>JARHVA010007303.1:0-542500 GCA_037957365.1 Torreya grandis | reverse complement strand
ACTATTAATCCATGTCAAACTATATTGTGCCATGTAGTGTCATGTGGAACCATAATGTGTTATGAAATGCCATGATGAGTTAAAACATTAGTGCCATCAAAATAGATAAATAATAGTGCCAAATCAATAACTCATTGTACCTCAATAAATAACCTTCTTATACCTCCAAAAATAATGACATATATAACCACCATGTTTGGTTAAGTGTGAAGGATGGTATCATGAGTCTACCCATACATTTTCTCATCTAGACCCACTATCTATATTGCAAGCTACATATTCTCCCCCATACCCACACTAGGTGGTGGTTTTACACATCATAAGCATATATGAAACTATCCTTCAATAAAAATGTTTAAAACCTAATAAAAATTAATACAATAATAAAATTAAATCCAAATCCAAATGTTCAAGAGGAAATAGTTTAAACCAAGAGTAATAACAAGATATCAAATTAAATGATCATAAAATTAAGAATTAAAATCAAAGTGATCACATTCAAAAGAAAGTAAAATTTAAACCAAGATAATTCAAAATAAATAAAATAACTTGTAAAGGAAATTTAAATTCAAAATAATAGTGTTGGTTTTAAAAATAATTAATAATATCTATCAAAAAAAAATCAACAAAATAGAGTGGAAATTTTATCACATCATGATCATTATGTGGCTTAATAAGCCACCCAAGGGGAGAATGAAATACAACTATATTACCTCCTAAAGGTAAGAAAAATACCTTGACTACCTCCCAAAGGTAGGAGAAACTATCTTGATTACCCCCTATAAGTAAGATAAAATATATCAACTACCTCCTAGAGGTAGGAAAAATACATCAATAACATAATATATATACCTCCCAATAAGATTCATAAGGTAAAACATAGTGTTAGTCACTAGGTAACCACTAAAGGGTGGGTGGAGGAATACATCACCACATAAAAATAGTTTTTATTTGACATTAATTAATTTCAATAATGGTTATTACTTCACACAATATTTACACACATGGGTGACACATGAGGTATGTCAAAATAAATTCATAATAGCACAATAGGGCCAAATAACATGAATGTCATACTACCATGACATTCACGTGTTATGACTATCCAACAATGTAATTTATTTATGGGATAAGACCATTATTTAATAGGTTTGGTATATGTATAATTTGATGTGGGGATTTACACAACATGTTGATGTTATCCATGTATTTAAAATATAAAAAGGTTAAAGATACACATTTTGGCTCACAATTCATGATTTAAAATTGTTTACAACAAAAGGGGATACAACCAAACCATAATATGATAACATAATTTTATTGTAATACACAAGGATCAAGTGACCTCATTGGTCTGACCAATGCATCTATGTCATCCTTGATAACACCATTGACAATCATCTACCACAGTTGTGGTCACAAGTAGGATATCAATGGAAACCTTTGTGCATAGTAGCAAAGTGCCTCAAGTATCATATGAAAATATGCATGTCTTTCATGTCAAAATACAATTGAATCTCAAATATTCAAACTAAAATTTCTCCCTATGAATGTCTATCATTACAAGAATAGTTGAATCTATACTATCCAAAAGTGTCATACTATAATGTCTCACTAACCTGTCATGAAGCATTTACCAATATGTGATATAATCATAGGAATAAAATATTTATCTTTCTCAAAATCCATGTTTTTAGTATTTTTTATCATCTATGAAATCACTGCACAAGTTGGTTTTTTATAGCATAATGTCATTCCAATGTGATAAGACTCATACATTCTAATAAAAATAATAAGGCATTCATGAGTTGGGTTCTCTTATGTAGATGATATTTTTTCAATTATATAGAATCTTAGTCTTATACACTTGGTAAACTTAGATTTTGGTTATTCCTCTCAATTTTTTACCTTTCCTACTTTCACAAGTCTCACATTTACTCTGGATTTATGCCCCTTAGCCTATATCTCTTAGTCTAACTAGTCTTATATTGATGATCCAAGTCTTCTATCTTTCCTAGAACGATTAAAATGTACTTATCTTCCATCTCTACAAGTTTTGAAACTATACATGTTCAATTTCTCCTTGGACACTAACGTTTGGGTCAAATAATAGCATTGATGTTACTATCATGTCCTAACACAGGTGTCTAGTGCCCTAAAATCATCTAATTTTAAAATGAAACATAACCCAATGGTCAGCTTAAGTGTTTTAATGTTATTTATTAATCCAAAGGGATTGATATAAATACAATATCAACCCCCATTCATTCCTTACCTATAAAATACCAAAGAGACCAAGGCAACTTATCAAAATCTCTTTATCAAGCATCCAATTGAACAACACATTCCTATTTCCATACCAATCATAGGGACTGCACATTTATAGGTTTGAAGTATTAAAAGAGTAAATTTTATAAGTTACAAGTTAGGTCACTATTATACTTATTTTGCATATATTATATGATTCACACACAAGCCAACACGTAGGGGAGAACTACATTAACTTGAGGCCCTCTTCAGAGTATTGATTATGTAGGTAGCATCCTTTGATAGAGGGGTCATTGAGGTCATCTCAACACAGTGTGTCCTCTAACCCATTTTTCCTCAAGGTCACATTGAAGAGGGAAAGTTGGGGTTTTACCATTTCATATCGAGTGACAACCCATTACCCATATCTGAATGAACTAGAGTGGAGGATAATCAAAACCTAGAAACATCTAGGTGGTTGCATCTTATTTTAGTAGATATTTTATAAAAAACATGAGTGTCAAACCTAGATATTAGTATTGATGTAACCATCCCAAGTTCATGTTACTATCTAGAGAGCTAGAGGCATCAAAACTAGAATCTGATGATTTTTATAGAATATCTTTGCTACCTAATTTTAGCTTGCTTGAGATCTATAACTACATTAGCATCAAAACAAGCTAATTACTTCACTTCTTTATCATTTATATATTTAGAATATTTTTACTTTCCATATTTAGACTATCTCAGCATAATAAATTATAGTGTGTGTTTATATCTAATTTTTACATCTAATTGGCCTACTATAGATTTGATTATCACCCTTGTGCCATTTCATATATATATACCCCTTTAACAATCTAGATAACCCTAATATATATTCCATTTTAGGGTTGAACATTTGGTAAACTCAATTTGTGTGAATGCATTTTTAATTATTCCTAGGGTTTTAAACTAGCTAGGGTTTCATATTATTGTACTTTTTAATTTCTTACTTTTACTACTTTGCATGTAATATAGGCATAACCCTAGATTGGAAAGTGTGCCTATTGAACATACTAAGCTTCCCCTCCACCTATCCAAGATGTCTCAAACCAATGATGGATCTCATACCTTGCATCATGATGATACCCATGTCGATAATAAAAAAATATTGATAGGGTTATCATAGAAGAAGATTATGATAGTTAAAACCTTGAAACAAATGAAAATTTAAAAATAGACCATGATTAAATGCATGTAATTACATTGTTTCATGAGTGTTTTTGATAAAACCCTAAATATCTTAATGAGATCTTAAAAACTATACTCAAAGTAAAAAATTCCAAAACTATAGTGGAAACATCCCTCCCCTTGAACACATTACATTTAAATACATCTAGTGGGGGCATAGATTATGTGTTTAAACTTTTATTCCATGAAACTACTATTGATACATCTATCATGCAATTACCTATTGTTTCAGTATAAATATTGGTTTCAATGCCTATTAATACTCAAAACACGTTTTCATCCCCTTTGGTGGCCAATAAAATTGCTCATCTAAATCCAATTGGGCCTATAGTTCAATCATTCCTTCAAGTTATAAAGACCTTGGAAGATAAGGATATAAACATTGAATGAAATACTTTAAAATCCCCTCATGCCATAGATTTTCAAGATATGTTGCATACCCCTCTTGCACTAGGAATCTATTCACACCCCTTGCCAATTCAATTTTTGGAACCTAAGTTCACATTTTATGATGGTAAGGGTGATCTTGAACAACATATTTGAACATTTTATGCAGCATGCCTTGACTGTGCTTCCAATGATATAATTTTGACCAAATGATTTCTAATAAGCCTCAAGGACTATGCCTTGAATTAGTTCTATGATTTACTTCTCCAATATATCAAATCATTTAAACCTATTGCAGACTAATTCTTAGCACACTTTTCCATTAACATTTTCAAAAAGGTTTCCTATGCCCAAATTTCAAAAGTCAAACAAGGAACCAAAGAACCTATTAATTAATATTTATTGAGATATGAGATAATTATATCTAAAAATACCAATCTTATGGTAGATAGAGTTTTAAGATATATTCAATCAAAATTTGCTTGATCCTTTACATGATTCCATTATTTTTAATAAGTTCAAATATTTCAATGACTTATGCCATGTTATATGGGACTGTGAAATGAAGATTATGTCATTGAATATGCTCAAGTGTGTTACAAACACACCATTTGCATCTACAGCTAGTACCAAGTTCACAACTAAACCAAGATATAAGGTATAACCTCCTGAGCCTAAAAATGAAATAATCACCATGGTTAACACAATTTCATAGTACCCTAATTGGCTTGTCCTATATAATGCACCAAGGAGACAATTTATACATTTACCTAAGTCCCTATCTTCATTAATCCCATAGTTATTAGAGTGTTAGCTTATATCTCTCCGTCATCCTATTAAGGTTGATATGAGTTGACCTATACCCAAAGGATATTATGTGAATGCTTATTTTGATTTTCATCAAGGATCAAGAAATTCTATAAGTAGATGTTTTACATTAAAACACAAGATTCAAGATATTATCGACAACCAAAAACTTATATTTGAGGATCCTCCATAGGATTCAGGTTCACAACCTAGTGATCACCATAAACAAAAAATATTTAACAATCTTTTGCAAGACCATTCTAAGAAGGACCTAGAAGTCCAAATGGCATATAATGCACATCCTCCTCCATCATAATATGGACACCCACTAGATGGGGTTATTGGTACTTACACATGACATATACCTCATTTGGTTCAAAAACCTTCAATTTATTTTGATGATAGTGAAATTAGGGATGATGGATCTGATATTCACTTGCTATTCATTTGAGCATACCTTGATAAACACTTGATACATAGTGTTATAATTAATAATGGTAAAAATAAGAACATTTATACCATGAAATTACTTACACATTTGGGTTATACTCATAATGATTTACACCCATCTACTAAATCAATTAGATAATTTGATGAGACCTCCCAAAAGGTTCTTGGTGATATTGACCTTCATTTATAGGTTGGTCCTACACATTTGGTTACTACATTTTCAATTATACCTCCCATAGGAATATTTTATATGACACTAGGAATACCTTAGATACAAACTCTTCAATCAATACCTTCTATAGTGCATGGGTGTGTTAAATACATTCATGCCAATCACGTAAATAGAATTTCTAGAATATCATATGAGCATCCTCTTAAATAAAATAATTTTATACCTAGACAACTAGATATCAATCCTACTAAGGATAATTCATCATAAAGGGGTAATCAACAAGCAATATTCTTTACTAGGTGGTCAATACTTGAGAGACCATTATGTTAAATACATATAGTGGATTTTAAAGAATCCCCATCTTTTACTAGACACCATGGTCAAATATATAGAGCACCTTAAAATGCACATCTTACTAATATGCTAAAAAAACCACACATAACTCAATAATGGGTTATAAAAATGCATACTCCTATTATGCCTATTATTTATTCATGACCATAGAGTCCTATTTTACATACATAGAGTAGCATTGATACCATAGTGACATATATTATACCTGTACATACTCCTCAATAGCATAACCTAGGTATTAATCCAGATTCACAATGGGGAAATAGCTATGGCCATCTACTGGATGGAATCATAGGATGATCTTTCATCTTAAAAATTTCCAAAAATACCAAAAAAATTCAAAAACATATAAAACCCCAAAAATACTTTTGGCACTTACATGTTCTATTGGCCCTGTGGCATCCATGTGTCACTTTCATATTGATAGATAACATACACATTTACTCCTACATACATGTATGTGTCACACTTTTACTTAAGTATGATACAATCATACCTAGATATATGATACATTCTTATTTTAGATGTTGGGATTTCCATCTACTCATTTCATATGGACATTAGGGGCATTTGTTTCTTTGTTATTGATACACACAAGTTATTTAACTTGATGATCAATCTACATTATCAGGTTTGAGATTACATAGGTACTTACACATGAATATTATCCATTATTATATCTTACATAGGGTACTTGATATTATATACACTTTCATCTTTTCCCAACACATTGGATCCATGGGCTACTATGACATTTTTATGTTGGTTGCTTATGTTTTACTTTATGAACTTCCTTGAGTGTCTTATATTATTTTTTCAAGAATTTGAATATGCTTATGTTAACTAAATTTATAAGTTATAATAAATTAAATAATATTAATCTAAGATAAATTCAACCTAAGATAGAGAAATTAACAAAGAAAATAGAAAACACAAACTTTATGCTTCAAATGTACAAGCTTTCTCTATTACAATGTAAACTTGATTTACTCTTTGAAAATGTGGTGCTCACTCTTCCAATGCAAAGGATAAAGGGAAAATTTTTGGTGTATAAGGAGTTTTTATATGCTTTGATTCACTTTGATTTGTTTTGATTCACTTGGATTTAGTTGTGAATAAAAATTCGTTAGCATAAGTCTAGATTCTTCAACATTCAATTTTAAGACTCAAGATTCTTGAAAATGAAGGTTTTTAGGTTTATATATAGATTTTTGGAGGAATATCTAATAGTGGATAACTATTTGTATTTATTAAATGATCAAAATTATCAATGGTGGATAAAGAGTCCTCATCCATGAAGATGAAGACCATTTCAAATGGTTGAAAGAAGTATGGGATTTGTTAGTTGAGTCAGCAAGAATAAGTCAAACTTCTTGATAACTCAAGGGATGAGACATAAGAGGTTGAGAAAGTTATGGGATTGGTTTGGATGAGGGATAAAAACGTGGAAGATTTTTGTATGAGGTATAAAATCTAGATTTTATATTTAAAATAAGGACTTAAATTGTGCATAATTGACTAATTTAACGTATTCAATTATTTGAATTTGGAAGGAGATCTAATGAATTATTTTAAGAATAATTATTAATATATTTTAAGTTCATTTCCACACTAAATGAAATTTAGGTGTCTAAAATGCTCCTTTACTTTCATCACCCATGCATATACATGCTTTCATTAACATTTACATATGTCATTATTTATTGTATGGACATTTGACTAAGTCATATCCCTTCAATTGTGTGGCATTTAGACATGCCCCTTTTTTTGGGTTTCCTTCGACCATTACCTTTTGAATTAATTTTGAGTGATCTTGTGTGTGTTCTTATTTACTTTTTGAGCTTATACTATTACTATCTAGACATTTACTTGATTTTTATCATGCATTTTAAGCCTAAATGTGATCACATTGGTCCTATGTGCTTCAGTGTTATATTTACCTAAACATGTTCCTTATATATGCTACATGGTTATAATCATAGATTATACATTTGTCTTATCCTTTTAAGGTGAGGTAACTACCAATTTCTATCTTTACCTCACCTCAAAATGGGGCATATTAGTGGGGACATGCCATAGAGGCATGTTCTCTACACTTGGCACAATTTCTAGATGTAGTGGGGGCATGCTTTGGAAGCATGTTCTCCACACTCATTCAGTATATGGTACTTATATCATTTTTTAGATTTAGTAGGGGCATGTAATATGGGAATGGATTCCACATATTCATAGTTATCATATTTATTAGGGGCATGTCATATGGGAATGGCTTCCACATATTCATAGTTATCATATTTAGTAGGGGCATTCTTTGGAAGCATGTTCTTCACACTTATTTAGTATTAAGCATCTCTAGTTTATAGTGGGGGAATGTTTTGGAAACATGTCCTTCACATTGGTAATTATATAAAATTTTAAACCTCACCATATATAGTGGGGGCATGCTTTAGAAGCATGTTCTTCACACTTAAACAATTATTTGAATTGGCCAAAGCACATAGTTATATGATTCAGATTCATAGTTGTGGTAGAATTCTATGCATTGGTACTATTTTTATACATAGTTTCAACATGAGACATATCTAAAGTTCATATACTATGAAATAAGTGCCTAATATTTCAAAATTAAAATTATTTTCAAATTCTAAAACTCTTTTATGGACTGTTACCACATCATGAACTTTTTCATAGTAATACCTTGCAGACTTTTAAGACTTTATTGATCCAGCCTATTACAATATTTAATTTACTTTTTGGTATGGTTGAGGTGATAAAATCATCAATATTTCTAAGTTTCTAGGTTTAAATTGATCACCTAGCCTCACTAGGTTATAAGTATCATTATATTGCACAGTTGAGCTAATCTCGATTTCTAAATGGCAACTCACTTTTGTTCCAAAGTTGGGGGCATGTACCTTCCAATATCTCTCTATATATATATATCTATCTATATATCTCCTTGGATATATGCACTTTAAATATTTATCTACATTTATACTAATATCAGTTTTAGAGCCTTATAATGATACATATTTTTTAGAACAACTTTTCAATGGGCAAGGTGGTTACATTAACATACACGTGTACTCCTAAACCTTGCTCTTTCAATTTCAATATATTTAAATTAATTTCAATCTAGATTATATTCACTAATTTTATATTATAACATGATCTTAGTTGTAGGTCATCCACCAACAATGCAGTCAATTTGGGCACACTCAAAGACAAGGTGTACATACACACCTAGATATGCATTCTTTTCCTTTAAACTATCAATTTCATTACCAAATTAAAAGGGTGGGGGGGGAATATAGATGACATTTTATGATTATATAACACCTCAATATTGTACACTTAGAAAACCCATACCTTGGTTTTTCTTCTCAGTTATTTACCTTTCCCACTTCTATAAGTCCCACATTTATTATATATTTATACCCCTTGACCTATATCTCTTAGTTCAACCAATATTATATTAATGACCTAGGTCTTTTATCTTGCCCAAAATGATTGAAATTTACTTGTCTTACATCTCTATAAGTTATGAACTTGTACTTATTCTCATTCTCCTTAGCCACTAATGTCTAAGTTACATAGTAGCATTGACATTACCGTCATGTCTCAACACAAGTGTCCAATTTCCTAAAGTCATGAAATTTTCAAATGAAATGTATCCTAATGGTCATCCTAAGTGATTTAATACAATTTATTACTCCAGAAGGATTGATATAAATATAATATCAACCCTCACCTATAAAATACCAAAGAAACCAAGGCAACTTATCAAAAGCACTTTAACAAGTATCCAATTGAACAAAGCATTCATATTTCCATATTGATCATAGGGACTACACATATATAAGTCTGAAGTACTAAATGAGTAGCCCAAGAGCCCAATTTTCTAAGTTACAAGCTAGGTCACTATTATACTTGATTTTCACATATTGTATGACTCATACACAATCCAACACATAGGTGAGAACTACATTAGTCTAAGGCCCTCTTTATAGTATTGGCTATGTAGGTAGTGTCCTTTGATAGAGAGGTCATTGGGGTCAGCTCGACACCATATGCCCATTAACCCATTTTTCTCCAAGGTCACATTAAAGTGGGAAAGTTAGGGTTTTTTTATTTCACAAGGAACAATAGTCCATGACCCAAATATGAATACACCAGATTGAAGGCAAAGCATAACCCATGAACATATAGGTGGTTGCATCTTATTTTTTTATATATTCCATATAGGACACTAGCATTGAACCCAGATAATAGTGTCGATACAATTATCTCAGGATAACATTACTTTCCAAATATCCAGAAGCAACAAAACTAGAATCTAATGATTGCTCTAGAATATCCTTCTCGCCTACTTTTTAGCCTATTATAGATTTAAAATTTCTTAGCTTTAGAACAAGCTAAACACTTCACTTCTTTGTCATTTATATATATATCATAGTTTTACTTTCCATATTTAAACTATCTTAGCATAATAAATTTAGTGTATGTTTATATCTGAGTTTTGCATCTAATTGGCCTACTATAGATCGGATTATCATCCTTATTCCATTTCATTTATATATACCCCTTTAAAAATATAGATAACCCTAATGTAGATTCCATTTTAGGTTTAAACATATTCACTTCCCAAGTTAATTCATTACAAGCTAATGGTTTAGCTTCTTAGCATACTAAATTTTAAAAAATATAAATATAGCTATAAGTATACAAGGATAATAATCATAAAATACACTTAGTGTTCCATATCTCAACAAGAACCACATATAATTTAGTGTAAAAACACTCTAAACATATAATATAACCAAAAAACTAAAGTTGGGTCCTGTAACTAATCACCTCATCTCAAGGCCTTGATGGAATAGATATAAAAGCTCTACCATCATTATATTATTCATCATTTGTATTAGAATAAATATTGATCCATCTAACCTATGGCTTTCTAATAGATATGGAGTCTATGAGTTCCCTTTACATACATACCTGGCCCAAGTGGTAAATAACTCCAAAATAGAAATAGACAAAGGGAGGGTGAACTCCTTCAAGTTTCACTCCAAAAAATTCATTCATTGATGTGCATGTATCCTCTATAGGTCTATCCCACTCATTATATCGATCTTGTCAAAGTAACACTTGTTATCATATAACTATGCACCACTTAGGATAATGGGGATTTGTTATGTGAAAAAAATGAAGGTACTCTTTTTCCTCATGTATTAATGTATGTTACCAAAAGATACACCTTGAACAACAAAATATATGTACTCTAAGATGAGACTTTTACATCGAATCTACCTCAGACTATTGTTGATGTAGTATCTCCTCCAAGATATCCATAATCTAATTTTGGCTTTGAAGGATGCACACATTCATTTCATAAATATTTGATGGTAGTGGTTGTTTATGAGCACCCTATCCATAACTAGTAGTGCTATCATTTTTCAACAATTTATATCACCTATGAGAGTGAAAAATTATTTAGAAAATATAAAATGGATATCCATTAATACCATAACTCCCAATGTTTAACCCGATCTCTAATACTAAAATATCATGTCCAAAACTTCATGACATAGATATGCACATAAACACACCTATTTTTTTTAAAAACACCTTAACAACATTAACAACATTACCACCTACATATGCAATATGAATAATATCAAGGTAAAAATCCCTTCATGGATAGAAGGTCATTCACATACACACTTCATGGCCACAACATACAAGAAGCCTCACATCATCATTTAACAAAATAAATGAGATGCATTGAGTTGAGGATCTAGTTCAAACTAGGAAGACTATTCTAAAACATGAGTATCAACAAGTTTTATACTTAACTACATAGATAAGGTAATATTAATCAAATCTAGGTGAGAATAGATCACAACCCTCTCAAGTTTACTCACTCACCAGGAACACTCTAGTTTTGCTCTTGTCTTCACTTAACTTTAAACACACATTAAAAATAACAAAATTTTATAATATAAGGTGAAAATATAACATGGTGAATTTATCTCATCTTTATTATAACCTTATTTAAAGTACATAATGATACTTTAAAGGATCAAGTTGTGGTCCATTTCTCAAGCACTAACATAGACTCTAATAATAAGGTAGGGAAGGAAATATAATCTAAATAACTTCCTAAACAAGGTAAGGCTCAATCCAAACACTGTTTCAACTCAATAACATCAATCCAATGAGATATAGAATCTATATTAAGATCTTAACAAGGTAGTGTATCAACTGACAATGGAGGGATATACATATAACCATGAATGAAAAAATAAACAAACAGGGTCACAAGATGGCCATAGAATAAGTGGCCTAAAAAAATCTTAAATCAATGAACCAATTATGTGAGATAAAAGAAATCAATTGAGTCATTGAAATATATCTAGGGAAAATAATAGGCAAAACTAAACTATCAAACCCAACTAGACTTGATGGTAAAAAATTATCTTTCCTAGAAAGCTCTGACAAACTAGGTTCATAAAAAGCCTACTAAAAATAGAAAATTTCAAGATAAAATTAATATGAAAGTTCATATGATGATATTATTCTAAATGGATTAGGAATTAACTTTCATTTTCAAGGAATCCAACTCCTGAAAATTCAATTGACATCAATTCCTTATTTACTCCATAGGTAGAAAATGGGAAAAGGAAATTTTCCTTCACACAATCCCTTTAGAAATAGACAACAATTTCAACTCTGAAAGGGATAAAATTAATTTGGTGATGAATATAACTTCTCATATCCTAAGATAATTGGTATTGAGGCTTAGTTTCAAATTTTATTAAATTTTGCTATTTATTATAGTAGTATTCTTAAATAAGTATATTGAATTAGTACAAATATATATTACTAAATTAGAGGATTGCATTACTAAATTAGATTATCAATTATTGTTCAATGAATAATGCGTAGTATAGGGATGACTATACTAATCTCAATCTTAACATACTCTTTTCCTACATGAATTATTCATTTGAAAATAACCCTTCTTCACCATTCCCACACACCCCCATGCTAGCTATGAGATTAATTTATCCTAATTTTATATATGTAATCTATAGGAACATCTAAATATATGAAAAGTTAGTTAAATATCCTATTAAAACATTTAAATATTATCACATTTGCATTCCTATCTCCTAGACAATAATGCTAGGCTTAGAAAATAATGTCAATGTTTCTATATTGAGGTTAGTCTTACCATCTTTCACCTAACAATGAATATTTTTCAAAATCAAATCATTTTATTGGGTCATTCCATTCACATAGAATTTTGATGGCATGTGAAATTACCTAATTGAGTGCATATAAATACAAATCAAGGTTAATATTATTAATCATTTGGAATGCATTTATCAATCACCTATGCAATATTGCACATTAATAAAAGTTTCCTTATTCTTCCCAAGTCACAAATCAATCACTGCGATCAATAATTAACCAATCTTTAGGTACACAGACAAGAAATCATTAGCCAATTTTAAGGTACACAAATCTAGGTTAATATCCAACATTGTCAAGTTCAAAGTTATCTTTCTAGGTGCATGCATATATCAAAAGAACATAATCATACTAAGGGAAAGAAATGCATGTGGCTAGACTTATATATTTGGAGTATCAGATGGGTAGGAAGTAATAAATCATCAATGGGAAATTTGGGGCTAGCTCAAACCCTATTACACTTCCTCACTTTTTATATATTTTATCCTTCATAATTGAACCTAGGATTTCAAGGAGAAGGAAACTAATTTCTAGAGTTATGCACATATAGAGACAAATTAAGTAGGCACATCATAATGTATGGTCACAGAGAGTCACAACATCATAGGATAATAACATTAGATGAAACCACCCTAGACTTGATGTTAGTGACACTGCATGCATAGAGACATAATTGTTGATATGGACTAATCATAGGCCTACTTTGAGTATATTTATGTTATCAGTACGTAGCCATAGTTAACTAGTCAAATAATAAAAATAAGTATATTATTATTTGTAGCACTTTACATAAATAAAAAAATCCAATTATCAATTCTATTCTATTATTATATGTTCATATTTATGCTTAATTTCCATACATTAATATTTGAATTAATTATTCTATGTTATCCTATTATGATTTAAATTAATCTAAAAATAGGGTAAATATATTGGTGAATTTATATATTTATTAAGCATTACCAAACCCTAGGGTTCCCTTAGGGGATTCAAACTTCTTTCTAGGGTTCCATAATTTTGTCTTAGAGTTTCTAATATGATTTCTAATTTTCCACTACCCTTTGTGAAAATCAAAAGTTTTATTTTTTCCCCGAGGGTTACACACTCATTTTCTAATTAAGATTTCATCTCCCAGGCTTATGGCTTGTCCTACTAGTTATTCTACTTATATATGATCTAAAATGTCTATATTTTTAAAAACCTTAGACATTCTTGTTATTACATTGGGTGGATAAAAAACCTTTTTGTTTTGAGTAAAATATTGTATATATTTTCTAGAAACTAGAATTTATCATTTTCAGTAGTTTCAGTTTAGAGGAAGAAGGATTTGTGTATGTTATGAATAATTAATGGGTTTATTTTATTTACACATTTTCATTATAAACCTATGTTTATTTTCAAAAATTCCACGTGATTTTTTTAGAGTGGTCAGTTCTTTATTCGGTCATTGTTAAGGCACTATTTCTATGTTTATTTGTTAAGTAAGAGTAGGTCTTGATTATTATTCAAGGAAATATTTATTCTCATCACATTGTGTTTATCAAATAATAGTGGAAATGAGATGTAATTTCCACTATTATTTGATAAACACAATGTGATGAGAATAACATGTTAGGCAATGAGTATGAATTATGTAGTGATGTTAACTTAGATTGAAATCATAAGTAGTTTATTGATATTTGTGATGACTCCCTTAGACCTATGTTTATAGTAAATAATATGTTAGAACCCATGATCTAGTCTAATGTTATTCCTATATGTCAAATTGCCTCTATGATGTATGCCATAGGGAACCTTGAAAAATAAGTGCTTGATCTCACTATTTCAATTAGAAAATATAAGGCTCATATGAATGATAATGTCATTATTGGTCAACTTGTTACATGATTTTTATTTTAGTCTAATTAATCAAAGGAATTTGTTATGCCTAAGTTAAAATTGTTCGACAATATTGGAGATCCCCATTATCATATAGCCAACTATACACTTTCTTTTTGGAAATATAGAAATGATGGATGAGTCTTATGAAAATTATTTTATCAAAGCCTAAAAATACATGACTTAGATTGTTTTTATAGCCTCCCTAGTGATTCTTTACCTTGTTTCAAAAATCTAAAGGAAGTTTTCTCATTTTATTTAAATAAATTTAAATTGCCTAAATTACCCTCGAAACATATTTAAAGTTTAAAGCAAGGAAATGATGAACTTATTATAAATTATATTTTTATATTTAAAATAACCTTATATACTTTAATATATCAAACCTTATGTTTATAAAAATTATTTATATTTAGTAAGGGTCTTCTTTCTCCACTCAAAAAATGAGTAATGCTTGATCTCTACATTTATTTTGAGAAGATGTACTTAGATGTTTTCAATTTTGCATGTGATTTCAATTCAAAATCACATAAAGATACTAATGAAAGTGAATCAAGAACCATCTCACCCAATAAATAATCCACTCATAAGTAATTAAAATACTATCTAGTTTCTCCAAAAGTAATGAATACATTTAAGGTCCTCTATAAAAGATAAGAATTAATAAAAAAATGAAAGGGTTCAAGAGAAGGCACATAGCCAAAGAGGAATCAACCAATTTATTTAAATAAATTCAAGGATTGACCAAACATAATTTTGTGAAAATTTTGGATAAGAGACTAAATTATTTTTCACCTAATTATTTTCACCCATCCCACTTTTGGAACAAGTAAATACCATACCATTTTATAATAATCATTGTATTAATGAGCTTAATAATAAAAATTGTTATGCATTACAACAAAATATTGAGAATCTTATGGATTAATGGTTTATTACATTTGGATGAGTAGACACCATATCACTAAGATACCCTTCTCCATGTTCTCTTATTGATTCTCTAATAAAGACTGAGCTTTTCCATGGTGTTCTTACAAAGGAGCCAATAGTTCATCAGTCTCCAAAGGATAATATTACTAAGAGAGGATATTATTTTAGATAACATTCTAAGAGGTTAAATATTTCCTAAGATGTTCCTCTTGAGTAAAAACTTGTCCTTTGAGTATTCATTAGAGGTGAACCTAGAGAAGACATTGTTTTTAATCATAAAGAACAATGTAATACACACACAATGATATCTCTTAAGATCTTGGGATATGATAAGTGACATTTGGGACATGTATTTCGGGATGCCATAGGGCACATTAATATTTAATTTTTTTTGGAACCCAAGGTAGAATATATAATTTACATGTTTATGAGGATATTTCATAATGAAATGTCACAATGGGGCAGTCATGGTTACAAAAGATGGGGGGAAATTTTGATACTAATAAGAATACAAATTATTAAACTTTTTAGGATGGGTCACTTACATATCAAAATTATAAAGATAACATAAATAGAAATATAATTACATCATCTTCAAATAAATTATGGGTATCAAAGGATAAAAAATAAAGAGTAGATCAGTTCTTAATATATATACTATATCTAAAATAAGAACATATAAATTTGGGTAAGAGAGAGAAGAGAAAGGAACGAATAAACCTCACTAGGTACATGAACCAATACAAAACCTATTATGATGTTGAGTGATGTTGGATGATGCTAAGTAATTTTGGATGATGTTATACCAAGAATAATATAATGAATAGATATCAACGATCAATTACCTAAAAGTGGCTCAAGAATGCAAAGGCTAGTCCTTTGGATCCATCATCACCCACTAAGTGAAGCTAGGTGATCATGTATGTGTTAATCAATGTTTGGAATATGTGTCCAATCACTCTGAATAGGTGGCTCAAGAATAAAAATACTAGCTAGTCCTTTGGCTCCATTGTTTCCCCATGATGTGAAACTATAAACTGATACTGGTATGAAATGTGTGTCAGATGAGATGGCCCCTAAATCCCATGAATGTACTATGATCTGACAATGTTGGCATGGATAGCTGAATGTATGCTAGAAACTAAGCCACTCTTGGCCACTCTGAAAGATGGAGATTAGACTTTTATGAAATCCACTCCAAAATGATACTAACCACCTATAGATGGAATAAGGCATGCAACTATTGAGAATGCATAGGTAATGTTAAACTTGAAAAGAAAATAAAATAAATGTGCCATGCACATTACCCCGAATCACTAGTGTTTAAAACATGGATTTTGATCTAGAAGTCATATCAACTATCATATCTAAAACTATAAGTGAGATTCATCATGTCACACATGATGCCCCCTATATCTAGATTATCTAAGTGAAAGTGTACTAAAAATTATTGATTCTAAATTAGTCTGACTATGCAAAACTATAGTTGTACCTACTTTTCTACATACTTCTAGAAGGTCTAGTTTTTATGATGTTTGGATAAGATCACCAAAAATAGATAGTATTGGTACTATCACTATTATCCAATCTCAACATTTTTATCCTGGGCCAAATCTGGTAGCTATTTTGACATTTTCACTATCTGCCTAGTCTGTTCTAATTGGTTTGATGTCTGGTTACTATTCTGGATGTTCTAATTGCTACTTTTTTACCATTAGGAGCTTTGATCTTTATGACAAAACCCCTATTTGTTTCCCCCTCTGAGGGTAGAAATGAAGACATTTCAATGACTATCCTCAGAAGAACCATCCTTACAAGTGTGTTATGTTACAAAGATACATGATATAGCAATGATAATCAATAAGATATCTCAAGATATAGTATGGTTTGTATTGAGATATTGTTAGATCAACAATGGGATGCCTAGATAGATATAATAATGTAATAGCATTTGTAATGTACTAAATTAAAAATATAAGTGTCAGTTGTTAGTTTTTATTTTTTAGTTTTTAGTTGTCATGAAATGATTGAGCATGATGTCCATCATGGAATCCAAGAAAACAAGATAATACATTATGTGAATCATGACATTGCAAATAATGAGAAGAAAACAAGCAACCAACACAAAAGGTAATAATCAAGAATCATATAAGGGTGGCCAAAGGGCCAAACAAATAAGGGACAATGGCACATGCCACTCATACTAGAAAGCATGCATACAAGGCATGTTCAAATGCCACATACACATACAATTGGAAGAAATAAGTTTGGCATTAAATCCATGATCATATGGAAGAGTACAAGCAAAGTACATTAGCAAATGTCCTAAGTCACACATAAGAATAGAAATAAAGGACATTGGTAAATGTCCTAAGGCACATATAGGAGATAAAATTGGAATTGAATAATGCAATCAATATAGGTACACAAAGCAAGAAAGGAAAGCATTTAAAAAATAGAAATATAATTGCATCTAACTAATCAAAGCAAGAAGTGAAAGTATGTAAGACATGTTAGTACAATACTAGGTATATGTTAACAAATACACAAGTGTTATATACTAGTGAGTGTCAATAGAGTAATCTATATAAGTTAGTAAGTAATATACATCAACATGATGACTAGAGTGTGTGGTGTAGGAATGACATAACTTGGATGGTGTAGTCATGTAGACGATGCCCCTAGTGGTTATGTATATCAATGTATGTCTTAATGTAGAATTAGGATGCCCCATCAATGGGTAGAGTGAAGCAATCAAGGATCTGGATGTCAATACACACAATCAAATAAGATCAAGTAAAGCATGATAATGTAGATAAATCAACAAATAATAACATAGAATATAAAATGTAAGTCTAGCATGATAGTAGAAATATAAATCATGGATAATGTATAGAATCAAAATATTTTTGGTGTTTTTTGAATTATTTACATGTTTTTATATTTTGAAATGTTAGATTATTTTATGTGTTTTTGATATGTTATATTATTTTTGTATTTTAAAATTCTATAAAATATGTACAATCAAGCATAAAGGAGATTATGTACAAGAAAAATTGAGGATAAATGATACTAACTGATGAGTCTCATGGAAGACTCCATATCATGGTGTCCTATATCAAGGAGAAGAATCATGTGTGATCATGAAGCATGATAAAAATGTTGAGACTGTGGATCTGAAAGTTTTATATGTTGTAAATGCTTTGAAATATCTAAATTACAAATTAAGTGTGGAGTCCCCCTATAAATTTAATAATTAGATGCAATTATAGGGACCTTAGGGACACATTTGGTAGTAGGAGATGCTCTCTGAACATGTGCTCTATGAGTAGATGCATGAGATCTCAATGATATTGCCCTGGGTGTGAACAAAGTAGCTAGAAGATATATAAAATATTGAAGTTGTGCAAGTGTATGAACTCTCTATACTAGCAATGGATGCCTCAAATGTATCTAAATTGAAACTAGAGGAAGAACTATAACTAGTGGAGAAACTAGAATTAGAGGTTGAACTAAAACTAGTGATTGCAAAGTAGAAGAAGGGGGAGTGGTAAGTCATATGGAACTCCACCAACTTAACAACCTAATTAGTGTGAATTAATTTCATGCATCTATGAACTATAGAAGGTACTACTCAAAGTTTTTAGATCTATGGTTGACCAAGTAACATATCAAAAACTCTTACACTGGGAACTATAGTGAATGGTGTGGTCATATGTGTTGGGCCAACCTATAGAGGAAGTATGATCTCACCCAATGAACTCTGTATGTGCCCACTAAATCTATTGATAACTATGTCTATTACGGTAATATCCTAGTCTGAATATCCCAAATTCTATAATAATTTCATAATGCACGTGTTTACACTGGATCCATTATCTATGAGAACATTATGAATAGGATGATTATGAATGTAAGATCTAATAAAGAGTGCATGATAATATAAATCATCCTCAATGATCTCCTACTCTAAAAATGAGATATAAGGTCTATCTATAATGCTAGAACTTTATACACTAATTATTTTTATCAAAGGATGTGTCTCAACTAAAGGTGCCCTATATGTATCTAGTGGTAGATGTGCATGATATGCATGGTTAATGCCTAATGTGTTCCTTATTTCTTATTTAGAATGCTATAAAAAAGGATATAAAAATATTTTCAAAGCTTTATCCTATGTTTGCTTTGCCTAAGGAGGCTCAACTGAAGTGCCAAGATCAATATGATTTCCATCTAGCAAATCATGTATCTTGTGTCTCAAATTAATGCATCTATTTGTTGTATGGCCTGATGCCTTTGGAAACTCACAAAATGCATGCTAATAATATCCCTATAAAAGAGGATTTGTTGGGTCAACTTCCTAAGTAGGAAGGAGAGATATGATGTTACATTTTGATAGCTACTACAAAACTCTTGTTGGAGAAACTGGTAGATTGGTGAAAGTTCACCGAGGAGGTACTGATAAAACCACTCATTGAGGGGGCTCAAAAGTTGTATTAATTTTTGATTGATTTTGACTCTTATTGTCATTGACCTTGACTTTGTATGGGACTTTATTGTTATTCTTGTTTGTTGTTTCTAAAATACTTATATACTTGAGTTTTCCCATTGAAATTAGTTTGAATTCTCTTTCCTTTAATGTGTGACACAATTTTGTGAAGGAAGAGAATATTTTGAACATAATTGATTCATGCAAAGCTAATAAGAGACTCTATTTGAATATATCATGTAACTCTTGATCGGCCATAGGGCTAGTCATCTTAGCTAAAATAGTCTTATATCGAAGAACATAATCTGTGAGATGCTCATTTGACCTTTGTTTTTGTTATGTAACTTGGGCATATGAAACCTTATCACCAATGTTAATGTTGAAATGAGCTAGGAAAATGTCGGCTAAAGGATTGAATACATTGAATAATTGATTTGGTAGACTATAGAACCATTTTGAATCATAATCCTTTAGGCTCCATGGAAATAGATTGGTAAGTAGCCAGTCATTTGGTACATAGTTTAAGCATGCTATGTGAAAATATCTCAAATGTGTCTTTAGATCACCCTTGCCATCATATAGAGTAAACTTGGGTTGATTAAAACCTTGTGGTAAGGGTGTAGAAGCAATGTGACATGCCAATGGTGTATGCAATATAGAAAATGAATCCAAAGCCTACATAGATCTAGAGGCACCTTACTAGAGATGTAGCACCTTGGATTGAAGAGATCTTATCTCTTGCACAAGGGCTGCCACATCAGAAGACAAAGATGTACTAGTTGTAGTTGGTGGCATAGAGGTAGGTTGGGCTGCTATAGGGGGTTGTTGAGACATAGTTGCCCCTGTAGTGTCATTTATAATTGGTTTCTTTGTGTTTTGGGAATATTGACCATTGTTCACTTTTTTTTGTTCTTTTTGTAGTGTTTTAAGCATGTCATCTTGCATGTCAGGGTGTTTCATTAAGAGTTCTTGAAATTACCTTTTATCAGTTTCATCAAAATTAGTGTATTGGGCCATTGTTAAGGTAGGAAAATAATTTATAATTTGATTGAATTTTTTGTAATAAGCAAAGTGTGATATAAATAAAATACTGAATATAAGAAATGTAAATTCCTAAAAATAACAAACTAGAATGTGCATAAAAAGGATAAGAAGCTCACAAACATGTAAGGTGATACCTAAAAAAATAATGGGACCTAGTATATGAAACTAGGGTTTGAAAGATGATTATTTTGAAATTTACTATGAAATTTTGAAATTTAAAGTAAATTTTTGAGTTAGATATGCAAGTAAAAAATAAAAAAATTATTGGAAAATTTGTGATTTAAAGAGACCTAAAAGATGTAACTAGGGTTTTGAAAAATAAATATTTCTAAAAATTACTATTGAATTTTTTAATTTGAAATGAATTTATGAGTGAAATATTCTAGTAAAAAATAAAAAAATTATTGGAAAATTACTGGGAAAATACTGGGACTTAGTATGAACAACTAGGGTTTGAAAGAAATTTATTTTAAAATTGCTATGAAAATTTAAAATTTGATGATAATTTCTAATTTTATTATGCAAGTAAAAAATTTAAAAAAAAATAGTAGGAAATTTACCCTAGGGTTTTTATGTGCAAACAAAGTAAGTCAGGTTTCCAAAATTATTTAACAATTTTGGGAATATTGGTGTATTATTCCTAATTTAGTTAAAGGGTTTAAGTAGTAAAATTATTAAATGAATATACAATAATTAATCTATTGATTTTTATAAATTATTTTTCAATTTTGACCTTTCTAAAAATAGTAATAAGATGGAGAAAACAAGACTTAGTTGGAAACTAGTTGTTATGACTAAGACAGAGTCTGAGATTCACTATGCAAGACTGGGACACTATCACAAATTGAGATCTAACCTTTGTTTTATGATTGGATAGGAGAATCAAAAGTGGACAGGAGTGGTACTAGCATTGTAGTTTACCTCTACCACTATTGTTCTGAGGATCTAAGCTTTCTAGGTTTTGTTTACCAGGTCTGTGTGACCTTGTCCATGAAGTTTCAATACCTAAAAGTTTGTAGAACTCCCTATAAAGTAGATTTTATCTTCAAACCCTATACTCCATTATTATTTTACCAATTTTCAAAAAGAGGGGGGGTTAGTGTGTGTAAGATTCACTGAACGTGTATCCACACCCCTTGTGTAGGCACACTACCTACATACCAATACTATGAAGATGGATCAAGCCATATGTAGTTTTCCCACTTGGTGTGCTTTATACAATTGAGTGTATGAATATTAAAAATGCTAAACTAAATAAACTTGAGGTGACTAGGGACTAGTGTAAAGATTTTAATAAGCTTGTAGGTATATTGGTTGGCTATATGTAGAGAATAGGGAAGATTTCTTGAGTAATCTTGCTTGTATTTTTGTTTTCTTAGTGATATTTACCAACCTCTTTCCAAATAATATTTGAATGGGATTTTATAGGGATCTATTATTTATGGGTTGAATGTGCTCACATTAGGCTGATAAAGATAAAAATGGGGAATCAGAAGGAATTGACCATTAGGGCTAAACTTGCACTTGGACAGGAGTGCCAAAAGTGGACAAGATTAGCACCAACGCTATAGTATAAGTGTGGTGTTACTATCTTAATCAGATGGGACCTGGGGGGATGTATTAGTCATGGAAAAAGGGGTATAGCTCAGCTAGGATCAAGTCTAGAAGTCTATGGATGACTAGGAATCAATGAAAATATGCTTATGAGGGTCATGAGAGCAAGTAAGAGAGACCTAAGGGTTGGGTTTCACAAGCCACACTCAAGTTACAATTTTTTGCATTTTATATGACTACAAAACCATGTAGATAAGTTTTCAATCTCATGCTTAGGTGGAATAGTATAAGGATGTATAGACATCACCCTATGCAAATTATTTTCCTTTGGAGCATTATGGTTTAGCAATAAATTCTTTAAGATTTGCAAATGTTGATTTAGAATCATAACATATTTGTTCAATATATAATTATGCCCATTGATTATAATGGTTTTTTTATCAATAATATATTGAATCTTATGTCATAATTTGAAACATTGATTAGTTATATATCCCAAAACTTGATGATAGTCAAAAAATTGACTTGAGTAATACCCTTTAGGCAATGCTTGAGTTCTATCTAAGTGAAATTGTAGTGATAAATAAATCACATTAGATTTGATCAATTTATTTAATATCTAGTAAGATGGGTCTAGTAATGTTGTGTACTTTCACCTTTGTTTAGGAATAAAAAATTCTAAGCCTATCATTTGGTCATTTGGTTGTGAAAATACGTTAATTATTTTAGCCTTATTCTTAGCTTATAAATTAGATGAATCATTAATCTTAGGTTTGAATGTTATTTTACCCTGATATTTGGTTGTATTATATGTATACAAAATACATGTATAATTAAACATACTAACATCCATAAGTTTAACCTCAATGTTCTTCTATCATGATAAAGCTCATAAAATGAATAATACGTGTTAAACATAACATTATCTTTAATTAGGTTGAGAAAAATATATGACAATATAATTTGAAGCTCACTATCAAGGAGTTGATGTGACATTTTAGTAAACATGATCTTAAATTTAAGCACATAGTTAGCAATTCATTTATCGAGTCCTTCTTTTATTTGATAAGTTTGAGAAAAAAGAGATATTTCAACTAATGTTTATAAAAAAATGATTTAAGAAGAGATTAATTAAATCATGTAATTATGCAAAAATACCATAGGCATAGAGTATAACAAATCTAGGGTATATCCTATGAAAATTGTAGGAAATAAATTTTTCATAAGGAAATGATCATGTTAAGAACCAATATAAGATGCAAAGATAGATTTTATATGAATAGATGGATCCATATTTCCACTATATGTTTTAAACTTATGCACATCGAATGATAGAGGAAATTGGTAAAAAACTAGTTCCTGAGCCAAATGGTTGTGTAGTATGTCATAATATGAAACCACATGGTTAGGTTTGCTATACGTATAAGATAATTGCAAAATTTTCATTTTATATGTCATTAAGTTGTCGTTTCACTTTTGGGTTTGTAGGTTCACCACTAGGTTTATGATTAACATTTGAATACACATGTATAGGTTCCTTCAAAAGGTTAGATTTAGTATGTGAGCACAATTGGTATTGTGACTATTTTCAAAATTAATATATTGAATATATGAATTTTTTTGAGGCACATTGATCTTTGGATTGGTATAAGGAACCATATAAGCTTGAGATTGTTTAGGAATAGAATCATCAACCTAAGGGTGTGTTTTAACATGAGGTGAAGGCTTAAGAAGATTAGTATCATGAAGATCACTAGACTCAACACCTAATGTAGAAGAAGTCAAACCATCTAATAGAGATTGTTTAGTAAAATTATATTTCTTTCTAATTTATTTATGTAATCATCTAAAAATGACACTTGGGTGCTGAGACTGCTACTTGAGGCCACCTATCCATAGCTTATCGCTAGACATATTGTAGGGCTTATTTATACATTTATCCAGCCTTCATGTGAGCCACACACATCCCTATACATCCCTAAATTAGTCCTAGACCTTAACTTTAGCATCTTGTCCCCTATTGCCTTAGGTTTTTCCACTTGGACACTAGCTCCATAATTTCAATAGTAGTGCCCTATTGTACCAATGTCCCAGTTTGGATGTTATTTTTTCCCCTCCTTTGTCTCCAATGGATACCTTTTCAAATGAAAAACCATATAGGGTTGGCATAGACCTATTTTAAGATCCACACAACCACTAAAATAGTTTATGTACATGAATTTTATCCTTATATTCACTATATGGAAATGAGATGAAAATTACACAAACAAACACAAAATAAGTTATGCACAATCAAGGTTATCAATCCTTATTTTTCCCTACTTCTCCATATAACAATATACAACATTCCTAGAGTCATATTACTCATATTTCCAATCTCAAGCACACTTAAATCACTCAATACAACATTCATACTAGATTCACTTACACTTGCACCAACACTTAAGTGGGGAGATGATCTGTAAACTTAAGAAATAATATGTTAACTTAATTTGATTTTGCTTTTACAATAACTTTATGGAATAATTTAAAATTTTAACTTAAAAATTAAATTATAACATCAGTTTTATGATAATAAATCAAGAAATTAAAACACACAATTGATAATGGAGTTTGGCACTATGACCTACGTCTCTGGGTCCTGTATCAAATGATATATTAGGAAAAACATTCAAAAAAATACTTACAAACATCTCCAAATTAAAAAGTGAACAACTAAAAAGTTATTCTTTAGGAAAAAATAATTCTAGTCTCTTTTCAAACTTTTTCATGATCTTACCTCTAACTCCTTCTGTGAGCCACACGAACTCCTTTGCTATTGTCTTACTTGCTTTAGATTTCCGAATTGCATTCAAATATGAGTCTTAGCACTTTATATAGTGCTTCATCCCATGGGGTTTTTAGTGGGACACTTATCATTTTTTTATAGAAGGATGAGGGTTTGAAACCCATTGCATAGGCTTAGTATTTGAACCAAATCCATTTATCCCATATTTGTGGGGTCTCAGAGTCTAAATGGTTGTTAAATAGTTCTTGTTTTAAAATGTTGATAGGCATTTGTCCCACATTTGTGGGTGTTACTATCTCCAAGGATTTATTAAGAATTTTCTTCTACATGAAACTTGTGTCTTTGGCCACGTTCTCCATCATGGAATCTTCAATGGTTAGTGGTGGCAAATTTGGCAAGTATGTGGTAGCATGTGGAAGGAATATTGGGTTTCACATGGTGGCTTATGGGTTTGGTGTGGAAATTTGGACTTGGCATGTGGATTATTTCATGGGTTTGTGAATGGAATGTGGTAGTGTTTGAGACTTCACGTGGATATTTAATGTGGATGTGGGATATGGAACGTGGTAAGTATATAGGGTTATATGGATAATTAAATATGGTTTGTTTGGAACATTCAAAAAATGAAATTGGACCATGGTAGTTAATTGGTGGCAAGCCACATGGTGGCTTGAGGACCCACCACATGGTCTAATATCCTTTTTCCACTTTTTGAAATCTCACCATGCCACTTTTTGACCATTCACCATGCCACTTGTCAACATCCAACTAGATGTTCCGTTCAAACCCCAATTTTTTTTACTTGCCCGATTGGATCTTTGAAGCATGATATCTTACACATACAGGGTCTATTTTGTAAACTATGAGTTGCACCGGAAATATATTTATGAAATATATGCATTGGAATTATTCTTGAATCATTCCATATTGGTTAATTTTTGTAGTTTGACTAACTTTGACTTGTTTTGACCAATTTGACTGGAACTTTGACTGGTTGCACAAAGAACATATGAGCTTCATTTTCTACATTTTTCATGTTGTTATAAAGGTCTCAATGGGCCATACACAATGGTGTATATTTTGATCTAATTGAGGACCTTTATTGCATTGACCTCCAGATCAATCCTCCCCACTAAGAATGTTTTTTGTCCTCAAAATGTTGGTACTAGACTTGGGGCTCCATGTGAGGATATTTGCATAGCTCTGGCTCTCGGCTCTAGCTTGAATGATTTATTTAATGTCATTCATTTCTATAGGTACTTTGATGGGTATTTATATCTAAAACTATTAAAATATTTTAAGACATTTGGTGTTATAACAATCACCATTTTACAATTATCTTTTTAAGTTTGTTACCTAGAAACACAGTTTACAAACATTTCCATTCTTGGGTTTTAAGAAACACTATAATAATTAAAAACATTGCCCATACTTAGGTCTTATAAAAAATGCCTATATTTAGGCATTTCAAATATGTATACTTTCTTGTACACTCTACATAGATTAAAATATATAACCTATTTTTTGGGTTGTACCTGATGCTTTTTTATGACCTCTTTTTGTTATGTTGTAGTGTTCCTATCTACAACATAGATGAGTAAAATAACACTAAAGGTAATGTTTACCTATAACAGTTACTGTTGATGTGATCACACAAGATATTTTATCCCATCTTTTACAATGCTATACTAATTTTCCTTCTTTGAGTAAGTTGTCTTTTTCAGAGAAAAGTATGGTTTACCTAGGATAATGCCACTAAACTAAAATGGAACCACATCTAATTCAAATTCATCTAAAAAGTTGGCAGTAATTGTAAACCTTAATTTATAGGTTTTACTTACGTGTACATCATTACCATCATTTATTCTTTCTAGAGAATAGGGTTAGAAATGTGGCTTAGTTTTTAAACCTAGGGTTTCTACATCATCAGATATCATATTCCTTTGATAATTTTTATCAAAAATAGCATCTATCTTAGAATGCTTAATAATTATTCTTTTGAAGAAATGTTGCTTACCTTTCCAAGGTGACAAATTCTGAACTGTCAGCTTCTCATTAACTATCATCTCCCTTGTTGATGTTGTCTTTGGTTTTAATTGATGAGACTCTATCTAAAAAGGCTTTATCTTTTGCTTGACTAAAGATATAGTTACCACCTTTTCCTGAGATTGTGGATGACTTTTCTTGTCTTCCTTTAGCATTTTCCCCTTAGCATTGAAGTAAAATCGTAACTTCATTTCTTCCTTAGATAATTCTATTTTGTCATTATTCTTGAAATTTCTCTTAAACATCTTTCTAGGGCTTTCTAAGCCATAATTTTAAGATGCATTTGAGTATTTCTTCTTTTCATACCTCAATAAGTCATCTGAAGATGTCTTGTTAGATTTAACTACTTCATCTTCTGAGAATGCTTCCTTTAAATCTTTAGGGTGTTTTGGCTTGCTACTTGAGTCACTTTTTAACTCAAATTCTTGGGATATTTACCCTTCACCTCCATATCCTAATCCTGCACAGAGTGTTTTCTTTTCCACTTAGATAGGTTGGATAATTCCTTGACCATTAATGCCAAGGCCTTTTCCTTTGAATCCCATTTTTGCTACCAGCTTAGAACCTATTCCCTTCATGTGATTTTCAAATGACTTCAATAAGTGTTTAGGGTTAGTATATTTAGTATCCCTAACATTGTCAATATATCCAAAAGAATTGATTTCATTTATTTCTTCCTCAAAATTTACATCAAAAGATACATTAATAATCAGAGCATTATTTGCTTCCATATTTTCACCATTTTCATTGATAGGACTAGCAAGAGTGTATGAATTAGAAGAATCACTACTATAACTAAACTGTACATTTATTTTCTACCTTGTTTCAAACTGAATTTCATAAGTATGATTGGTCATCAGTTGGATTCCTTATCTTAATGCAGTGTTTCTAGCATGCCAAGATGTGAGATAATACTGACCCAATGTTATCTCCTCAACTTCTCTTGGAACTATATCAAGAGCTACTTGATCAAATAATAGTCCTTCGATGCCAAAATGTAGAATACCATAGCAATTTCAAGTCCTTGTATTATGCCATTAGCTCCTCCAAATGTCTTATTGTGTGGTAATGGAAAAGTCCTTAGCTAAAAACATTGTACAAGGCCTTTAGTAATATAACTGGCTCTATAACTCTAGTTAAAATAGATCTACATGAACTTCCCTTCCATAATAGTAGTGCAGTTTTGCCTTTGACTTTCCTCAGAGTGTAGCATAATATCTAGTATTTCTATTGGCAATATTTGTCACATTAGAGACTCTGGAGTTGCTTGATGAGGTATTGTTGGTCAGATGGATTGACCACTTCTAGACATGATTGGTGCCTTGCCTCTTTCCTTATTCCACTTTCTAAACCATAATGGAGCCTGATTGGGATGTAGGATATAGCATTGCTAAGAAATATGACCTCATTGGGCATAATGTTCACAAATATTTGAATCTCCATGCATCCTCTTCTTCTATCAACATTCTTGTTGTAGTTATACTAACAATGCATCAATGCTCTATTGGAGCCTCTCAATTTGTTGCTCCTATCATTGCTCTGTCACTTTCTAACTTTGCTCTTGGGCTTGTAAGAATTGTGTTATCATAGTGATAATGAAATTCATTAACAACTAAATCTTGGATAGCATTGGATCCATTGTTCTACAATAACTAATTTTTGTTAAAATAACAAAATCATAAATTCACCCACAAATTTAGTTCTGATATCAAACTTGACGTTTCAGAATAATGTTTACACAAAGGTTAGCCTAGCACACTAACCACTCTGATACCAAACTAATTCATAAACTTAATAAATAATACACTAACATAATTTTATTCTTATTTTATAATAGATTTATGAAATAATTTAAAAATTTAACCTACAAATTAAACTGTAATAATAATTTTATGAGAAGAAATCAAGAAATTTAAACACACGATAACAGAGTTCAGCACTATGGCCTACATCTCTAGGTCTTATATCAGCTGATATATTGGTAAAAATGTTTGAAAAATACTTTAAAATGTCTCTAAATTAACAATTGAATAACTAAAAAAAAATTCTTTAGGAAAAAATAATGCTAGTCTCTAATAAGATTTTTTCATGATCTTGCCTCTAACTCCTTCTATGAGCCACACGAACTCCTTTGCAATTATCTTGCTTACTTTCAATTTCCAAATTGCATTCAAATATGAGTCTTAACACTTTATATAATTCTTCATCTAGATGAGGGTTTGAAACCCATTGCATGGGCTTAGCATTTAAACCAAATCCTTTTATCCCATATTCATGGGGTCTCAAAGTCTAAATGATTTTTAAATAGTTCTTATTTTAAAACACCGATAGGCATTTGTCCCACATTTTTGGGTATTGTTATCTCTAAGAATTTATTAACCCTTTTCTTCTAAGTAAAATTTGTGTCTATGGCCACATTCTCCACCATGGAATCTTGGATGGTTATGTGGTGGTAAATTTGGCAAGTATGTGGTAGCATGTGGAAGGAATATTGGGTTTCATGTGGAGGCTTATGGGTTTGGCATGGAAATTTGGACTTGGCATGTGGAATATTTTGTGGTTTTGTGAATGTAATTTGGTAGTGTTTTAAAATTCACATGGATATTGAACGTGGATGTGGGATATGGAATGTGGTAGGTATATAAGGTTACATGGATAATTAAATATGGTTTGTTTAGAACATTCAAAAAATAAAATTAAACCATGGTAATTAATTGGTGGTAAGCCATGTGGTGGCTTGAGGACCCACCACATGGTCTAGTATCTTTTTTCCACTTTTCAACCTCTCACAATTCTACTTTTTAACCATTCACCATGCCACTTGTCGATGTCCAACTAGATGTTCCATTCAAACCCCAATTTTTTTTCACTTGCTTGATTCAATCTTTGAAGTATGATATCTTGCACATACAAGATCCATTTTATGAACCGTGAGTTATGTCAAAAATATATTGATGAACTCTACAAATTGGAATTATTCTTTAATTATTCCATGTTGGTTAATTTTTATATTCTGACCAACTTTGACTTGCTTTGACCAGTTTGATTGGAACTTGACCGGCTATACAAGGAACATATGAGCTCTATTTTCCACATTCTACATGCCATTGGAAAGGTCTAAACAGGCCTTGTATAATGTAGGTTTTATCTACTTCAAGACCTTTTCTAATTAACCTCTAGATCAAGAGAACTACATTAGGTTTGATCCCCCCTCAAAGTGTTTCTATGTAGGCAACTCTCATCATAGTGGGGTGTTGAGGATGTCCAACCTACCCCATTAATAACAAAATTTTATGCTTGTGCCAAATATATGCCCTATAGACATGGATTTTTAGGTTTTACATATAAAATTAGTCAAAATAGGTCACCTATAGGGAATCAAAACTCGTACGCATAGGAACAGGCTTGGCAGACTTAGACATAGGTTCACCTAAAAGGTCAAAATGGTTTGCATAGAGGACACCAATGCCAAAATAAGAACACTATCACCACATGGTTCTACTATATGATTAGGTCACTACTATCCAAGAAGGTTTTTTACACCTAGATCCTATCTATGACACATAAAACATCTCATGTCCTAGTTTATAGCCTCTATATCTCCTGTCTTAGTTAATTTCCAACTAAGTACTTATTTGCATTATTTATTTTTATTTTTAGAAAGGTCAAACTATTTCAATCATATTAAAAATAATTGGTTGTATTTATTACATATTTTTACCCTAATTTACTATACTCATGCCCTTTAACAACCTAGGGCTTAAACTCCATAACCCTAAAAAAGTTAAATCATTTGGTCAACTCATTTTACTTTGAATACTACCCAAACCCTAGCCCTAAATGCTATTAAAGTTTATATCCTTTTGTTTCATGTTTTTATTGGTTGTGTTAGGGTTTTCATACCTAATATATTCTACCTTAGTATCCCTCTTCCAAGTTGCATTGATAAATTTCATAGATAAAGAAGATTACTTTCCTCCTCATATCCAAAAGGGTGATGACTACTTTTCCTCTAACCAGGTCCATGATATCACTCCTCCATGAGGTGAGACAAAATATATTAATGTTTCAAATGTATATACTTATCCTATCCATCATTCAAATCCTTCCTTTCCTATATATCCTCTACAAGGTGTGTGCCTATATGTTCAATCAGAAACAACTAGGGTTTACACTTGTGAGACTCTATGTGATCAAATTATTAGTATGATCAAGATCATTATAGAAGTACAAAATTATAATCAACTATTACATGACAAAATTATAATATTATAAAATTAGATTACAAAACAAAAGCCTCCAGTGCACACTAGTGTAAATCATGTATATGTAGCTTCACCTAGTTAATTTGTGGTAAGCAATGTTACATATCAAAATAAGAAATCACAACAAAGTGCATATACAACTAGTGATTTTAAAAGTATTAAAAGATAAAATATAATTTCAAGTGATATTTTAAGGTAAATGATTAAAGCTAAGTTGATCATCCTACCTCCTTTATATCTAGTGAGGATATCCTTATATTATTGTGCATACCATAGAATGCATAGTCATCACATAAATTCATGTTTGGAATTGAAATATCATATAAAACACATCATTGATAATGAGAAACCTCTAAAATATAAATCAATTAATCAATCCATAGTGATACATAAACATATTCAAAAAGGGTCAAATTTAGAAATAGTACAAAAGTGGCTACCAAATTATAACTCAGAACAATAATAGGTTCACAAAGCAAAATCAAATCAAAAAATAATATAATAAGCACAAGTAAAGATAGTAAAAGATACAAATATACCTATCCAAAATGAGGTCCCACTTTCAAATCAATATGGGTTTGGTAAAAAATATCTACAAAAGTTTGATTATTAAGGTCAAGGGTTGGGTAAATATGCCCAAGGCATCTGTATTCCTATTAAAGTAGTTGATAATGTTGGTAAACAAGGATTGTAATTTATTTAACATTCTAAGGACATTCAAAGATACAATTTATCAAGGAAAAATAGCCAAATACATAGGAAATGTTACAAAAAGGGCAAGAACTTAAGTTATAAAGTCAAAATCATGCTAAGCCAAAATGCATTCTCAAAGGAGGCTTTCTATAAAAAATATGCTCCAAAGCACCATATGCATAAAATAAGCACAATTTTAAAGGGAATGGTCACAATTAATTTTGGAAATTAAAACTCCTAAAGGTCAACTCCATAATATGGGTCAATTCCTTATGCTTATCTAGATACAATAGAAGTCAACACTAGCATTCCAAGTTATTATGATACCAATAATGAACAATACTCAGATTCATATTGCAACTCAATTCAAATACAATATATCAATCACACTACATGATAGGTAACCATTCCTATTTTTGACACAAGACACATTGATAATGAGTCTCCCATGAGAGTCATTGATTAGTATGTTCCTCCCTACTTGTACACAATTTTATTTACTCTTGATCATTGCATATAATTTTATTTTCTCATGTTGCTTGTGCATAGATTATATACAAATAATATAATATGTCAAAACACAAAAAAATTCTAATATTTTCTTAGAAAATATATATTATAGATTGTATTCATTTCTATGTTTACACTTCTTATACTTTCTAAGTACTACATATGTTATTTATCTTAGTATAGTTAATTTTTATCACACCTACATGCTTTACTTGTTATTTTCAAGTGTTCGTAGATACTTAGAGGACTTAGGTCCACTAGATAGATCCATATTTACTACTATCTACCCACTAGGTACATATACATAGACACATGGGTTTCTCAGTTGATACATTCTCCCATTTGGGGGCATTTTATACATAGTTTTCATTTACCAAGTTACATCTTTTTAAACTCTACGTCACATATTTATCACTTTTATATCTTGATATTGATCATCCTACACCGAATCAAATTCATTACTAACTATGAGTACTTTAGACTCAGCTTATGTACATATTTGATCTTATACAGATTTATACCACATGTTCATGCATACTTTCATTTCTATCTTTATTAGTTTAAAATTGATTATGTATTTATGTTTCTTCTATTTGAGGGCATTTAAATGTGTCATTTCTCTATGGATCTACTCCACTTTTTTTCATTGTATGTATGCTTTGGACATGTTCCCACATTCTTGTGTGTGATTTCATAATTATTTTTGTAAACATTTGAACATGTCCTTTCATGTGGCTCTAATCCAACTTACTTGTTGTATGTGTATGTGTGAATTTGAACATGTCCTTGTATGTTTTTCTTTCTCATATTTAGTGACATGTGCCCATGTCCTTTGTATTTTGGCCCCTTAGCCTACTTTGCATGCCTTGAGTTTTTTTTATGTATATTTTCTTGTATGTGTCATAACCATGACACTTGTAGCTTGTTTGTTACACACTCTAATTTTAGATGCCATTAGGGACCTAATGTATTTCCCCTTCCTACTTGGGTTTTGTGATGGACATCATTCCCCATCCCCCTAGGTATCTACTCAATTATTACTCAAATTTATTATTCATATACATTGTTATATTTATCTTGATAGTCTTGTGAATACTAGATCTAACATACATCATACACTATAAACTTATGCTTAAATAGTTTTACAGTATGATGGTATGTATGCACATTATATTGATTTATTATATAGATATCATATATGCTTCAACTAACACACATATTTTAGAGCTTTTTTTTAAGGATAGTTCTTGCATGGGTATAACAACTTCACTCAAAAGAGGGGACATTCATATAAGTTTATTTGAGAGATAAAACTATTTGTATGCACTCAAACTATGATTTTTAGCATGCATGCATAGAGTACAAAAATTAGTTTGAAGAGAACACAGTGGGAAATAATGATAATAAAATTATTTTTTTTTTTGCACAAAAATAGAACAATTAGACATTAGTGCCCAAATTGGGACACTAGTGCCACTAGCACTATTGTCCAAGATATGGTGCTATTGTCTATTAGCCTCAGTTTTAGTAATTATAGAATGGATAAAACAATATAGCAAGTACAGTCCATGTTTACATATGTTCAATTCCAAATTACTAGTTTTGGCTTAGATTAGCTCAGATTCATACCAGTTTGCTCAAATTAGGGGAAACAAGCATGACATGATCATTCCTATATCAATTTATATGCTTAGATACAAATTATTACAACTCAATATAGAATCCATATACTTAGATATCAAATTTGGGGGCCTATGTATAACACATTATTTTTGTATACTCATTTATGCACTGGTTGATTAGATGGAATGACAAACTCCATATCATTCTCTATGTTGTATACACCAAACACCATGTTTCAAGTTACACACCAGATTCATGACTTACTCCATCTATAGTGGTTGGCATTCCTAAGTGGCCTAGAGCCACCTAATGTTCTCAAGTGGACCAAAATCATTTTACATTCTAGATTTCTCAAGTGGTTGTAGAGCTGACATATACAATTCCAATTACAGATACACATATTTAGTTACATCACATAGTTTTAGTTTTAGATGCATTTAATATACATGGGTAGGCAATGATGGATTCATATTCTACTTGATTTATTGAGCCACCTACATGAGAGGTTTGGACACACCATCAATCCAATCCAAGTTATTCATAGGTTATGATCCACTAAGTAGGGGTGGGCAATAATAGAGTCAAAACTAGATTGAATTCTTGATCCACCCTCACATGGGGATTGAGCAAGCCATCATCTTATTCCAAGTTATTCATTGATTAATCACTATCTACATACACACACATAGGTTGTCACCATGTTTATGTATTAGTTCACATACCTAGTGAGATATCTTCATTCATTTCCTCTCTCTTATCTATTTACTCAATTTTGTCTTTTGATTTTACTATCTCTTAGGTAAGGATTTATCTATACACATTTCATTTGTAAGACACATAATGGATCATGCCTCACATACTCAAATCTAGAATCATGGGATTTGCCTCTTAGATAGGTCCAAGTATGCTTATTTTTCATTTATCCTAGTCATTTCACTTTGTTACATTTCTAGAATAAATGGGGGAATGTAATCATATAAAAATGACACTTGAGTGTTAAGAGTGATACTTGATACCATTTATCCATATATTATCCCTAAACTATCTTAGGGACTATTTATACACTTATATTGCCTTCATGTAGGCCACACCCATTCCTAAACACCCATAAAGTAGTTCTAGACCTTCACTTCAGCATCCTAACCCCTAGTGCCTTAGGTTCTCCCATATAGACACTAGTGCCATAATTTGGACAGTAATGACTTATGGAGCTAGTATCCCAATTTGGGTTCTATTATCCTTTTCCCTCTTTTTATCTCCAATGAATATCTTTTCAAATGAGAAACCACCTAGGGTTGGCCTAAACCTATTTTAAGTCTCAAACAATTATTATAATAGTATATATACATGACTTTTATCCATTTATCCACTAGATGGAAATGAGATACAAATTACACAAACAAACTCAGAATAAGTTGTGCACAATCAAGGTTATCAATCACTATTCTACCCTATTTTTTCATACAGCCATCTAGAGAATTCCTAAGCTCATATTTCCAATCTCGATCACATTTAAATCACTCAATTTAGCATTTATACTAACTTCACTTGCATTTTCACTAGCATTTAGGTTGGAAGTGTTTAACTAAATTTTGAATCTATTTAATGTTTAAGGAGAAATAGAGATGAAGGCTAGGGATTAGAGATTAGAGAGAATCCAAATTGGTTGTGCACTATATCCAGATGATGTTGAGCACTCCTCTTTGGCTAGGGAGGATTACCTATGAATAAGAAAGCACTACCACCAAAAATATTTGTTAGTAGATATATGAGTGGGTTGCCAAGCTATGCACTTGTTCCTAGAAGTGTCAAACTTCCTTAGGGATTATAGTCCACTTTTTGAAACAAAATGGTAATGAATAACAAAATGAAAGAGAGAGTAAGAGAGAGATATTTGTACCATTCTTACGACCTGAGTTCAGCATGGAGTGACATAGTGAAAGTAATATGAGTTATTTGTGTTTTTAGAGGTTGTTTAGGTAGGCTCAGGAAGGTTAGTAGAAATACACAGCCATCGATTTTGGTTAGGCTATCGATGTTGGTAAGGAAATATGATCGATGTTAGTTATGTGACCAATGTTGATAGGGGCGGTAGGTTCTTAGGAAGTTTCAAGAGACTTTTATGAGCTGGGAGGTAGGTGTTGGTTAGGTTTGTGAGGTTGGGAAGAGTCGTAAGGGAGTGGGTATGACTTAAGTGGGTCTAGATAGAGGTTTGGTATGTTTGAAGTAGAGGGAAATAGGTAGAGTTTTACAAATCCTTCACAAAGAGAGTTGAGATGTTCATAAAATGATAAATAGTATAACATAAAGTAATTTTAAAATGATTATTTAAAGGGATTATAAAACATAGAGATATACTTAGCTAGTGAAATGGATAAATTATGAGTTTCAGATAGATGGATTTGATGAGGCATGTTAAATAAATACATGAACATAAAAGACAAGCATGTGTTACTAGTTTAGAAGAATCCAAGCTCTGTGTAGTACATCAATTCCTAACTAATTTGTGTAGGGTAACAGTAAGCCTGGATGTAGAAATTTGAATGCCAAAGCCTGTACATGAATGATTGATTTTTTTGATTTATACTGACCTAAATATTAGCTTATAATTTAGCTTAAGTAATTGATGTCAGTGATCCCACCGATGTTGACCAAGGTTTGATCGACATCGGTGACATGAGAATAGGTAAAAGGGATATTTTTAGACTATTTTCTATTCCTTCTCTTGACAAGTGTGGTATCCATTAGAAAATGGTATAAATGTAGGGTTAAGAGAATGTAGTTAGTTAGGAATTTATGTTAGGGGTGAGAACAAGTCATGGCTAGTTAGGATTAGGGGACTAAGTTTTGAGGTGACTCAGAGGGTAAAAATTAGTCTTAGGACAAGGTGGGCAGGTAAGGTGGCAAAAGTAGTTTTTAATTAACTTAAATATTTTTAAATTAATTAAATGTGTGAGGGGTAAAAACATGGGTTAGGAAGGCTAATTATTAAAAGGGGATCGAGAGGGGTTTTAACACAGGGAGTTATGCATGTGTGTGACATAATTTTGGTGTCTACATTTTCCACTTTTTGTCTTGTAATTTTTACTAACAAGTTGCAAGACAAAAATAAGAGTTGGATGCTCTAGGTATGGGATGAGGTATCCCCCCTCAAAACAAGAACTAACAGAGGAGAATATGGAATTGGGAACCGACTTGATAAGGAGTTGATTGGGTGGGTGGATGTTGAGGAGCTACTAATAGGCTCAAGTATGGTACATCTTAGATGCACAGTGACTTATCTTGCATGGTAGATAGGTTTTTATCATATGGTTCAGGTTAGGAAGCCACCACCAAATTTATAGTGAGTTATGAGAGAGAGAGAGAGAGATGTAGCTGTACAGGCATGAGATATAGCTATATAAGCCTAAGATGCAACACAGGCATAGGTTTTGGTTTTACGGGGGTAAGTTACAACATTGTAGGGATAATTTGGGGTATTATAAGGCTAGATTAATGTATTTATAGTAGAGAGAGATATTTTGAGAGCAGTAGGATAGGCTACTCCTCCTCCTCCACCATAGGGACCACTATAGGATCCTATAGTAGGTTTGATAGGTCTGTCATAGACTATATCTATAGTGAGGTAAAATACTAATTTAGATGAGATTGCACACTATGAGAGATCCATCACGGCATTCTTATATATTTAGAGGTATTTTGAGGCTAGAGAGTAGGAGATATTAGTGACATGTGCCACAGATTCTAGCTCACATAGACATATATAGGTAGAAGGTGGTGATGATATTGCTACTTCATGACCATGACTATAGCCTTAGGTATTCTAAGGGTTAGATGATATTTTTAATGTTTTTATATATGTTTTATACACACCAACCTATAAGCCAAAGATGAGAGATGTACTTTTTGAGAGAGATGATACTGATATGATTCATGGATGTATATTCATATTCAACATATATATATATATATATATGAGTTTATTATTTTGAGATGTGTTTATGTGATGGTGATGATGTTGAATTTATTATAATGATGTGGATGTTTATGTTATGTTAATGTTGAGCATGTTGGTTGAGCTAGACTAGCATTTCCCATATGTGTGATGGTATATGCATAGTTGATTGGTTAGCTTCATCTTAGCATTTTTCCATATTTGCATTGGTATATGCTTAAAATGAATGGGTTGGGTATGTTTTTTTATTTCAACATGTTTCCATATTTGTGATGGTGTATGCTTAAAATAAATGGTGTAGGCTTGATAGTTTTCCTATTTATTATTGTTTAGAGAAACTATGGTTGCATGTTTGGTGTATTTCACATGGGATTATATGAAATGGATTAATGGGCAATGGTTTATTATTTTTAGTATGGTTTTGGGTAGTTATTTGAGTATCTTTGCTTGAGATGGATATGTGAGTGATAATATTTGTTAAACACACAACTCTAAGAATCAAGAAAGATTGGTAGAAAGGTGAGAAGGTGATTGAATCTTGTTGTAAGATGTGATCTCAGAAGATAAATCGACATGTGATTGGGATGGGAAAGAAAGAGGCATGATGCTCATGTATTGTTAAAGACCATAATCACAACATAAATAGGCTTAGGAGTATGAGCCCCTTTCATGATTTGCATCATTTGACCATTTGTTTGTTAGAGAAGCATCATACTCACCTTGTGTTAAGTGAGTTCAAAGTCCCTTGAAAGAGTATGAGGGGAAAAAGGTAAAAGGAATGAGAGTGTTTGGGTAGCATAACCTTCTTAGTGGGGATGGTATGTCCCTTTTGTGGGTGACCTGAGAGCTACTCTGGGCAAGTCCATGACTTAAAGTTTTTTTATTGTTGTTGTGTAAATTGATCAATGAAAGAAGCCTACAATAGGATTTTGTTTGTGTTGAGGTCATATGAAGCTGATTAATATGAGAAGCTTCTAAGTCATTACTTCCCTTGATAACAAATCTTGGCTTAGCCATCCTTCAAGGGAGTGGTCCAAGCTTTTTTTTAATTTTTAATAGTTGTCCTTCAAGGGAGTAGTCTATTTATAGTATCAAGGAGAAGTTACATAGTTGCTCTTCCAGGGAATAGTCTACCTTGAGAATCATGACCTAAGAGATTATAACTTATCTATCTATCCCATTTGTTTGTTTTTTTTTAACTTTAGTCATGGATAGGACTATAGAGGCTTAGAGGTTTTCCACTTTGAGGGCAAAACCATAGCACTTCATAGGATAACTAAGTGTATAGGAATAAGGTTTAAGAGGAAGGGAGATGACTATAATAGGGTTGCTTAAGGGATGAGCTCAAGTTAAACATGAGGTGAAGCATCACTTGATTAACAAAAGAATGTTTATAGGTGAAAAGCATTTAAAGGCTTGGGTTCTAGCCTTCCTTCAAGACAAGATTAGCAATAATTTCTTGAGCCATACTTGTGAGTTATGATTTAGGGTCCAAGCCAATTAGGAACAAACTTACCCTATCTGCTTTTTTCCATGTTCATCACATGTTGATTTTCCTTTAAGACAAGATCTTTGATATTGAAATCTCACTCCTTGAGGTGTTTGTCGTAAGCATGTTTGATACACTCTTGATAGATTTAGAGGTGGTTGAGGGCTATGAGATGGTGTTCATCAAGCAACTCAAGTTGAGCCAAATGTTCTTGGAAAAATTCATCATTAGTAAGTATGTCTTGTAGAGATATGCAAAGAGAAGGAATCTAGACCTCAAGAGGCAAAATAGATTTTGTCCCATAGACCAAGAAAAAAGGTGTAGCACCTGTAGGGGCTTTAATGCTAGTGCGATAAGCCCATAAAGCAAAAGGAATGTGTATATTCCAATATTTACTAGTATTGTTGATTACCTTGATGAGGATTTTGGTTAAGGTTTTGTTAGAAGCTTTTGCCTATCTATTTGCTTATGGACAATACAGTGATGAGAAGCTTAATTTGATTCCAAAAGTGTCACAAAGATTTTGTACAATCTTGTTTTTTAAAGATTTATCATTTTCTGTTATAATTTTATGGGGGACACAAAAATGACACATGATGTGATGGTTGATAAAGTCAATAATTTTGTCAACCTTAGTGGAGACAAAAGGAATGGCCTCGACCCACTTGGTGAAGTATTCAGTAGCAGTAATGATGGAATGGAAAAAAAGAGATGAATGAGGGTTAATATCACCGATTAGATCCAAACCCAATTGGGAGAAGGTCCAAAAGTCTTTGGAAACTTGTAAGGCATGGCTTAGAACATTAAAGAGGTTAGTGTGTTGTTTATATTTGACACAATGCCAAACGTAATCACTACAGACTTGTTGGAGTGTTGGCCAATAATAGTTGAATTGAAAGATACGTCTAGTAACTATGTTACCATTGAAATGTCCATCACAAATCCCATCATGAACTTCCTTAATGGTGAAGGGGATCTCAGTACTAGTGAGGCATCTAAGGAGGAGACCATCAAAACCTCACTTGTAGAGAAGTTCCCCTTGCATAGTGTAACAAGTAGCACATTTCATGAAGTCATGTCTCCCATTACTAGAGAGGTTGAAAGGGGTAATAGAAAAGCAAAGCTAATCTATGAGTTGCTTGTACCATAAGTCATGTGGGTTGTGTGTTACATTACCTATAAAATTGATGTTAGTTGATACATAGGAGGGAAATTTTAAGCGATATACAGTGACATAATTTTTTTAGGAAGAGGGTGAAGAGGGTATGTGTGAAGCAAGAGAAGCCATTGTGTTAGCAAACTTGTTTGTAGATCAAAGAATAGTTTTCAAGAGGTAGGAGTCAAATAATTCCAATAGCATATCTACATGATGTTTATATCATTTTAAAATTTTGTTTTTTCATAGGTAGGAACCATTAACCTGATTAACCACTAGCTGGGAGTCACCAAAAATGGTTATTGATTTGACACCTAAGAAAATAGCCACTTGAAGCCCTAAGATCAAAGCTTTATATTCAGCCATATTATTAGTACATTCAAAATCTAGTTTAAATGATGAAGGTATAGGCTCACCATTAAGAGGGATGAGGATGAACCCCACACCCCCACTGTGTTGACATTTAGACCCATCAAAGAACATCATCATTTGATAGGAGATGTCATCAATGGAGAGCATTGTTATAGATTTGTTAGGGAATTTAAGGTTTGAAGGTTGGTTGTCAGGTATAGGGGTGGAAGCTAACTGGTCAGTAATCAATTCCCCCTTGAGAGACTTTGTTGAATAAATTCCAAGTCAAATTTAGTAAGGATAATGAGCCACTGAGCTACACGTTGGTTGTGATATGGCTTGGAATGCATTTATTTGAGGGGATTATTATGGGTGATGACATAGGTTTTGTGATTTAAGAGGTAATTACATAGTTTGAAAGCTACAAATACCAACATGAGACAAAGATTTTTGGTATGGATATATCAAGTTTCATAATCAATAAGTGTGTGGCTTATGTATTAAACTACTTGTTCTCGATGGTGATCATCCTGATGTGCAATCATAGCACCCAAAGAATGGTCTATTGCAGAGATGTAAAGGTAGAAAGATTGGTTTTCCTTAAGTGGAATAAGAACTAATGGAGAAAGGATATACCATTTGAGTGCATCAAAGACTTCTTGGCAATCTATATTCTAATGGAAGGAGACATATTTTCTTAGGAGATGGTGAAAGGGTTGGCAATGATCTGATAATTGGGATATGAAGCAATGGATTGACTGAAGCTTTCCTTGTAAGCTATAGAGTTGTTTGATATTAGTAGGTGGAGGCATGTCTAGTATTTCTCAAACCATAGCAGGGTCAACTTTAATACCATGGAGAGAAAATATAAAGCCTAATAGCTTACCAAAAAGGACACCAAAGACACATTTCTTTGGGTTTAGTTGAATTTATATTGGAGGAGATGAGTGAATATGATTTTTAGAATCATCAAGTGATCTTATAAAATTTTAGACTTTCCAGATAAGTCATCCACATAGTCTTCCATAATTTTGTGTAGGAGATCATGGAAGATGTAAGTCATAGCACGTTGGTAAGTGGCACCAACATTCTTCAAACCAAAGGGCATGACCTAACAATATAAACTCCCCCATGGGGTAATGAAAGTTTTCTTATGTTGATCCTCAAGAGAAGCCAAGATTTGATTGTAACCTGAGAATCTATCCATAAGTGATAGCATCTCATGGTTGGCTATTATATCAACAAGTTGGTCGATACTTGGCAAAGGGAAATTGTCATTTGGATAAGAAAGGTTTAGGTCATGGTAGTCAGTGTAGATTTAGATTTCCCCTATCACTTTTGTGATAGGAACAATGTTGGAAACCCATTGTGAGTAGTTGATAGGTTGAATAAAGTTAACATAAAGGAGGCATTGGATCTCTTAGTTGACAAGGAGAGCAATACAAGGATGTATTTTTCAAAGCTTTTATTTAATAAGTTTAGCATCTTGGTTGGTGACAATGTTATGGGTGATGATAGAGGGGTCGATACCAGGCATGTCATTATAAGACCAAGTGAAGACTTTGCTATGGTCATTAAGAAATGTGGCACAATTTACTTGCTCGAATGAATCCAAAGATTGGCCAATCTTAAGGACTTGGGGGTTATCATGAGAGGGAAAATTGATGTCAGTGGTTGATTCATTTAGCATAGCTTTTATTTTAGATGGGAGCGATCATTAGATAAAGGAATCATCTACACCCATGTATGTGAAAATAGCATCATCAACTTGACATTGGATAGTGTTGATAGTGGGAGAGTCTTCATCAATCATTTCAAGATGAATGAGAGGAAGGGACCTTATTTCCTTACATAGGTGATAGGTGAGGGGGCCTAAATGGATGACATTTATTGAAAAAAAATTAGGAGGTATAGATACCTTTGATTTGATAGGTGATGTTGGAGGAGAGGATGGAGGAGAGATTGGATCTTGATAATTGGTATATGAGAATATTTGGTGATTTTAGTTGGTTCATAAAAACCCACTCCATGTCATTTTTTGGCATTTTCAATGGTTTTGTTGGTAGGATATCTAACAGGTGTATGAACACCCAGCTCGTAATGACCCAAACCAAATACTTTTCAAGCACACCTATAAAGATAGGTGTGAGTGAAGTTAGTCTTGTCTAAGAAATAGAAATCATAGGTAAATGGTTATGGTGAAGAGGATGGATTATTGATAGTGGAAGCTCGATCAATTATTCCATATGTGAGACTATTTTGAAGGTTAGGTGGACCATATGGGATGACCATCCCAATACGAGGATCATATTTGGGGTGCATATGAAGCTTTCCATACTCTTGTGGAGTATGGAACATGTCAAGTGTTAATAAATGATATTCTTCAAGTGATAAATGCTTAAAAGTTTCCTCCATGGGATCTTTGTAAGGAATTTGTGTTATTGGTATCTATGTAACCGAGGTAGTGGAGCTTTCTTCAAAAGTATAATGTGAAGGAGATGATGTCTTTAATGGAATGAGAACATCATTGGGGCTATAATTCATGTTGTATGTTTTGAAAGGAGGTGGGTCAATAAGAATAACATGCACTTGTCCATTGTGCTCAAACTTGATGCAGCAGTGCAAAGTCAAGGGTACACATGCCATAGCATGTATCTAAGGTCATCCAAGTAGTATGTTGTATTAAAACTCTTCTTTTAAAATGTAGAAGAGCTCAATAATTTTGTAGGGACCCACATAGATATGTAAGACAATAGTGCCCACTGTAGTAGCTATGGTATTGTTAAAGGAGTAGATAAAGGCATCAATTTGAGACATTCAATTATCAGGAAGGGCTAGCTATTTGTAGGCATGGGTGGAGATAATATTAATACTATCTCCTCCATTGATCATGACTCTTTTTACATGAGTTTTATTGATATATGTAGTGATAAAAAAGGTAGAATCTTGATCTTCAGGGTGTTGAAGTGGAATTTCCAAACCACTAAAGGAAATTAAGGAGATGGTGTTAAGAGAGCTGACCAAAGCTGTAAGAGTTTGGGAATCATTTGATTGTACCTCAACCACTTTCAAGGAACTAATCAAAGCTTGATGATGTTTGGGTGAGTTTTGGAATAACTCATACAAGGACATTTTCACAAGAGTTTGGTGAAGTTATTTCACCATAAAGTTTTGAATAACTTCTGAAGATGTTAGTTTTGGGACACCCAAGATGGAAATTTTAAGATTTGGAGGAGTGTTTTTGAAGAATGGATGAGCCCAAGGGGAAGTGACCTTTTCCTTTCCTTTATCCTTTTGATTTTGTGACTGTGTGGCCACATTAATCGTGTTGATGTGAAACATAGGTGAAGGAGGTGGCAAAGGGGGTATGACAACATCTTTGGGTTTGAATTTAGGTGGAATGGTATGAGGCATTATGGATTCCATAGGTGGAATATTAAAAAGGTTAATGGGAGTATCAACAAAGAAAGTGTCAATATTAAAGTGTTGTTGAATGACTACCATGAGAGCTTTACAACCCTCAGTATCATGTCTAGGTGAATGATGATTTAGACACACTTTTGTATCATCAAACTAAGATGGCTTTAGTTTAAGAGGGTTATAAGGCTTAATGGGAGAAAGAGTTATTACAAAATATTACAACAACTGGCATAGGAAAAAGATCTGAGACCCTATGATTGGTCTAGCACTTGTTATTATAATAAGGGTGGACACATTCTTTGGTTTAGGAGTCATGGAGGTGATTTTGCATGGAACCTTTTTAGGTGGTGGTGGAGCCATGTGTTTTTCTAAAACTTTCTTGGTGGTAGGTGTCATGGTGTTAGATGTGAAAGGCCTACTAGGTGGTAGAGGTAGTAGTGGAGGTAACTTAGCCTTTGGTTTCACTTGGATCGGTGATACCTTAACTAAAGTAGAGGGATGTGGTCCCAAAATTGAAGGCAAAGTTGAGGGTAGAAGAGGAAAGGATCAGCGAGATCTAGGAAGTTTAACATTCTTCCTTAGTTTAGGTCACATAACTCTAAATTGTGGTTGGAGAGTTAGATCTAATTTCACCTGTAGATGAATTAGATTAGAGACTGGGTGAATACCTAATCTACTTTAATGTGGTAGATACCTACGAGGGTGAGGGCTCTGACATAGAAAGATGAATTTTTGGTGATTTTGGTGAAGAAGCTCTGAATTTGTCAAAGACCTTGGGGTAAAGGGTAGTGAGAAGATTGGTGGTAGAGGATGACACTTATTGTGTATTATAAGGATTTTTAAGTCAGTCCTAAAATGTTGCATGATCTAGCATTATAGAGTCAAGAAATTCTAGATTTCCCACTAACCATGAGAAGGGTTTAGATGAAGTTGACGTAGGATTTATGGTTGCTTCTTTAGAAGGATTAGGTGATTGTGAAAGAGGGAAATTTTTGGCCTCTACTACCTTGGGCCAAATATGAGAAAGAGCCACAACATCATCTTCTTCGACAAAGACAGGAGAAGAGGCATGGTCTTCCATGAGTGGGGGAGAGGTAGGTGAAGAATATTCCTCAAGGGGGTAGAGCATAGGTATAATTTATCCCTCAACATGTGGTCAAGGAATAGGTAAGGCATGGTCCTCCATAGGTAAAAGAAATGGTAAAATTGGTTAAATTGGATTAGGCACAATAGGTCTCTCATCTAATGTAGGGGTAGATAACATTGGCTCCTCTAGGTGAGAAGGAGGATTGGATGGGGTACTACCTTCCATTGGTGGAGGAGAGGTAGGTGAATAAGGTTCCTCAAGAGGGTATAGCATAGGAATGATGTTCCCCTCAACATGTAGTTGAGGAATGAGTAAGGCATGGTCTTCAAGTGATAAGAGGATAGGTAAAATAGGTGCAAAAAGAATTAGAAATATAGGCTACTCTTGTGGCAAAAGGAGAGTTAAAGAAGGCCCTTCCTCATGTGGGATTGGAATGGGTGAAGTAGGCTCTTCTACCCAAGGAGGAAGGATGGGAAAAATAGACTCCGCTGATTATGGAGGAGGAGTAGGTAAAATGGGTGTCTCTTGTTGTGGGAGAGGTTGGAATGGAGGTAAAGGAAAGACCATATTGACCGTATGGATATTATGATCACATGAGTTATTAGTTGTGGTCTGAACATTATTTTGATTAGGTGAAAGGTTAAGAAAGTCTATTTGAACACATCCATATTTTGATTATCAGGCACATTAGGGTTATCTAAGATGAGATCACCCCTATCAAGCATGTCTTAAAAAATGTTCTTGAATGTTTTATAGTTATTATAATTGTGGCCTTTGACTCAATGGTAGCCACAAAACTCATACTCCTTATACTAAGTAAGAATAGGATGAGAGGGATCAAACTATATAAGAGGCTCGATGTGAGGAAGGGTTACGGCTCCCTATTATAATAATTTTTTCAAAAATAGAAGTGTATGTCTCCCCAATTAGAGTGTATCATCTTTGTTCATACCATTATTGAAATTACTTGGTCAAATTTTGTGAGGTTGAGGGATTAGGTTGGTTTGTGGTTGTGGAAGAAGCTAATTTAATGACCACCACATTGGTGGAGCCTTTAGATTTTTGGTTAGAAGAAGAGGGTTTAGAAGAAGAGGAGTCATTTGATTTGGAATTGGCATTCTTACTATGCAACTTGACTCTATATTCATCTATAGCCCAGATCTTGAGTTTTTATGCCATTGTAAAAGCTTCATCAAATGTGTAAAAAGTTTGTACTCAGAGTGTGGATGAAATGTGCTTAGCACATGCCCTTGAGAAGAGCTCACTAAGCTCAAGTTGAGGTAAATAGAATGAGAGTTGATTGATTAACCCTCTCCAACAAGTGACAAAATCTATGATAGACTCGTCATCAAATTGTTTAATAAAATAAAGGTCCATAATAGAAACCTTTTTAGAAATGTTGATAGAGAAATGGTCTAGGAATAATTGTGCAAGCTGGGTAAATGAAAAAAGGGAGTTCTAAGTTATAGATCTATACCAATCTAGGGTATCACTTGAAAAATACATAGGAAATGTACAAACTAGTAATGCATCATCATGCCTTATCAAATAACAAGCATGTCTAAATGATTGCAAATGTTGTTGTGAGTCCTTTTTACTCTAGAAATGAGTAAATTTATGGAGTTCCCATTGACTTGGATAAGGGATAATAGGTAAAAAAGGATGGATGGGATCATTGCATATTTGATCATAATATAACATATTATTTGAACCCGATACGGATGTCTCTAGACTAGACATCTTGTCCATCAGCATCCTAATGAGGTCTGGAGGAGGGTTGGTTTGGGAGATACCCCTAAGTTATAAGGATCCTGATAAGAAGTAGAGGTAGAATATGATATAGCTTTTTATGGTTATGTTGATGAAACATAGGGGTAGTGAGTCATAGGCTGGGGAGTAGAAATGAAAGGGGCATGTCCCTCTAGGTTAGAGACAATGCTTTAGTTGAATTTTGTTATTGTAGGTTGGGTTCTTGGCATGGTTATGTTGGGTGAAGGGTGAGTCATAACTCCGATAATTATAGCTACAAGAGTAGATGGGATAGGTACTACCAAATTATAAAATGGGGTAAGACTTGATTGAATAACTTTTGGTTGCAAAGGCAGGGAAGTCATGACAAGGGTTAGGTGGGACTGGGCAGTTGGTGATGTTAAACTTTGGGCATTATTTATGGTTGGGATACTTGTCAAAGTGATGGTTTAACTAACCATGGGGAACATAGTGGAGACAGTTGAAACTAAATTTGTTTCCATTATAAAATTTGGCATAACATATAGTGGGTCACCTGAAGAATTGTGAGTTTGGCTCATGGCAAGGTAATGCTAAAGGGCTGCCACATTATGATCAAAAAATCTAGCAAATCTTGATCTCCTTCAAGCACAATGGGAATTTGGTTGGGTTTGGGAGTATGTTTTGTATCTAAAATATGCTCTATGATAGAATCAGTGATAAGAGGGGAAGGTGTAAGTGGTTGTTGGCTTGTGCAATTAGTAATAATTTTGGCTTGGCTTCATGTCAATACCATGAAAAAAGAAGTATAAATAGTCTTAAAACTCTATATTAGTGACAGAGTGTGGAAAAACTAGGTTTGGGTGTAGGTAGGTAGGTATTTTTAACTTGATATTTTAAGAAAAATGAAAATAACCAAATTACACAATCATCGATGTCAGTCACTTGACCGATGTCAGTAGGTTAAAGTCTGTCGACATCAATGGATTTAACTAATGTCGGTCACTGTGGAGTCCTAGGAGATGAAAAATCTAATGTTTTAGAAACCTAAAGGCAAAATCAAGGCAAAATGGAAGATGCAAGAGGTTTGTATAAGGAGGATTAACACTCAAATTTTGATATAATAGGTTATACAACCTGAGTATTATGAATAGTGTTAATTTTGTAAATCAATGAAATAACATCCTTACCAACTCAAAAATATAGAAGGCAACAGAAAATTAAAAAAAGAACATGCATCCACTACTTATTAACTCCTAGAGATTAATTTTAGTCTCATGTTGGATTATGCCTTAATCAAATAGTGAGATGAGAGTTTGGTTAGTGAAGGTACTAGAAAATAATCTAGAACTAGTTTCGAGTCAGTTTTGGTACTCAAGAGGAAAACTATGTTAGACTAGGTACATGGATTATTTTAGGGGATTGTTCCATGTAATTCATAGACCTGAAGCCAAACTAGGTTGCTTAGCCAAAATATACCTTTTGTCTAGATTTTATACTCCACCAAAGAATGGAGTGGGTTCTCCCCTTGGTGGTGAAATCCAAGTAGGATAGCCAGGTAGGGTAAGGTGATCCACCAAGTGATTAAATCATAATGGGCCTTATTTTAGGTGAGTTTAGATGTTTGTTTTTATGAGTGTGATCTAGTAGTGTAACAATGGTGTACTACAATTCATTCATAATGCTTGTAATTAACTAGGTGATCTAATATACAGCAAGCAAACAATGAAGTATAGTGAGTTTTAAACCCAAATATAAAGTGTTTTGATTCGAATGAAAATAATGATGAAATAGGAGAAGAGAATGAATTTCAAAATCCTAATGTACATTTAAGAAAGAGATAAAGAAGATATTATTTTTAACTTTCAAGAAAAATGATAAGTTTCTTTTAGAGGCAAAAGAAAGAGAAGAGTGGCAAGGAAGAAGAAATTTTAGTTTATTGCCTTTAAACAGAAAATAAAATGTTTAATATTTCATTTTGAGGAAAAAGAGAGGGATAAAAAGCAAGGAATGAAATTTTCACTATAATGCACCTATATGAATGCTTAAAAATAGTAATGAACCCAAGGAAAACTCTAAGGTCCCATCAGGCATGCCAAAAATGTTTAACTAAATTTTGAATCTACTTGATGTTTAAGGAGAAACAAAGATGAAGGGTAGGGATTAGAGATTAGAGAGAACTCACATTGGTTGTGCACCATATCCAAACAATGTTGAGCACTCCTCTTTGGCTAGGGAGGACAACCTATGAATAAGAAATCACTACCACCAAAAATACTTGTTAGTAGATATATGAGTGGGTTGCCAAGCTATGTTCTTATTCTTGGAAGTGTCAAACTTCTTTAAGGATGATAGTCCACTTTTTGAAGCAAAATGGTAATAAATAACAAAATGAAAGAGAGAGTAAGGGAGAGATATTCATATCATTATTGTAGTCTAAGTGCAATAGAGAGTGACAGAGTGTAGGTAATGTGAGTTATTTATGTTTTTGGGGGTTCTTTAGGTAGGATTAGGGAGTTTAGTGGAAATATATAGTCATCGACATCAATTAGGTTTTTAATGTCAGTAAAGAAATATGATCGATGTCAGTTATGTGAATGATGTTGGTAGGGGTAATAGGTTCTCAGGAAGTTGTAGGAGTCTTTTTTGAGTTGGGAGGTAGATGTTGGTCAAGTTTGTGAGGTTGGGAAGAGTTGTAATGCAATGGGTAAGACTCAGGTGGGTCTAGACAGAGGGTTATTATGTTTGAAATAAATGGAAACAGACGAAGGAGTTCTATAACTCCTTCACAGGGAAAGTCAAAACATTCATAAAATAATAAATAGTATAAGGTAAAGTAATTTTAAAATGACTTTTTAAAGGGATTATAAAACACAGAGATATACTTAGCTGGTGAAATGGATGAATTATGAGTGCCAGATAGATTTATTTGATGAGGTGTGTTGAAACAATACATGAACAGAAAAGATAAGCATGTGTTGTCAGTTCAAAAGAATCCAATCTCTATGTAATATATCAATTCCACATCTGGACTAATTTATGTATATTAACAGTAAGCCTGGATGTAGAAAGTTGAATGCCAAATCTTGTACGTGAATGATTGATTTTTCTAATTTCTACTAACCTAAATATTAGCTTAGAATTTGGCTTAAATAATCAATGTTTGTTATCTTGCTAACATTGGCCAAGGGTTGAATGACATTGGTGGCCTGAGAATAGGTAAAAGGGCTATTTTTAGCCTATTTTCTATTCTTTCTCTGGCTAAGTGTGGTGTCTATTAGAAACTAGTAGAAATGCAAGGTTAAGAAGAACGTAGTTAGGAATTTATGTTAGGGGTGAGAACAAGTCATGGGTAGTTAGGATTAGGGGACTAAGTCTTGAGGTGACTTAGAGGGTAATAATTAGTCTTAGGATGAGGTGGCCAGGTAAGGTGGCATAAGTAGTTTTTAATTAAATATTTTAAATTAATTAAATGTGTGAGGGGTGTAAATATGGGATAGGAAGGCTAATTATTAAAATGGGATTGAGGTGGGTTTCAACATAGGGAGTTACACACATGTGATGTCATTTTGGTGTCTATAGGGAGAACTACATCAGGGTTGATCCCTCATCAAAGTATTATTATGTAGGCAACTCTCATCATAATGGGGTGTTGAGGATGCTCATCCTACACCACTAATAACACATTTTTATACTTGTGCCAATTGGATGCCCTAATAATATGGAGGTTTAGGGTTTACATATAAAATTAGTCAAAACAAGACACCTACAAGGAATCTTAACTCATGTGCTAAGGAACAAGCTTGGTAAACTCAGACACAAGTTCACCTAGAAGCTCAAAATAATTCTACATAGAGGACACTAGTACCACATGTAATTACTATCCAATTAGGGCACTACTATCTAATAAGAGTTTTGACACATGGATTCTATTCATGACATTCAGATCAATTCCTATCCCAATTTCTAACATCTATATCTCATGTATTAGTCAATTTATAGATAATTAATTATTTACATTATTTATTGTTATTTTTATAAAGGTTAAACTAGGTCAATTATGTTACAAATTAGTGGTTCTATTATTACATATTTCTACCCTAATTTACTATACTCAGACCCTTCAATAACCTAGGGCTTAAACTCCATATCCCTAAAAAAGTTAAATCATTGTATTATAGGTTTTAATGAGTAAGAAAATCATAGCATCGAGTTCTTTAGGTTTATTTGTGATAAAATAATCCAATTTTTATTCATCCATATCTTTTAAATTTAGCACATATATAGGACTAATAAGTGTATCATTATAAACATGGTCATTACACTTGCTAGGATTGTCTCTATCATTAACACTATCATCATAAGAACTAATGTTATTTCAAGGCCTCTCCTCCCCAAGGTATGTATATTTTTCATTTCCATCATTTATTAGAGTAGGGACATCACTATAAGGTGTATTAATAGTAAGTAGCATCTTTAAAGGACTAATCGTATGTAAAGGTAGTCCTATCAATTCACAAGTATCACCACTCAATATAGCATTATGTCTAGTAGGATGTGGAGAGATAGGATTCCTAGTATGATGTATAAGTATAAACAACAAAAATGGATCAAATTGCTTTGTAAGAATCCCCAAACAATATGAAAATCTAAAAAACATATTTGAAATAAGAGAATCAAACCCTAGGTAATCTCAAAAAAATATATGCACCCTAGGAATAAAGGTGTGCACACCTAATTTTGAGGATGGATGTAATTTATAAGTAAAAATAGGTGAATATAAACTAGGGTTTGACCAACCATGTAAAAAAATATGAAACCCTATGTAGGAAGGTATGTGTACTCAAATAATGGAGGTGATTACCAAAATGTTTTAGCTAAAAGTTAATTATGTTTATTCAAATATGCTTTAACTAAAATAATGACATATGGATATGTCTTTGTCTATGATAAATAAATTAAAAACTAAATTTAGACCTAACCTTATGTGATAAAAATATTAAACATGCAAAATGAAAATGCTCAATTGAAAAAATGAACTTGAGAAAAGATAAAAGATAATGGAACAATCACATTTTCATAAATTATAGATTTATGAATGCAAAACTTAGATGTATAGGTTTTTAGTTGAGTATGTTTTAAATTTAAAGTTTTGACTATACATAAACATGAATGGCACCTATGTCATTTATGTCTAGGGAATTAATAATGATGACATGTTTTTACTGTTGTTCATGTCTTCTTACATTGATTTCATACTATGCTCACTTTTAGATTATGAATTTTCTTATGTTTCTTCATAGTGGAATGTCATAATTGTTGTGTTTGTAATTTTTTAATTTGATGGGTATAATAACATAACTGGTCTTCTTCCTTCCTCTTGATATATATTGACATAAAATCACAAAAAAATAAATTTATGGGTTGAGAAACCACTATGGGAGTTACATTACATATCTCGCATGAAAGAATCATACCTCACATAGTTCTGTACAGTGTGAAAGGATTATTGGGCAAGGGATTTTGCCTCCTCTTCAATATATGTGAAGATTTAACTATATTTAGTTTTCCTAAGAAAAAAAATTTGGTATAACACTCAAGTGTAGCAATGTATATAGTAAGGGTTCACTCAAACTTGTGTTATGGATTTGGATTTACGATATGTATGACACTTAATAAATGGATTGGGATAAATTGGTATAAATATGATACTCTAGGACATAGAACACACTTAGGATGACTCTATAAAATAGTAGTAGGTGACACCCAAAAAATGATGAAAGATATAATTGTCAATCCTATTGTTTCCACCTAAGGTAGAAATGATGAGACCATTGTTATTATCCTAGGTAATATAAAGGTACACCATTTTTGTAACAACATATAAATGTGTGAAATTAGGCTCAAGGCTAAGAAAAATAGATTTAGATAAGTTTCATATGAATTTAGAGGGCTTAAAGGATAGAAAAAGAGTAGTGTGGGGTAGAAGTCTTAGAGACAAGCAATTATATACGAGTGTAAAAACCATGATAAAATAAGGAAAATAAACTATAGGAAAGGGCCTTGTACCAAAATTAGGTTTTTTCACATCCACACTCCAATGTAAACAACTCAAATTACTTTCAAGAGAATGGGAATACATACATGTAGGTCAATATTGTCATAGATAAGTAATCAATGTAACTAAAATAAATGAAACTAAAAATGAGCAAAGAAACAAATACACCTAGCAATTTATAAATCATGTTGTCACTCTTAAAAATCTAAAATTAAAATAAAATATTGAAAACTAAATCTAAAATTAAAAATTGTTTGTGTCATTCAATCTATGGTCATATCAGTTTTAAGAGCTTATATATTCTTGACATAAAAGGTATGGTAAGAGGTCTTTCCAATATAGATTGAAATAAATTTGAATCATGCAAGTCATGTATTTTTGGTAAAAAAATGTAAGGAGGTTTTACCAATCATAAAATTGAGCGAAAATTTACCTTTGGAGCTAGTTCATTCATATTTATGAGGACCAATGTCTTGCAGAAGTATTGGTGAGAATTTTTATTCATTTTCTTTCATAGATGATGCAACAAGGTTATGTGGGTATTTATATTGAAATTAAAAAGTAGAGTTTTTTAATTTTTTTAAATTTTCAAATATTTTTATAAAAAATAATGTCTACATTCCATCAATTCTCTAATAACAGATATACGAGGATAATTTCGTTCTGATGAATTTCATGACTTTTGCTCTTCACATGGAATCAAAAGGAAACTAATTATTCCTTAAAAACAATAACATAATGTTGTATTAAAAATAACTAATAGATTCATAATGGAGTTAAAAAGGAATATGTTGTATAATAATCACATGGAAAGGTGTTTTTGGTTGAAACATTAAAAATAATAGTGTACATCATTAACATAAGTCCTACAATGTAGTAAAAAATAAGATGCCTTATGAAGCTTAGTATGGTATATAAATAGGTATATCTCATCTAAAGGTATTTGGTTTTTTATATTTTGTACATTATCCTAATTAAAATAGAAAAAAAATGTATCCTAAGAGTGTGTCTCACATTTTCATAGGATATAATGATGAAAGCAAAGCATACAAATTTTATAATCCTACTAGTATATTTATAATTTTTTCAAGGGATTGTATTTTTTTAAAAATGAGATGTATGTTGATTATTATCATATTTTCAAAGATATCATAAGTGATTAGTTCAATCCTATTTAATTTTATGTTTATGTCTTAAAAATTCTTACACATTTTTCTAGTTCAATAAGAAATAATACTAGCTTCTTTTAAGAGACTAGTCATCCATCTTCATCAACTCCAAGCAAGTAAAAGCATTTGTTGAATCGACATCCAACCAATCATATGTTAGATAAAATTAAGGGAGGGGATCACAAGTCTTAAACATTATTAAGGTGATTTTTTTGATGATTCTTATGAGTAAGATATTACATTTGCATTGTCATATATCACTAGTGAATATAGAAGTTATGCAAAAGTTAGTAAAAGGAAAGAATGAGTTGATGGTATGAAAATTAAGAGGGATTCAATTGAGAGGAAAAATACATGGACTCTTATTCAACCTTAATTTTATAAATATTTAATTTGAACCAAGTGGTTCTATAAGACCAAGTCAAGAGTGATGGTACAATTGACAAGCTAAAAGTTAGAGTAGTTACAGAAGGGTTTACACAAACATTTGGGGTTTACTATGAGGAAACTTATGCACATATGGCACTTCAAGATCCTAAAATACTAATTATTATTTTATCTTATCATAAAGGATGTAAAATCCATAAAATAGATGTTAAATTTTCATTTCTAAATTGAATGATTCAATAATAAGTATATGTGGGGCAGCCACAAGGTTTTAAGGTAAAGGGTAAAGATTTTTAGGTATATAAGCTGAATAAGGATCTTTATGGGATAAAAGAAGATCCAATAGCTTAGTACTTGAGAATTTATAGCTGGTTATTGGATCAAATCTTTATAATAAGTCAAAAATATCCAACCCTTTACGTAGATGCATTTGGTTATAATGTGTTATATGTTTATCTCTATGTAGATTAATTGATATTTACATATAGCTCTATGGTTATGCTGAATAGAGTCAAGGAAGATGTGAAATTAAAATTTGAGATGATTGATCATGTACTTATGAATCAATTTCTTGGCATGGGATTCTATCACAATAAAAATGAATTATTCATTTTTCAATCTAAATAAGTCTAAGACATGTTAAAGAAGTACAATCTTCAAGATTCTAAGCCCATGGAAAATCCAACTACGAGTGGAGAAAATAAAATGAGAGAGGATGAGAGTCCTTTATCTTATGAAAACTTTTATTGTCATGGTGGGAGGTTTAATGTATCTCAATATGATAAACCTTAATTTTAGTTATGGGGTTTCAATAATTTCTATATTTATGGTCAATCTATCAATTAAACATTTGAAAGTAGTGAAAATAATTTTTAGATAGGTAAGAGGGACTTATAATCATGGTATTCATTTTACACCATCAATTTTATTATGTATAATTGGATATACAATTTAGATTTGGGAGGATATCTTGATGGCATGAAATCAACTTCAAGTTACTACTTCACATTGGGTAGTGGGTTGGTTTCATGGTCAAATAAACAAGTTACCGTTGTGGTAGCCTCTACTGAAGCTAAATAAATATCTCTTACATCAACTTGCACATAAATATTATGGTTGAGAATATCTTAGTTTATTTTAGAGAGGCTCAACTTGAGCCAACACATTTTTGTGATAATAATATGGTAATACAGTTATCTAAGAATACAGTTTTCCATGTTATAATTAGACATCTGAAACTCAAACATAATTTTGTTAGATATTTGGTCAATGATAAACATTTTTCATTGACTGTGTGAGAAGTGAAGATCAATTTTTAGATATTCTCACCAAGGGATTGTTGAATCAAATTCATGGAAGACTTAAGGAAATGATAGGCATTTCTTCTCTTTGCATTAAAGGGGGTGATGTTTAGTATAATGCCAATGTTAGCACTTGATTGTTAATATTAGAATTAGTTTCATTTATATTTTATTATTTTAGGAGGTTTCTTTAATTTATTTATATTTTAGATTAATTATTTTGTTGATTATGAACACTTTTCAACTTATTTATAAAAAATAACTAGAAGTAATAATGTTGGTTCAAATTTGCACACCACCAACACACTCTAAAACTTTACAATACACTTAATTCATTCACATTCAGATCATATAGTATATTCAATATAGTTAGGATATAATATTCATCAAGATGTGTTACATATAGAGAGAGAAGGTATCCTATTTTTTATTAGCCTATCACTATCTCAAATCCCCCCAATCTTTTTTATATATCCTAACATCTCTCATCCCTTTATTATCACACACACCTATCTCTCTACATGGTTTGTTCTCACAAATCACTCACATGCATAATTATATTATTATACCTATATTATTATTAAATGATTTGACAACTCATATTAATAATAATATTATAAACAAATACAATGTGAGCACTAACATTAGGTTATTCCTAACATTCCCCATTTAGTGCAAAATGTGGGGAAAACATTATCCTGTATTGTGACTGCCACCAATAGAACTTGATCATGATCTATATGGTTTTCTCAAGATATCCAACAACCTTAAGGATGGTATTACACTTAGATAACCAACCTAAAAATAATTAGGATGGTTTTAAACTCAACTTACCACCAACTTACAAAAAAATAAGATGGTTTTACATGTGGTTAACCAATAACCATATACATCATGATGTTATAGTACTCTATTAGTTTTCATCACTATCTTACCTCAAGGGGAAATATAAATAAATAATCTCACTTATTATGTTATCTAAACAATAATGTATCATCTATTCTTATTTTTAAATGAAAACTAAAAAATAAGCCACAACTACATTATGTCACCCCATCGCTTGTGGCTTGCAAGAGGATAGTGATTGTCATCCAACTTATTGTGTCCTCCATCCTCTTGTGTCAGCAACTTACTTATCAAACTTATCTTTGAGAATCATGAGTATAATTCCCCCTCAAATCAAATATCAGGTTCCATCGAAATTGCATCCATGGGACAATTTTTTTTAATTTTTTACACTTTGAAAATTTGACATGAAATGACTAATACTAAACACAAATGAGAATTTTGACACTTTTAGGGCTTTTTAAATTGACTTGGACTCTAGACAGGATAATTTTGACTTGATTGATAAAAATGGCTCTAACTTTGGACTCTAATAACTTTAATGCTAAACATAAAATAATATGATATACATAAAAGATTCATAAAACAATAAACATATATAACTTGATACGACACTTTTGATACTAACTCTATAAAAGATGACAAAAATTTACAAAATACTTAACATAAATAATATAAAATTATTATATAATTACTTTAAGACCATCTAAAAATAATTATTTTAATGATTATAAAGACTTGATAATCTATAAACTTGTATAAAAATAACCTAACTTTGTAAAGTATTTACCAAATACCAAACTTTGACTAAACTTATTTATGACATACCTATACTCAATGATGGCAAACTAAAACTCACTTTTGTTGTTCAATGTGTTGGCTAAGCTCATGCTTAAGGTAGTTTGGGTCACAGTACACAACATATGGAGTGAATTACATGTGTACTGAGTTATTGGTGATAACAATAGAAAGTGAATTCCCTAGGTATTCACACTACTCTTTCCACATACATAGATTTATCAATGCCTATGCATCAATCTGATAATGTAGAAATAAGACAAGACCTAGGGTACATAATGCAAATGGGTGTTAATGATTTGCATGCATAAGAAATACGCAGAACATATGCAAATGGTGATCACATCCACATGATAAGATCCCAAGATCCATTGAAATGTGGCAATTGGATAGTGATTTGATAGTCACAAATTGAATGGAATGGTGATTTGATCAACATAATATATGTGTAGCTGGAGATCTTTGAAACTTGAGGCTTGACAAAGGGCATAATTGAATACAAAGAAAATATGAATACATATACAACATAAAATAGATATTTTTACATAGATATAAGTACAAACACTTTGTATGATGTAATTAGGAGTAGTATCAAATGTTTTGACATACACCTAGCAAGGATGTATAATCATAGAATCATAGAATGTAAGTTGTATAGATTTCAAATACTGTACCATTTGTAATATAATACCTAAAGAAGCTAATCTTGATATAAATTCAATGATAATAGAATTAAATCATAAATATAAGTAAACCATATAGATATGGTGTTACCTCATTATCATTCTTATTCTTCCATCAAATAGAATGAAAAATTGCTCTGATACCAGATAATAAAGTTGCTTCAGATTTGCACACCACCAACACACTCTAAGACTCTACATTACACTTAATTATTCAACATTCAGATCATACAGTATATATAGAGAGAAGGTCTCCTATTTTTAGAAGCCTATCACTATCTCAAATGCCCCTAATCTTTCTTCTATCTCTTAACATCTCTCATCCATTTATTCTCTCACACACACCTATCTCTCTGCATGATTTGTTATCACAAATCACTCACACGCATAATTATATTATTCTACATTTATTATTAAATGATTTGACAACTCATATTAATAATATTACAAACAAATATAATGTGAGCACTAATGTTAGGCTATTCCTAATAAGAAGTATCAATTAGAGTCTAATTCACTAAATATGTATTAACTAATCTCAAATAATTATCCATTCATCTAAAAGAGGTAGGGTGCACTTTATAAGACTTAATTAATTGAATTTAATATTATTTTAGTCAATCTCCTATTGTATATGGATTTGGGTCATCTAACTTGTTTAGTGTGCATGTTTTATTTATTTGTTGAAGAGGCATCATGCATGATGACCATATCTTATCATTAGTCAAAATTGTTCTCTTGAGTATGTTTTAATTTATGTTAATATATTTTTATTTATCTTAATTCTTTATATGATTTATTTTTATGATTTCACTTTCCATGCTTTGTCATGTAAGTTCTTTGTAATTGGCTAGATTCAGCCTAGTTTGTTGATAAAAGATGGTGTAAAAGTGTGCCATAATTAATTTTGTAAATTATTTTTGCATTTTGGTATTATATTATTTTAATTTTAGGTATTCACAATTAAAAACTATAAATCTTAATAATCTTAATTTTAAGTTATTCAGTTCATATTTTGTCATCAATCACACTTACAACAATACTAGATTAACAACTAGTAACTCTGGACAAGATTAGATTATCACTAGCTTCATTTTCAAATTGATTCAAAACTAATTTATACTTCCTCCATACTCAAAACCCTCACTCATGAACATGAAATACAATAAAACATCCTCCTTGGATCCCTACATTTCAAGGTGGAAAGGAACTTAAGCATTCTTAATTTGCATATGAAACCATTTTGTTAGGGAGAACTTCACCTTGAATTTTTAGGAGATTTGTTTCAATACTCAAAGTATACTTTGTTGCAACTAGTTTTGAGGTGAAAAAATCATGTATTTCTCTCACTCCCACCTCAAATAAGCTATGGATATTTCTATAATTTTTTGTGTTAAGGTAATCTCCAAGCAATTATTCTATCTAAGAGTGTCAATTTTGTCTAATCTCCCTAAAGCTCAGCATCGAGATAAATTTTTGGGAAAAATGATGGCCAAGATAAATGCTTGGTCAAATTCTTGGCTAACTCCCCTCACTAGGGTTTTTATCATAAACATTATGTTATTTTCCCTTCATATTTACCAGATGAGCATTTTTGATGTTCCCAAGAGCACTATGAACAAAATGGAGTAGATTATCATAAAATTTATATGAGGAGGAAAACATGGTACAAAAATTAAGTTCTACCTTATCAAGTGGGAAAAAATAACTAAGAGTAAGAAGGAATAGGGGCTTGGCCTAAGGTGTAATTATGACCACCAAAGGCCTTAGCAACTAAAATCATTTGGAGAATCATTTCAAATAAATAAAAATGTTGGGTATCCTTTCTCTACAACAAATATAACTACCACCTCTCTTATGAGTATCACATAAGAAATTATCTTGGGAAGAAAACTCAGGTTTGGAGGAGCATGGAAAGAGCCATGTTCTAAACAACTATCTTAGATGCCTAGAAATGATGGAAAGTTATAATTTATTGAGGAAGAAAATTTAGGTCTGTTTTGACCCCAAATTTTTGATCCTATAAGAGAATGGATTTAGGAAAGAAACATTTTTTTTCTAGATCATGTGGTTGATTTTTATAACATCCCATTATCAAGTCAAGTAGGGATATTAGCATCCCCCTTGATTTACAAAGTGATTCACTCTCTTTTGTTTCTTCTATGAAAGGAAGGGTCCCTCTTGACCCTAGTTACAAAGATAAACTCGTATGGGGTAACATAAATGGTTTACAAGCTTACTTTATAAGTAAAGGATATAAGATTCTTTAGGTTAATTTCCTTTGTACTCCCAGGTGTAAGCACATTTGGTAAAAGGAATCAATTCCTAAAATTATTTTCTTCTTTTGGATTTTGATGCAACTTTGTAAAACTTGAGGAAAATTGGAATTATGTGATCAAAATGGTGTATTATTTATAACGTAGTAGAATAAATCAAGAATCGTTTCTTCATACATTATGGGTTTGTAAGAGAATTTTGGAGCTATCTCTTAAATAATTACATTCCCAATGTCACTGCCCATATCTCCTTTTAGATAGTGAATGATATCCCTATTTCTATCCAAGGGGTGAAATAAATAACTTAGTGGTCTATTGGTGTAAAACATATTCTCCCTATATATCTTTTTTGTGGCATTTAGAAGGCTTAAAATGATATAATTTTTAGGGACCATGCTACCTTGCTATGGGTCACTACTATTTCTATACAATCCCTTCTTAAGGAGACAACTTCTCATTGCAAAAAATATAATAAGAAAGAAACTCATGAAAAAAATATATCCCACCTCACTTCAATATAGGTTTCACCCTTCTCTTTGATTAGGCCTCTAAGGGAATCAAGTTTGTGCGATAAAAGGAGGAATCATTCTCTTCAACAAAAAACCATACATGAGATATGATTTTAGCCTTGGCACTTCTAGTAATAACAATGTCAAAATGAAAGCTTTAAAATTAGGGATCTATTTGACTAGAGACAAAGGGATCAACTATTTGTAATTTTATGGAGATCCTTAACAAATTATCAATGCCATCAATAAGGCCTATTAAAATTTCGTTAACATTGAGTTTAATTTCAAATGCATCAAAATTTTGGAAAGACTCTTCTCTTAGGTCAAATTCAAACACATAATATGTAAATACATTGTTGAGGTAGATCCTTTGGCTAATATAGGAGATACACTTCTAGAAAGACCTATGCATATGTGGCATGGCCATGTAAAAAAACATTCTAAAGGTGAAATTCATGTTTCTCTACTATTTTTTCTTCAATGATTGTGGGATTTGTCCCCATCATCTATGTTGAGATCTTTCTAAAATGGAGTGATGTAATTTATGTCTTTCTTGCTTGTTGTCTTATTTGACCTTGTAATCATTGGTTTGCCATGTTCCATATGTAAATTTTTTGCATAAATAAAACATTTTATTTTATTAAAAAAAATCTAATGATTAGTTATCAATAATTATTTTATATTATTAATTAATATTATTTAATACTAAATTATTAATAACTATTTACTATTATTTTTTAATTCTTAATAATTAACTCATATTATTTTATTATTAACTATTAATCATTAATTATTAGTTTAATTAAATAATCATTAAATTTAAAAAAATAGTGTCATTTATTTTTAAATTACTTAATTAAATATAAGCATAGTAATCACCTATATATCAAAGCTCCCATAAATCTGTAATAAGTCCCATTTTTTGTAATAGTCCCATTATTTTGAAATAAAATTCTTTTTTGGGGGGACTTATAGAAGTCCCAAGTTTTTTAAATGCCCCTTATGACTTGAAATTTGAAGCTAATAAATAACTAAAATATGCACAACACCTTACCAACTCATTGAGAAGAGTTTCAAAAACTATGAAGGGTTGAGGTGTTGCATAGATGTATATAAGAACATGAATGATATGGCATATTACATGAATGTCACTAGGAAATCTCTAGTGGTCATTATGATGGTGACCCTATTATGTGCTAGATTTATTTCTTGAGATTATGGTGGCCAACAATTTATCAAGGTGTGAGGGAATTCACATGGAAGTGAAAATTTTGACAAAGGGTTGGGAAGCCAAATATGAAGGATGAAATTATTTATATTCTTGTGGTAGCATAGGATTCCTTCAAGAAATGAACTATAAATTTTTTTGGGATAATAAATCTAGTTGTGCACTATATTAGAGCTAGATATAACATTACAATGTTGGACTATTTGATGAAATGGGAAAAAGAAACACATACTAACAAGTCCACCACATAAAAAGTTGTAAGATTTGTATGTGATAGTATCATAAATAGTTATGTGTTCCCATTATATTTAACAAGTGATATGGATAGTCACATTCTACCAAAAATGGTGTACATATTTATCAATGAGTTCATGATTTTGCACCATAAAACTATTCATTATCACCCACAAGAAAACATGCTAGTAGAGTCATTCAACAAGAACTTGGGAACAACTCTTTCAAATATTTATTACGTAGGTTGTAAAGGTTGGGATGATACAGTTTTAGTCATGTTATGAACCTAAAAATGACTTATAAGTAGTTAAACAAGTATATTCCATTATAGCTAGTATTCGATAAATAAGTAGTCTTTCTAGTGGAGTTCATTGTGCCTTCACTTAAAATAGTGCACACAAGAAGCTTGGATGACAAGGATTTATTATATATATGGCTAGAGGAACTAATGAATCTACAAGTGCATTCTATCCAAATAGAGCCAATATATTAATAATTCAAGACAAAAAGTGTAGGATACCAATTATATCAAAGTTAGAGTTATACGCAAGGGCACACACGTATTGTTATATGGTTCAAAATATGCCAAACACCCTAGAAATTTACATATTAGGTGGATGGATTCATATATCATTCATGATATACTAGAGGTGGGTGGGTGTAAGTTTCACACCCTAGACGTATAAATTATATCTAGGTATTTCAATGGAATTAGGTTGAAACCCTATAATTGTAATTTATAAAGGATTACTCTAAATAAGGTTCGCATTTAAAGAAAACATCTTACAAAAACATTTAATTTCTTGTCAATTCTTTTAGTATCTCTTCTTTCTTAATAGTATTTTGTGATAATAAAAGTATTTTTTCCCTAAGTATGGTTATGCATAATTATCTATGTGTAGGTGCATTAGTTCATAATGGTTGCATTTTACTTAGTATGTACATTTTGATAAGAAATCAAGTTTATATAGAGTTAAAAATAGAGTAGTTTCACATAACATGCAACATGTGAGAAATGAAAATTTTCACAAGGATTGTAACACAATTTGAATGGAGTATAAGAATCAATGTGTGGGCGTATCATCACAAAATTAAGACAAGTAATATATACATTTGAGGGCCATATGCATGATTAATGTGTGGAAAGTTGAAAAAATATAAAATAATTAAAAAAAATATGTAAAAGAAGAGGTAATGAATCAGGTGATGTGTGCACAAAAATGGCTAAGAATCCATGTATGTTAGGTCTATAGGTCAAAGGTGTGTGCAAGGATTAGGGAATGCAAGGAGCCTATGAACATATGAAATGGAAATGGAATAGGTTATGCCTAATGGAAGTAGCATAGGATATGATGTCACTGTGATGAAAAAGATAAGTGTATGTATGGAATTTTAGAATTGACAAAGGTGACATAAATTGTATATGTCATTAAGGAAATACATAATTCAAGATATAAATATGAACCTTGGTGGTCCCCAATGGTCATTATTCCATTTGTGAATTTTAAGAGAAAATGTGTAGAGGGGAGTTGGATGAAATAAAACCATGGTTTATAACTAGAGCATGAAAAATTTCAAGTGAATTACAAACATACATATGGGTTTGAGACATAAATTTGACCATAATTGATTCGGTGCATCACAGATAGGTAAATTCAAGATGAAATAATTTAATTCCTCCACATATAAGGGATAATTATAGTGAATACTTTATGACTAACACTAAATCATAGTCATAACTCAATAGACAATCAAGTATTAAAGGAGAATTAAACAAATTAATGAAAACTAGAACCAAATAGAAATGAAAATGATATGCTAGAGATGGAAAGGGAAAAAATAAGGAAAGAAGATACACAGTTCTCATTGAGGTGAAAAAATATAAAATAGTGATATAAACAAGGTTGAAATACATTTGAGGCAACCCCTCTTGATATCCAAATGATATAATTCCCAGATATAATTATGTGTTGTGAAAATTTTACATATTTTATGGCATAATGCATAATTGATAGATTCAATCATAGAGTGAGTAATTATGATAAAAATTTTAAGTAAAACTATTATATTAAGATATGGAGGATTGGGATATTTTGGGATACCCTTTAAGGATGGGGCCATCAGTGTGTAGTGGAGTTCATTTGAATCCTACATCTATGTGGACTACTATTCTTCAAAAAAAAAATGAATAAGTTAGTTAATTTCTTGATGTTAGGAATACATGAAAGCAAGGTCTACTCTATGAGCTAGAGAATTAAGTTGACACTTTTAGGCATATCAAAGGTGATTGGATTTAGGGATAAAGGAGAGAATATCAAGCTTTCCATGACAATAAATCATGTGGATTAATTTTCTATAAATATTAAGTATCATTGAGAATTTGGAAGATCATGCAACACACATAACATCGCATCTAAACAATAGGAAGATATCTATAATAGTGCATTCTGGATTCACCAATAAAGTAGTGTACATATCACACCATATTTTGATGTAGAATGTTCATTTCAACTTTACATGATACATTTTTTAGGAGTTAATTTTGGTTGCAAAAAAGTACAACTAAAAGGAGGTTAATTCAGATAGGGACAATTTTTTATCTTACTTCTATGTGACAAGCGTTAGTGTCCCTTTATGTCTTAATGATTGCACTTACACAATAGTCACAACATGAGAAGTCTACTTAGTGTGTGACTATTCCTTGTAGATAACCTCTAGATTCAAATAGGTCTTCTTTCTCAACTAGTGTTAATATACCTAAGATATATGAATAAATGGAAATATTGGAGGGGGAAAGGGTTAGAGATATATATAAAACCAAAATAGGTGATATACTAGAATAAGAAGTTAGTTGATCTCTAGCATGACGAACATAGATATAAGAACATGAAACAATGGAAATAAAAACAACTTAAAAGAAATTAATGGAAGGGAAAATATGCAACACAAATGTAAACATGTGGTGTAATAAAAATAAACATCTAAGGGATAGAAAATAAGAGTCATAATAGCTTATATTACTTACAAAAAGTATACACAAATGAACTACACTTCAAAATAGGGCTCAAGATTTTCTTACACAATAAAAAGTGTAGGATAAATAATAATTCATGGCAAGGACTTGGGATTAAGTCATAATAATAAACTCCATGTTTGGATGAATACTTTATAATATAAATAAGAGGAATGGAATGTAAATAAAGAAAAGTTGTCTGGTAAGTACAAGAGTGGATGAAAATGACTTCTTTTAGATCTCCTTTTTTGTATCCTAGTGTAATAGTCAATCTTTCATAGTCCATAGCTATTCTTACTTGTCATTTTCCTTGATTGGTATGTCATTATTAGGTCATAAACCCATTCTAGCTTTATAAACTCTCTTCCCCATCTTGATTTTATCTTATTCCTAAGAAAACACCTCAATGATTTTTCTTCCTTAATTGAAAAATAACTTATCTCCACAAGAGTACTCTTATATTAAAATGGTTCTAATTGGGTTGTTGGATGCTTTGAATGCTTGCTTAGGGATATATAAATATCATAGTATTGCATTTCTTTTTAAGGCAAATCACAAATTCCAACTAAGAGAATTGAATTTTTAAATATATTTACTTTTATGATCGAATGGATGACCTGAGAAGCTCCTAACAAATATTAATATAATGGCATGAGACATATCTCAACTATGACATTAATAAGCTCTACCATAGTAGTTCATGTTATTTTATCTTAAGTAAATCAATGGTTTGAGAGGGATCTTATCCTTTTAACTTAGCTTTATACAAATGTGGGATCCACCATTTCTTCCTCAACCAATAATTTTACTTTAATTATTTGAAGATATAATAGCTAGAGTTGCTTCTACTTATATCAAAAATTATTCATGGTTTCCAATTTTCCATTTTATTTTTTTAATCTCTTTGTGGGGGGCATCTTGTGCATCCTTTTAAGGCTAGCTCTTTTAATCTAATGGTTGAATATTAGTGTTGGGGCTTTGATCTAATGGTGTGAGGGATATGTTTTTAATGACATCATCACCTTTTCCAAAATTTTCTCACATCATTAGATCTCAGGATATCTGATAGTTTGAGATTATCCCTTAACTTTAAAACAAATCTTGTTGTCGATCTTTTGGTAGATCGAACGACATGATATCCTCACTAGAAATATTTGAAATTAATCTTAAGTTTTAAAAAATTACTAAGGCAAAAAAACTAAGGCAAAGTTGAGGATATTTTTATCTTATTTTTAATTTCATGAGGCTTCAAAATATTTGAACTCAAGATTATACGAGACTATCTATTTTTTGTTGCATTCCCTTAGTTTCTTTTGACATATGCCTTAATTTATATGAGACCTATAAGAAGACTTTGACCATTCTATAAATTAGGATTTATTTCAAAAAGGCTTGGAAATTATCACATACAATAATGATAGAATTTATTCAACATTTATGTCAACTCACAAGGAAGCTTGCCTACTAAGCATTGAGTTTAAAGGCCTTATGTTATATCCATTGAGATAGGTGTTTTCATGAAAAATTTGAAATTTTGAAAACCCTATAAAACTCCATATTGTAAAATGACTCTACTCTATAAAGGTTTAGGGAGCATACAAGATTTCAAGTATTTTTTCATGTGAAAAGGATGCATTTCCTTTCTTCTGCTCTCCTACATACTCTTCCTCTCTCTATTCTTTTCTTTCTTGATTTCATCTTCATCGATTAATTCATCCCTATCCTTTAGTTATATCAATTTTATTTTTGGAACTCCCAGGCATTCAAAATAAACATATCAAGATATATGAACTCATTTTTTAAATTCATTTATTGTTGAAGAGACATTTAACGTTTAATGCTCATTCCTAATTTTAATTTTTATGGCCACTTGAATTATTAATTCCCCCTTAAATAGTAACCCTTTCTAATAGCATACACGTACCACTTTTTCTATAAATAGCCAAGCCAATTACACTTATTCTCATCCCACATTTCCTTTTTCAAAAATATTACATTTTCTGTTCAGCCTTCTAATTTTAAAATGGCCTTTTCCAGTCTATCCTTTGGAATAATTTGTCTCATTTTTAACTTAGAGGTTTTCAATGAAAGTTTAATTTTTCATATACTAGTGAGTTTGGGTATTAATAGCTTTAGGTTTACTGAGTAGAGCCCCTTGGCTATCCAAGAGGAGTTTCTCACTTGGTTTTCTATTATTAGACATATATTTTCCACCTCCCTATTGGTGGTATAACAATTTATTCTCTTCAATACCCTACCTCCAATTAATGAATTGAATTGGATATGGCTTTTTCATCAACCATATATCCTTTTTTTTATGTTCTCAAGGATGAACCTTTCCTACTTCTTAATGTTCTTGAAACTAAGATTTAGGCTCTAGGACCTACTTTTTCACTTCCAGTTCATATGGTTCATGTGATAGCTACTCCATTTTTTCTTGTTTCATATGCAATGGTCATCATTGATTTGCATGCATCACTCTATCCTCAGCACCATTTTAATTTTAGCCTAGCAATAGCTCATAGAAAAGGAATGAAAAGATATAGTGGGGTTATATCCTATAATATAATTTCTTATACCAAGATATATTTATATCTCCCTAAAATGTATATATTTAATTTTTTGATATCCAAAGGGTAAGGTATCTAATAATTACCCCTTTTTTCTTCACATCATGTGCTTGTAATTTAATGAATTTTATTTACATTTTGCATTTATTTTATTCTAAATTGTAACAAAGTTAAATAATGCCAAAAAAACTAATTATAAAATCATACATAAGTTTAAGTAAACTTATGAAAAGCAGTTTTTAGAATCTTATAATTCCAAAATAAAATTACTAATTCATAAAATATTATGACGCATCTATACAAACCCACTAACTAGCTAGGAAAGGTAGTTGCCCTTTCTAACTATGTTTGGTGATCAAGTTTATGTTAATGTAGCTATAACATGAAATAAGCATTGTAAGATAAAAATAATATTAATGCATACCTCTTAGATTCACTTTCTCTTACAGTATCAACCTTTCCTTGGAAATTTTCCCATTGTTCATTCTAAATTTTATGATTAAAGGGGTGTTTAGCTTGCTCACATAGAATATTAGGTTCATTATCTTTCTCTGAAATGAGCATGATGGATATTTTTCCTTTCTATTGGATCATAAGTGAGATTTAAACCTAATGTGGCATCCCTCTTTCAAATAAATTCTTATGTGTCATTTCTAAGAATCAACTTGATGTTTATTGCAAACAAATCTTGAGGTCTTTCCTTTGGTGTGCCCATATTTTGAAAAGAGAAGAACATATCCTCTTTCATCAATTCTCTCTATAGTAAATGCTTTCTATTTATCAAATAAATAATTCATATACTTGTACTCAATTTTTATATTAGAATAATCTTCATATTCACAATCATTATTTTCCATTATCTCTATTGTTCTAAAACAAAGCATTGCTCTTTAATGGGAATCTTTTAGAGATATTCTAATCTAGGCACAAAATAATCTTGTCAATAATGTCCTCTAGTTTTTTTATGTGTAAGTTATTGTCCTCCTACCAAGATAATTTTCAAACTTTTTTTGTGTTACTGTAGTAATCTTCTAAAGTATAATTCTTAGGTGAAAATAATTCAACACTATCATCCTTTGAGGATCCACCAAAGATCTCTTGCCATATTTTTTTATTAATGAGGAAAAAGAGATGCATCCTCTATGGATTAATATGTAGTAGAAATATTGAATTTTGTTTTTTTATGATATATTTAGGCACATATAATATCAATTCTCCAAGTCTTTTCTCATAAACATTAGAGCATTGCTTTAGTTATTCTCTTTTTAGGTGGGTCTTTTTTTCACAACAGGCCTAAGAAAATATATAAAATGAATTAAAATATATAGGATTCAAATGAATACCTAATATCATTAATTTTTCATGAAGGTAACCAAGTTTTGTTATCATTTTTTTGAGTGCACATTAACTTCTTGATCAATATCTTGTGTTGCATCATGGTGATAGAAAACATCATCATTGGTTCCTCCAATTCCTCTTGTAGGGTCTAATTTTTAACCCTATTTTGATATATAGACCTATAAATCATAATATATTGGATAAGAAGTGACTCATTTTTGAAATAATAAGTATCCCTCGCATGTGCCTGGTAATTTTCAAAAGTTTATTGAATTTGTTTAGGTTTAGAACCATGATTTATTGATTGATTATTCATTGGGATGCTTGGAAAAATAAGCTAACTATGATCATTTTAAACAACAATTTTCCTTTTGAAGGCCATAAACTCATGTGCAAATTTTTATCTAACATCTTTTATCTCAATAATTATAATGAGATCAAATGATGTAGTGGATAGTATGTTGGGTGGGCTCATGATTTATATATGGGTAGATTGGGGAGCTTGAGGGAATAAATATATGATAAGTATAAGAGTTGTTTTCATAGATTATATGAGATAATTTTAGATACTAAAAAAAAACAAAAGCTTCTAAAATAGTATTTCCTCTTAATGCCTCTATTGTTACAGCCATATCAGTGTTAAAAGCCTTTGAAAAGTATAACAATTCCATACCTAATGATGGGTACACCTCCAAAAGTATTCTTTCCCATGTCCCTTTAAATTAGAAGTTTAAATTAGTAACATGATCCAAGGCACCCCTTCTGATCATAGTTAAATACTTAATTAGAGAAAGAGAATCCACTATTTATTCAAATTTTTTGTATAACTTTTATTCCAGCTCATCCTATGTTGGCATTAAGTTTACAAGAAAATGTCTTTACCAATTTAAGACTTTTCCCTTAAATGAGGTGGCCAAAATATTAATATAAACATCATCATTGATAATTTGGTGGACTGATCACAAATTGGAAACCTCTTCGATGTTATCATTGGGTGTAATAAATCCGTATCCAATGAATTCATAGTGTTTTAAATTTTAATCTAGGAATTGAATTCCATTATTGAAGTTGTAGTGAGCTTTCATATTTCCCTAAAATAAAAGGAAAGGTTATTTTATTAGCCATAATTTTCAAATTTCATTTCAAGAGTGAGAAAATTTTTATGTGGGTAAGGTCTACTTTCTTCGATATGGGGTTTTTAGTTATTGGAGTCACCAAGTGATTGGAAATGATTGAAAAAGAAAAAATAATTAATATTCTCACCAAAGTATTGGTGACAAAAGTTTGAATCAAGTGGAATTTTATATGATTTTCAAACTAAAAACAAATCCCACCCCATTGCACATGAAAAATATTAATGGCCCATTGTGTTTGATTGGTTGCACCCACATAACAGTCACAACATGGGAAATCTACTCAATGTGGGAATACTCCTTGTAAATAACCTCCAGAGTTAGTTGGTTATGATTCCTAGACTAGTATTAATCTACCTAAGTTAAATTTATAAATGGAATTCTTGGAGTGGAAAAAGGTTAGAGAGATATATAAAAGTAAAATAGGTGATACATCAAAATAAGAAGTGGATTTATCTTTATCTTGATGAACATAAAGCTAAGAGACTACAAGAATGGAAATGAACACAACTTAAACTAAATGAATGTAATGGGAAATATGCAACCCAAGCGTAAACATGGGGTAAAATAGCAATAAAATATTCAAGGGATAGATAACAAGAGTCACAATATCTTATATTACCTATATAAAGTATGCACAACTATATTACACTTCAAAATAGGAATAAATATTTTCTTACTTAAAAACAAGTAGAGGCTAGGTATTATTCCATAATAGGGACTTTAGATAAAGTCCAGAAAATTAACTCTATTTTTTTAATGAATACTTTATAATATATAGAAGATGAGAGGTGGGAAAATAAATAAAAGCTTACCATTTGGTAAGTAAAAGAGTGAATGAAATCCATTTTCTTTTTTTTAAGTGTAAAATAATAGTCAATCTTCCTTAGGTCACAATTTTTTATACTAGATATTTTCATAGCTTGGTATGGCCTCTTTTGATCATCAACCCATTAATATAATGAGATTTGTTCCCCATCTCAATTTTAGTAGTTATCTAAAAAAAAAAATTGGCATTATTTATTCCTTGATTGAATATTCATTTGTCTCCACAAAAGTATTCTTATCTTAAATTTATTTTAAATAGGTTGGTGGATATTTTGAATGCATGCTTAGAGATACAAAAATATCCTAACACTACACTACATTCTAAAGTAGACTGCTAATTCAAGTAGAGATATTTAAATGTTTAAATAACTTTCATTATTTTCACCACATTCTCTTTTACACTCAAACATACAACCTAAGATTGGTGTGGCAAATTTTAATCTAATGGCATGAGAGATCTCTTAGATGTGACATAAAAAATCTCTCCCGTAACATTTCAGATCATCAGATCTTAGGAAAATCAAATAATTGAGGGGGTTGTTAACATTTTTTCTTAGATTTATACAATTATGGGTTCTACCCTTTCTTCCTCAGCTAATGATGTTGCTTTGTTTCTCTAAAGATATAATGGCTCAAGTTGCTCTTACTTTCATCAAAATTGTTCATGGTTTCTAAGTGTCCCTTTAATTTTTTTTCAATCTCTCTATAGGGGCCTACCTTATGCAAATTTTAAGGCTATTTTTTGGATATGATGGTTGAAAATTGTCATCAAGTCTTTGATCTAATGGTGTGATGGATATTTGTTTATATAACTCATTTGTTTTTATAAAATTATTCCATGTCATTGGATTTGAGGAGATCTGATGGTTTGAGATTAGATCTTAACTTTAAAACATCTCACATTGTTGAGATTTTGGTATATCAACTAATTTCATCTCCACTAGAAATATTTTGAAAGTAGCCATAAGTTTTGAAAAATGATTAAGGTAAACAAACTAAGGCAAATCTGATGAGATGCTTAGCGTATTCTTAATTTCATGAGGCTCAAAATAATTTGAATTGAAAATTATATGAGCCCATCAATTCTTTGTTTCTTTATGTTAGCTACCTATGAATGCTAGCCTTTGGGAATCCTAAAACCATTTTAAAATTTTGGAATCTTAGCAGAGAAGGCTCAAAAATTATTCTAGATAACAATTGTAGAATTTATGTAATAATAAGATGGGCATCTTAGACACTATTTTATCAAGTAGAGTTGGGATCTTAGCATCCTCCTTGATTTTAAAAATTATTGGCTCTCCTTTATTTCTTATATGTAAGGAAGCGTCCCTCTTGACCCCAGTTGTAAAGATAAACTCATATGGGGTAACATGAATGACTTACAAGCTTACTCTGTAAGTAAAGGGTATAATATTCTTTGGGGTAATTTCCTTTGTATGCTCAGGTGTAAACTCATCTAGAAAAAGGAATTAATTCCTAAAATCAATTTATTCTTTTGGATTTTGATGCAAAATAAATATCTCACTCTGGACAACTTGAGGAAAAGGGGAATTACATGATCAAAATGGTGTATTCTTTATAAGGTAGTAAAATAAATCAAGGATCATCTCTTCATACATTGTGGGTTTGTAAGAGAAGTTTAGATCTATCTCTTAAATAATTCCATTCCCAATGTCACTACCCATATTTATTTTCAAATGGTGAATGATATCCATACTTCTATCCAAGGGGTGAAAAAACAAATAAGTGGTCTATTGGTGTCAAACATCTTCTCCCTCTATATCTTTTCTAGGGCATTTAGAAGGCTCAAAATGCTATAATTTTTAGGGACCATACTACCCCACTATGGGTCACTACCATTATGTATAATCCATTCTTAAGGAGACAACTTCTCATTGAAAAAAATATAATAAGAAGGAAACCTAGGGAAAAAATGATATCCCACCTTATTTTAATATAGGTTTCACCTTTCTCTTTGATTAAACCTCTAAGGAAATTAGGGTTGCACTAGAAGAGGAGGAATCATTCTCTTCAACAATAAACCACACATGAGATATGGTTTTGGCCTTGGTGCTTCTAGTAATAAAAATGTAAAAATGAAAGCCTTGAAATTGGGGCTCTTTTTTATTAGAGACAAAGGGATCAATTGTTTGAAACTTTTTAGAAATTATCAGATATTTATCAATGTCGTCAATAAGGCCTCTTACAATTTTCTTAACATTGAATTCAATGTCAAATGCATCAAAAAATTTGGGAGACTCTTCTCTTAGGTTAAATTCCAACACATAATATGTAAATACATTGTTGATGTAGATCCTTTGGCTAATATATGAGCTACACTTCTAGTGAGAAATCTGCATATATTGCATGGCCATGTAAAAGAACATCCTAAAGGTGGAAGACATGTTACTCTACTAATTTTTCTTCAATGATTGTGCGATTCATCCCCATCATCTATGTTGAGATGTTTCTAAAATGGAGTGATGTAATATATGTCTTTCTTTCTTGTTATCTTATTTGACCTTGCAGTCATTAGTCTACCATGTTCCATATGTACAAAATTTCCATAAATAAAACATTTTATTTTATAAGAAAATATCTAGTGATTAGTTATTAATAATTATTTTATTATTAATAATAATTAATAATTAATTAATATTATTTAATTTTTAATAATTATTTAATATTAAATTATCAATAATTATTTAATATTTTTTCTTTTTAATAATTAATAATTAATTAATATTATTTTATTATTAACTAAATCATTAATTATTGGTTTAATTAAGTAATCATTAAATTTTAAAAAAAATGCAATGTCATTTCTTATTAAAATACTTATTTAATTGGCTATAAGCTTAGTAATCACCTATATATCACAGCTCCCATAAATCTGTAATAAGTCCCATTTTTTGTAATGAGTCACTTAATTTTGAAATAAAATTCTTATTTTTGGGGGAGATGGGACTTATAAAAGTCCCAAGTTTTTAAAATGCTCCTTATGACTTGAAATTCAAAGCTAATAAATAACTAGAAATATGCACAACACCTTACCAACTCATTGATGAGAGTGCAAAAACTATGAAGGGATGAGGTGTTGCATAGATGTGTACTAGAACATGAATGAGATGGCATATTGTATGAATGTCACTAAAGAATCTCTATTGGTCATTATGTTAGTGAGGCTATTGTGTGCAAGATATATTTCTTGAGATTATGGTGGCCAATAATTTATCAAGATGTGAAGGAATTCGCATGAAAGTGTAACATTTGTCAAAGGATTGAAAAGCCAAAAATGAGGGATGAAATTATTTATATTCTTGTGGTAGCACAGGATTCATTTGAGAAATGAGTTATAAATTTTTTTGGGGTAATAACTCTATTTGTGCACTATATTGGAGATAGATATATCATTATGATGGTGGACTATTTGATGAGATGGAAAAAAGAAACACATGCTAACAACTCCACCACATAAACAGTTGTAAGATTCTTATGGGATAGTATCATAAATAGGTATGGGTTCCCAATAATTTTAACAACTGATAAAAATAATCACATTATACCAAAAATGGTGTGCATGTTTCTTAATAATTTCATGATTGTGCACCGTAAAACTACTCCTTATCACCCATAGGAAAACATGCTAGTGGAGGCATTCAACAAAATCTTGGGAACAACTCTTTCCAATATTTATTATGTAGGTTGGAAGGGTTAGGATGATATAATTTTAGTCATGTTATGAACCTAGAAAACCACGTATAAGTAGTTAAGAGAGTATACTATATTTTAGCTAGTATTTGATAAATAAGTAGTCTTTCTAATGGAGTTCATTATGCCTTCACTTCTAACAGTGTACACAAGGAGCCTGGATGACAAGGATTCATTAGATACGTTGTTGGAAGAACTAATGAATCTGTAATTGCATTCTATCCAAATAGAGCCAACGTATTAATAAGTCAAGACAAAAAGTGTAGGATGACAAACATATTAAAGTGAGAGTTCTATGCAAGGGCACACATGTATTGTTATATGGTTTAAAATATACCAAACACCTTATAAATTTACATATCAGGTGGATGGATCCATATATCATCCATGATATATTGGATGTGGGTGCATTCAAGTTTCACATACTAGATGGATAAATTATATCTAAGTATTTCAATGGTATTAGGTTGAAACCCTATATTTAAAATCTCTAAAGATTACTCTAAATAAGGTTGTACTTTAAAGAAAACATCTTACAAAAACATTTAATTTTTTGTCAATTCTTTTAGTATCTTTTCTTTATTAATAGTTTATTTCATAATAAGAGGATTTTTCCTTAAGTATGGTTATGCACAATTATCTATGTAGGTGACTTAGTTCATAATGGTTGCATTTTGCTTGGTATGTACATTTTGATAAGAAATCAAGTTTATAAAAAGGTAAAATCAGAGTAGTTGCACATAGCATGCAATATATGAGAGATGAAAATTTTCACAAGGATTTGAACACATAATTTGAGTGGAGTAGAAGAATCAATGTGTGGGTGTATCATCACAAAATTAAAACAAGTAATATATACATTTTATGGCCATGTGCATGATTAATGTGTGGAAATTTGGAAAAATAGAAAATAATTGAAAACATTATGTAAAGGAAGAGGTAAAGATTCAAGTGATATGTGCACAAAAATGGCTAAGAATCCATACATGTGAGGTCTATAGGATAAAGGGGCATGCAAGGATTAGGGAATGTATGGATCTTATGAACATATGAAATGGAAATGGAATAGCTCATGCCTAATGGAAGCAACATAGAATATGATGTCATCATGATGAAAAAGACAAGTATATGTATGAAATGTTATACTTGACAAAGGTGACAAAAAAGGTATATGTCATTAAGGAAATACACAATTCAAGGATATAAATATGATCCTTTGGTGTCTCCAATGGTCATTATTCCATTTGTGAATTACTCCACTTCTAAGAGTACGTTCTAATTTATCCTTGGAAGACTTGACCAAACCCCTAAGCTTTTTGTGAGGGAAAAAAGTGGTATGGATGTTCTTTGTAAAAAAATTGTAAATTTTATTATAAATTCCTTCTAAATACTATAGGTACATTTTAGGTTTGTTCATATTGTCATTAAAAATATTTAGTCTAACAAGGGCATTCTTAGCTAATTTGAAGGCTCTAGCAATTTGTTTCCCTTTGTAACCTTTCAAAGTGAAAACTTTAGTCAAGTGTTTGATCTCATCCTCTAAGTTTTCATCATCACAAATTGTAAAATCTCTCATGGATAATTTTTTAAAGTCCCCTATTTTCTAAGAAGGGTGGTGGTGGGAGTTCATGTGTAGGTAGAGATTGGTGTGGATAGATTTTCTATAAACCTTGTAGGACAATGAACCATCAGATTTTCTAGAGAGGAGGACATCTAAGAAGGGAATATTATCTTCATATTCTAATTCCTTTGTAAACTTGATGGTATGAATAATCTTATTCAAATGGGTATGAAAATCCTCTAATTTATCCAAACCATGTGGCTAGTTGACATGGGTGTCATCTACAAATATTTTCCACCAAATATGTTTTAAAGGGAAAGAGTTAAATGTTAGGTCTTCAAAATATTCTATAAACAAATTGGCCAAAATAGGGGAGAGAGGGAATCCCATTACAATCCCTTATGTTTGATCATAAATGACCCCTAAAAAAGAAAAGAAAGTAGACTTCAAACAAAGTGCCACCATATAAGTAGTCTCTTTTTCAACGTGACTACTAACTACCTTGATAGTGTTGTCAACAGGAATATTAGTGAAGAGAGACATGACATCAAAGCTCTTTATTATCTCCTCATTATAGACTTTCTTGTCTTTAATAAAATCAACAAAATCAGAAGAATCATTGATAAATGAAAGTTTTGCCTACTAATGGTTTTAACTTGTTGGTGAAGAAAGGGGCTAAAGCATAAATAGAAGAGTTAGTGGTATCAAAATTAGGGATAATAGGGATCCCCTCCTTATGTATCTTATGGGCACCATAAGTTCTAGAGGTGATAATTCTCTTAGGAAGAGGACATTTTTTAATGTTTTCATCTAAGGAGGATTGATTAATGGCATTCTTAATTAATCTAGAGATTTTGGAAATAGGGTTAGAATAGAAGTTAACATTGTATAGCTCCCGTTATTATGCAAGTGGTCAAGCATCTTCGAGTAGTAATCACTTTTGTTTACAATAACCATGGCATTCCCTTTATTAGATTTAGTGATGACAATATTATCATTCATAATAAGGATCTTCATGACATTCCATTCCTCTCTCGAGATGTTTGATCTAGGGGGTTTGTCTTTCCTCAAAGGTATGGCATAATCTTGTCTAAACTCCTCAACAAACTTGCAAGGTAAGACCTTCAACATGTTTTCAATCTCAACTAAAAAGTATTCTCTAGGGATATACTTAGGGGTATCAGTAAATCCTAGCCCCTTTTTAAAAATATTAAATGAGGCCCTGTCTAGAGAGAAACTAGATAAATTAACTACAAGTTTACTCTCCCATTGGTCTATAACTCGATATGTGAACATGCTCAACCTTTCATTGGAATTTGAAGAGAGACAGGAAGAATTTTCAAATTTATAGTTCAGAAGAGGGGTAAAAGGAAAGGTAAATAGTTTAAGGTATTGACACTATCATTCATATTTTTAGGAGTATAAGAGGATGGTGGAAGGTGGAAAGAGTTGATAACAATTGTGGTGGAAGAGTCCAAAGGTAAAATTATGATCAGAAGACTCACTAGAGTTTAAATGGTTTCTATTCCCTGATCTTGGGAGATAAGATGGATTAGAAGTAGGATAATTTGAAGGATCGGACTTTAAATTCAAACTTGCAAGAGTTGGTGAAGATTAGATAGGGTTTGAAAACTAATCTGAGACATTGATCAAGATGCAAGATTCTGATGAGAGAGTAGATTTAATTTATTGGGTAGGTGGCCCATTTGTAAGCTCATAAATTAAGACGAGTAGATTGGAGAGACATTAGGGAAGGGAGAGAAGGGTACCCAATTATTGATAAAATGGAGCATAGAGGGAAGAATCATCCTATATGAGATGGAAGAGGATTAGATTACAAAGAAACAATCTATTTATTTTAGTTGCTCAAAGCACAGAGTGTAATAATAGAAGGAATACAATAGTTATATTTCATGTGTCCAAAGTTAGTTCTTTCTTACATAATCTATCTATCATTATTAATGATGTTTTACCATATTGAAGAGCTTTAATTTATACAATAGTTATATTTCACCTAAATGTATGATCAGGTGAATTTTTCTTGATAGATAAAAAATGGGTTAATGGGTTTCATTTTTGTATATTATAATATTTCTAATATTACCCTCAAGTCAAATTATCATATATTATCTCTTGTAGTTTTCATAATGAATATTCATGATGTTACAACAAGAAAAAATGGTGTTTTACAACCAAATGGAAAGAGTCTCATAGACTAAATGATTCCCTCATCAACCATGTCTCTAAATTTCATTTCTCTAATAAAATAATAAGATTTAATAAATAAATAAATTTATGTAGTTTTCACATCACTTATAATCAATTAAGGAATCAATTTGTGTGTCAAGAAATTAAAACAACACATTTAATTTAAGTTGAAGGCATGGCTTAGCAAGACTAAAATACTTTAAAAAATAGGAAACATCACATAATAATTGTGTCAGTGGTTGAATTTTATAATATCCTTGATCATACAAAATGATATATTTTTTGAAAGGGGTGTAAATTTTACACATAAAATTTGTGACTTATTAAGGTTAAATTAAACGATGTTAAGGTGTGATTATTAAAATATAAATATAACGTCAAATGAAGCATAAAAAATATTTGAAGAAAAATCTAGCATTTGATTTAAATAAATTGAGGAATCAAATAATGAGTGAAATTAATATATGTAAACAATGTATGTGTGTGTGTTTGTGTGTGTTTTTTCAAGATTACAAGATGTATACCCCTTAAATATTCAAAAATAAATAAAAATTTTAATAAAAATCATCTAAGATGTTTTAACATCTAGGAGTATTTTCCTTAAAATTGTAGTGATAAACCTTCCAATGATAAATGTTAAAAAGATGCATTATTAATCTTATCATAAGAATGAATAAAAGGTAAGAAGAAGATATATAAAATTGTGGGGTTTTTTCAAGGACACACCCATAAATCATTTAGAAATAAATATCAATCTCAACAACTACAATATAAAAATCCTTTTCTTTGAATCCATGCTTCGTTGAATTTCATTATTTATATCATAATGATTCTTAAATGAAACAACTAAAAACAAAACAATACTTGAAGCACAAATTTTTTATCATTTATTTATCTATTCTAATCAGATACTTTTAATAAATAAGCATAATAATTTTTTCCAACATATTTTAACTGAATGTATGATACAACACTCATTCAAGTATCATTAATCCAACAATTCTAAACATTTTATACTAAATGCTTCTTCAAATATATTTTATTTTAAATAATACTAAAGAGAAAAAATAAAAATAACAAAGACAGTGATAAATAAATAAATAATAATAAAAATAAAAATGCAAAAAAAATTCTATCAAATCAAAAAAAACATTTAATTTCAAAAACTATTTATATGAAATAATTATGTTGTGATTAAATATAATGCAAAATAAACTGTAAGCTGAAAGTTGTTTGAAATAATTTTAAAATATGTAACTAAAATTTGAGGCTTGTCACTGGTGGAAAAAAATTAGATCCATCATTAAATTCCATGTAATCTGTCCAAATGTATTTTTTTATCCTTTACTCAAGCTAAAAACTCAAAGATAAAGTGATTGTAAATGATGAAAACAATATGCTACAATAAGCATAGAATACAATGCAAACTAATTATAGCAACTAACTTGAAAATATTTGGTATAGGTATTATTTGTGGTAAGTGTTTCACAACTATTAACAATAAGGTTGTACATCTCCAAAAAGAGATGGGTGAAAACATTCTTCAAATATTGTATATTGTCTGCGGAAAAATTATTCCTGTGATTTCTTGAGAAATACTAAAAAATTTTCTTAATGTATTTTAAGGAGAGGTTAAATGTATAAAATTAGACTCGTTGAGAGCTTCATCATGAATAGATTTTTATTAACAAAATGATGACTCAAATTCATTACTAATTCCATCAAAGAGAAAATTCAGAAAACATTCAAACTTTTAGTATTTTCCATGGTTAGTATTTTATAAAATAAAATTCTCATAGTATTGAAAGTTCTTGTGTTCAAAATAAATAAGTACCAATTCTTTATTATTGGATTCTAAATTAATAGACATACTTTTTATAAATTTCATGAAATCCAAATCAGTCACACCATATAATTTATCAATCTCAAAAAACTTACCATAATCTCTTATGAATATAAAATCATCACACTCACATTCATACAAATAGATATCTTTAGGAGAATTATTATCAAATTTTACCATATCATAATTAATAGAAGAATCAAGGCCAAAATAAAAATGACTATCAAAACTTATTGGGTTGTGATTTATTAATGATTCATCTTGCATCAAAGGTTAATGATGTAAACATAGAAAGTGGTCCAATGAAGGACAATCTTCAACTCTTTATTTCTTGAAAACAAACTCAAACTAAGACACCTAATTCAAACCACATACTCAGAATTTGACACAAAGAACACTTTGTTTTCTCATTAAAATGAAAACATAATTTCATACACTACATGCACACTTATGTGCCTTAAAATCTTATTCATGTAAAAACATGAATAAATACCATTTTTTCATTCACCCATGGACCAGTTCACTTCTATGCCATGTATTTTGTCTAGGGAGTTTACTCAATTTCTCCTCTCTTATTCTTCCTTATTATTTCTCACTTCATTAGTTCCCTTTTTCTAACTTCCTATAGAAAATTTAGTGTCTCTTAAGCTCCATTCATATCTAAAAAACACCCTAGAACTAAAATGTTTTCATCTAAGAGCATTATTTTTATTTCTAACTTCTACATGGGTGAAAGTACCATTATGTGAAGACTAGTGGTTTTGAATCCATTGTGGTGATTATGTAAATACCACTATATGCTGACTGAAAGTTACAAAACTTCCCCTTAAGATTGAAAAACCAAAATGGTGGATAGTAATGATTTTTTATACTTACAAGACCATTACTCAATGTAGATCAGTAGTTTCATCACTATGCAAAGTTTATGAACTTTTAGAGGCCATAACAGTTGCATACAAACTTGAAATGAGATGATTTATTTTTTAAATTACATAATTTTTTTAGCAGAATCAAAATATGCAATAAAATTCATGTATATGGAATTTATTGATGCACTTTATTCCTTTACCACATAACCTATCATTTTTTCCATTCAATGTATGCAACCACTTCTCAGATTGTACCAATCGTTGAGATACTCAATTGACTTACTTGGAATTATATAGCATCCTAAAATTAATCATTTTATAATTTAATTAATTCTATTAAAGTGTTTTATTCCTAATGCTTCCCCCATCAACTTCTCCATGTTGAATTCCAAACAAAACTATGATTTGGGTGATGCAAGATTGTCCTTCACCTTAGATGCTCCTACATCAAACACCTAGAGTAATGAAAATTTCCATGAGCTCCTACTCATGAACCTTATATGAGATTGTATATTATTTTCCATGATTTCAAACTTTAGATGCATTCATCCAAGTTTCATCTTTATCTACTTTATCCTTCTATTTGACTAAGTGTTCATTGTACTCATTGCCTCTTGTCTTCTTTGCATTTCCTATATCCATAATGGCTTCCATCCACTATTTTACCTTTTTTAGAAACTGCACCTTCTAATAAATGGATGAGAAAACCATGCTTTCTCTTAATTCACTCATTTTTCTACCACATATGGGTAAAAATTAGCTACATTGGAGATAAGAGAAACACCTACTCCATCTGGAAACTCAATCTCAAAAGCATTGGTTAAGAACTTCTTCAAAATATTACAAGGTCTAATTTTATTCCATTTGAACTTGTTATACTCACCCTTAAGAATCCCCTCTTAACACAAATACACCAACATCAAGTTCCCAACCTCAAAATTTATCTCTCTTCTCTTTTGATTAGCATTTTGTTTATATTTTACAACACTCTCTACCAACCTTATTTTCACTTTTATATGCACATCATGTATATCTTGTGCATACTCTTCACCTTCCACACTTATTCTACTTGTATAAGTTTCACTTCTCAGTTCACATACATCTTTATGGTTTCTTCCATACACATTTTGAAGAGGATTCATACTTATACTTTAATTTATTGAATCAGTATATGCAAATTTAGATTGTGCTAGCATTAAATCCCATTATTTTGGCTTGTCATCAACCAAACATCTCAAAAAAATTCAAAGAATCTGATTCACAACCTTTATTTGAGGGTGATAGGCTAAACTGAAGATAAATTTAGTACCTAAATTACACCATAATGTCCTCCAGAATGCCCAAATAAATTATTTCCCTATTTGATACAATACTTCTTGGTAATTTATGCAATCTCACCACTTCCATGAAGAACAAATTAGCAATATTGGTGGTATCATTACTTTTCCTTCATGTTATGAAGTGATCCATCTTAGAAAATATATCAAAAAAAAGAAAAATGGATATATTATCTCATTTTATTCTTGGTAGGATCCATGCTCAATGCATCCCATAGTCTATCTAGAATAGGTAATGGTTGATATAATCTAGTATTATGACTTTTACCTTTAGCATGTCAGTAAACTCTACACCTTTGCACAAAATTATTCAAATTCACTCTCATCTATGTCCAATAATATTTTCCACTCAAGTGCACCAAATTATTATCATGCCTAAAATGACCAATAATACCTCCACTATGTTTTTATTTTAATAGGTTCTCTCTCATGTAACTGTGAGGTATGTAAAAACTCATTCTTGTACACAATAACCCATCTTGTACCATATAATCTAGCCATGGAGTTCTATCTATATTCATTGGATTCATGCATATTTTCCATGTATCTTATAAATCCAAGTCTTCTTCATACAAATTTTCCACTACATCAAAACTAATAACCTCTACCTCAAGATCAATCACAATAATATATCATCAACTCAAGGCATCCAAAACTTTATTGGACTTCCTACATCTATGTTTTAAAACAAAACAATAAATTTGAAATAAATCCACCCATTTCATATATCTTTGATTAAATTTACCTTGTATTTTTTTGAATTAAAAGTCTTGATTACTTGTGTACAAAATGAATTATATAGGCAACAAGTAGTACTACTACTTCTTGAGAGCTTGTACTATTACACAAAATTATTGGTCATTAACAAATATTCTATTTTTTATTCAATCAACTTCTCACTAAAATAAGCAATTGGCTTACCTTTTTATCTTATCACTACTCCTATGGCTTTCCCAATTGCATCACAACACACTTAAAACAATTTCTAAAATCTAACAAAGCTAGCACCAACTATTATGTCACTTTTTTCTTCAAAACCTAAAATTTATTCTTGATTGTAACTAGCTATTAAATTTTTTTCCTATCTCCATTCATAGTCTCCTTGATGGGTGTACATATGCCACTAAATTTTCTATTGCAATTTCTATCAAATATTTCCAACCCATATAAACGTTTTTCCTTAAACATACTTCTTGGTGAAGGCAACTTGTTTTCACCTTCTTAGGGTCCATCTTTAACCCATCCTTTGAGATCATAAATCCAAAATATACCAACTCTTATTACATGAGGATGCACTTATTTAGAATTAATAGTAATTTGTCTTCTTTTAACTCATCCAAAATGAATCTCAAATGCTTCAAATGTTCTTCTCTATAATGATTGAAAATCAAATTTTCATCAAAATGAACAATCAAAAACTTACCTATGAAATGCTCTAATACTTCATTCATGAGTCTCATGAATGTGTTTGGAGCATTTAACAAACCAAATGGCATGACTATCCACTCATATATCCCTTCATTCACTTTAATATGGTCTTCCACTTATCATCTTCCCTTATTCAAATTTAATGATATCTATTTTGGTGAGATGCTTGGATCCACTCAAACAGTCCATCAAGTCATTCATTCTTGGTATCAAAAAATTGTACTTAATGGTGATATTTCTTATTATCTTAAATCCATACACATTTTACACTCTCCATTTTTCTTGGGTGCTAACATGGCTATGACTACACATGGGCTCAAACTCTCTTAGATTAAACCCATTTCTAAAAACTCTTGTGCTTACCTATTTTTCTCTTCATCCTCCCTTGGAGTCAACCTATGATATTCATTTTATGGAAAGATTTGTCCAAAAAATAAATCCATATGATGAATAATGATTATTATAGGTGGTAATCCCTTTGTAAATTCACTTGACATAATATCAACATATTTTAAATTTCCATAGGAAAATCACCTACCTTATTGGCTCTCACAACTTGCATAAGCTCTGAAACTAGACAAATCATGTCTCTTGGTCACCTAAAAAACTCTTTACCAAAATCCATAATCACTATGGTAATTTAATACACCTAATACACATATCCTTTAGCTAGCTCAACATCAACCTCTTTCCATCATTTACAATGGTGTAGGTGTTCGATCTTCCATCATGCATGAATCTTCTATCAAATTTCCATGGCATTACCACTAACACATGACACACATGCATTGGTATAAAATTGTACAATACATAATCCTTAAATAAAATGATCTAAAAACTAACCATATATTTCTCATTCACCAAATCTTGATGAAATAAGCAACCACAAAACCTTATATGGAGTTGGATGTACTGAGTTTTTCAACCCAAGTTTTTATACCATTTATTAAGATACCAAATTATACATGCTAACACTTTGAAATACTTACATATTTATTTTCAAATGGTTCATAATATATTTTTCCTTTGTGATGGTTTATTCACCTCTTAGCTAGTTTCAACAGCACTCTTTTCAACAATAGAGCCTCTCCTTGTTGCATATATTTTATGTGTGTTAGAGACCCAACACTCTCTTAATGCCCATGGGCTATAAGGGTTATTCCTTAAAATATTTTTTTATTTTTATGAGGTTATTATGGACACTTAAAATCTCTATGTCCAACATACTTATTTCATTTTAAACAATTACATTTAAATCTTCTACCTCTTCCTCTTCCAAAGGATCTTATCCCTCTATAATAATAGCCTCTTATTGCACTTAAATTATGATTTTGAAAATTGATTTATTCTCCATCATGGGTTTGTTTTACTCTTCCATTAATACCTTTCCCTCTTCCTCTTGAATTTGTTCCTCTACCTCTAGATTTCATTTGTTGTCTCTTTGACAACTTCTCTTCTTCCTTCAATGCACATTGATAGGCTTCTTCCATGATTCTCAGGTTCAAAAACTTGATTTCATATTGAATGCAAAAACACAATCCATTCACATATTTTTCAATTTTATTTGGATCATCCTTAACATGTCTAACTCTTATAGTGAGTCTACAAAACTCCTCAATGTACTCTTTGATGATAATTTCCTTTTGTCTCAAATTATACAAATTTCTAAAAAAGCTCATTTGACAATCAAAAAGAAAGAATTTGGCCTTCAACTTCACCACCTTCCTATCCCAATACTTTATTTTTTCCTTACCTTTCCTTTGTCTCTCAACTTTAACATGATCCCAACATAAATAGGCATGATCCTATAACTTTGTGTAAGAAAAATTTACCTTCATGGGATCCTCCATTGACTCACAGTAAGAGTACTTCTCCATCTCTACTATCCAATCTAAAAAATCATCAGGTTTCAAACTTCCATATTAAAATGGTGTATCCAATTTTGAATTATTACCAATATTTGATAAAAATCTAATAAACCTACTCTCAGCTTCATTCTCCATATCTTCCACTCCAAGCTCTTAAAATTATGTTTCTTCTTCATCACTCACATCTTCAACATGAGCTCCCCTTATTTGTGTTGTCTCCACTACTTCAAATCTTACTTGAATTCCTCTCATCATATACAATAGGCCTACAATTCTAGGTTTTCTTACTCTTTTACCTCTTTCAATAGGGTTACCTATGTGTTTCATCACTTCACCAACTTGCAAGTTTATTTTCCACAACTTTCCAATTGACTCGACTGGAGTCTTCGCACACACACCCCCAATAAGTAAAGACTTGATCCTATACCAACTAACAAAAAAAAAATGGGTTCAATGAATGATGACCTTAAACTTTGGGTTCCTTGATAATACACTCTAACCAAGGCACACAACTTAGACCACATACTCAGACCTTAACATAACTAACATTTTGTTTTCTCATTTAAATGAAAACATTACAAGTTCCTATAGCACACACACTCTTATTCACATGATTTACTAGATTATTTAAGCAAAAACATGAAGAAAAACAATTTTTTCACAATCATCCATGGACTTATTCACTTATATGTCATGTGTTATGTCTAGGTATTTTACTTTGTTTATCCTCTCTTATTCTCCATTCTTCCTTCCAAATTCATTAATTCTCTTTTTCTAACTTCCTCTAACATTTTTTTTACCACTTTGTCTCCTTTTTCATCTAAAAATTCCCAATAACCAAGTGTTTTTCATCCAATAATGTTACTTTTATTTTTTACTTTCATGCAGATGAAATTGTCGCTATATGCATATTGGTAGTTTTCATACCATCGTGGTAGTTGTGAAATTGGCATTATATGAAAACTAGTGGTTAAAAAACTGCCATAGAAGTTATGAAACCACCATTTAAATTTTCAAAACCATTGTGGTGGTAACTTATCCATAATATATGCTTTCAAAACTATGACTTAGTGAAAATTGGTTGTTTCCCCACTATGCAAAGTCTACCAACTTCTAGAGGCCATAACATTTGCATAAAGACTTAAAATGACATGATTTTTTTTTTTAATTATTTCATAAATTTTTGAGAGGATTAAAAATATGTAATAAAATTCAATTTTATGGGATATCTTAATGCCCTTTTTTCCTCTATACCACAACCTATCCATTTTTCCCCTTCAATGCACACAACCACTTCCTTAATTGTACCAACGGTTGAGAGACTCAACCAACTTGATTGAAACCATTTATCACATTTAAATTGATCCTTATCTAATGTACTCAATTACACTTAAATTTTTTATTCACAATGCTTCCCCACATAAAATTATCCATGCCAAATGTAAGATAAAACAAATAAAACTATGAAAACACACAACTACCATACTTGGGTGATGTAAGATTTCCATTCACCTAGGATGCTCTTGCATCAGTTCAACTTGAGAAGATGGTTTAAACACATTTTTTAATATGATGATTATGTTCTTAAATGTAAGTTATTTCTTCTTCTTCATGGAAATGAAATTTACAAAGAAGAATATGTTTATAAAATAAGAGTATAAAGAAGCTCAAATTTCTTCATAAGAAACACAAGTTCTATTAAGGACCTTTGATCTTGAAAACTCAATAACACCTAGTTAAATTAATTTTTTATGTGCATGTAATTGTAGGCACTAGATATTAATTATATATCACCTCATTATTTTACACTTGGTAAATACCTATCATAGTTGTACCTTTCAGTTTTAAGACCTTTCAACTATTGAAAGGCTCACATTCACTATCTCTTTGTGCCAAATTGTTTATCTCTTAGTATGACCACTATTATTTTGATGATCAGGCTTCTATATTGTGAAAAATTCTCTAAACATGATCATTATCGTTCTTTACCAGTTTTGAACTTGTACCTATTTTCTAGCTTCTCAAATACTTGTGTCCCATTTAGATGCCTATGTTGATGCAGATGTACATTTTCAAACTAAGTGTCTAGTACCCAAAATTCATCCAATTTACAAATGAAGCATATCCTAAATATTTTCATAAGTGATTTAGTGTGAGATATTTTTAAAATGGATTGGTATATATATCATATCAACCCCCATTCAGTCCTTACTTAACAACCTAACAAATACTAGGAATTGACAAGGTAATTTACTAAGAGAACTCAATGAAGCATTAAATTGAGTAAATATTACCTATTCATCCCTATTTTCATATCAATCATAAGATCAATGTCCCTGCAGTTATAATGTACTGAAGTAACATCCCATGATCCATATTTTCCAAGCTACAAACTAGGTCACTCTATGTACTTACTTATCACACATTGCATCCTTATTCACACACAAGGCAACATGTAAGGGAGAACTACATAATTCAGAGGCCCTCTTCAAATTATTAGCTATATAAGTAGTGCGCATTGATAAAGGATTTGTTGGGGTAACCTAACACCATGTACCCACTAACCCATTTTTTCCATAGTCACTCCAATTATGAGGAAGCTAGGGTTTGATAATTTGACAAATAATGATAGCCTATTTGTGATTTGTATACATCAAAATAAAGGTGACAAAAAACCTAAAAGGATCCAAGTGTTTGCATCTAGATCTAGTCATTATTATATATTAGACACTTGCATCCACCTTAAATACTAATATTGATGTAACCATCCAGATCTGACACAAGCATTTAATGCCATAGAGTGCAAAGTTATAAAATATGATAATTGTTCCAGAATCCTAATCCAGTCCACATCCATCTTGTTTTATCCTAGATCTATATATGCATAGTGAACTAGCTAAGTAATCTTGTTTTCAATTTATTTCAATATCAATCAAAGTACTTTATATTTTTGGCATATCTCAGCTTTATAAATTTAAATTATTATTTATCTGGGTTTACAAATTAATTAGACTATTATATATTTATGTATCACCCTTGTGATTATTCATTTAGATATTATTAACCTTATTTTACCCTTGTATTAATAAATTTAGGGTTAAACATTTGGTGAACCTGACCTTTGAGCTCAAATCCCTAGCATTGACCTAGGGTTTTCTATTTTCATAATTGTTGTTATTTGTTGCAAATTTTAAATTTTTCATGTATAAGCAATAGAAAATGTTAATCAAAAAACTTGTTTTCAAATGGAAGATAAAGAAGCATTATTTACTCATCTTAATAACAAAAATAGGTTAATGGATGCATTTGTGTATGTTACAAGAGATGAAATCAGAAAGCATGCTAAGGCAAAGGCTTCCTCACCTAGTGATGATTATTTCTTAAGTGGTACTACAACTAATTTTATACCAATAACCCTCCCCTTGATCACATCACCGCTTCATACTTATAAAGGGGAAATGTTAACACTTCAACCCAATTACTGGTTTCAATCCCTATATCAACTCAAATTATGGGTAAAACTCCTTTGATGACTTTTCAAACTTCACACCTTAGTGATCAGAAAGTGCAAGATCTTGTCCAAAATATAAAACTTTTTCAAGCTAAGGTTATAAATATTGAATAAAATTCTATGAAATCAACTTATGTTATTGATTCACAAGATGTGTTGCATACCCCTACCTTAAAAATATTTTCATCCCTTTCCAACTAGTTGTGTTGCACTTAAGTTCACATTTTATGATGGCAAGGGTGATCTTAAATAATATCTTCAATCTTTCTATGTAGCTTGCCTTGATTATGCCTCCAATGATAATTTCTTTACTAAACTATATCCAATGAACCTTAAGAATTATGCTCTAATATGATTCCATGACTTACCAATCCAATCAATAAAATCATTCAAACATCTTGTGGATCAGTTATTGGCACACTTCTATATCAACATTATTGAAAAGGTTTCCTATGCACAAATTATGAAAATCAAATAAAGAACCAATGAACCTATCAATGAATATGACTTAAGGTACAAGACAATGTTAACTAAAATAACCAATCCAATGGAAGATAAATAGTTTCAATACATATTCAAGCAAAGTTTAGTTTCCCCATTACACGAGTCCATAATTTTCAAAAATTTCAATTCATTTGATGACTTATGCCATATTTTTCATGATCATGAAATGAAATTTATCTCATTGAACAAACTTAAGTATATATCAAAAACACCAACTACATATGATACCAATTTCACTATCAAACTAAGTTATAAGGTGAAACCTATAAAACCCAAAAAGGAAAAAACTACTATGGTTAATGTAGTGTCACAATAACCTAATTAGCTTGTCTTATCCAATACACCAAAGAGATAATTTTTACGCTGATCTAAGTATCCAACTTTATTACTTTTAAAGTTTGTGGAGTTTCACCTCATATCTCTCCCTCATCATATAGAGGTTGATATGATTTGACCACTATCCAAAGGTTATGATACAAATGCTTACTATGACTATCACCAAGGCCTAGGCATTCTACAAATAGGTGTTTTACATTGAAGCATAATACTCAATACCTTATCGATGATTAAAAAAATTACATTTGATGATCCTCCAAGGGAGTCATATTCACAATCTGGTGATCACCACAGAAAGAAAATATTTAACAACCCTTTATATGACCATTATAATAAAGGCACTAGAAGTAAAAATGTCATGTAATGTACATCTTACTCTACCACATTATAGTCACCCATTAGATGTTATTATTGATACTTATACATGGCATACACCTTCCATGATGCAGAGACCTTCTATTACTTTTGATGATAATGAGATTGTGGATGATGACTCGAACCTTCATTCATTATTCATTCAACCATAATTTGATCACTAGCCTATACATAGTGTTATGATTGATAATGGTGTTAACAAAAATGTTTATAGTATGACATTACTTACATAGTTGGGATATACACATGATGACTTACACCTTTCAACCAAAGTAGTGAGAGCATTTGATGGAACCTCATATTAGGTACTCACTAAGATTTAATTACCTTTATAATTTGGCCCCACATATATGGTCAATACATTCTCATTTGTACCCTACACAAGATTTTTTATTGTGTTATTGGGATGACCTTGGATACATACACTATGAAGTAGCTTCTACAATACATGGGTGTGTTAAATACATTTATGCCAACAAGGTTAATTAAATTTTTTAGAATTCCATATGAAAATACACTTGAACAAAATAAGTTTATACCTAGTAGTTAATTATCAACACTACTAAGTTTAATCCTTCACAAAAGGGTAATCAACAAGCAATCCCTTTCCTAGGTGGGTAGTACTTAAGAGGGCATTGCATCAAAGATACATAGTGGATTCCATAGAAACCTCATCTACTATTACATAGCATATTTCGTTACCTAGAGAAACCAAACATGTTCATATTTATTCTTGTACAAATAAACCACAAAGCACTCAATGATGGATTCCACAAACCCCCATTCTTTTTATTTTTTCTTCACAACCATAGAGTCCTATTATGTATACACAAAGCATCACAGATCATATAGTGCCAAATACCCTATACATGTTCTTTAGTAGTACCACTAGTTTATTGTGTCAGGATATGAATAGGGAGATACTTATGAGCATACCTTGTGTTGTCCCCAAAAAATGTCACTCATTTTTGGGACAACATTTGAACTATTTTGGTCCTATAGACCAAAATCCTCTCTTCCCTTTTCAAAAATTGTTATGAGCCTTCAAATCCTTCATTTTCCAAGCTTTTCAAAAATCTACAGACTCTGCAAGTTTAAAAATATGGACTCTATAGGCTCAAATCTATGGACTCTCAAGGCCTCAAAACTACAGACTCTGCAAGCCGGTTTCTCAAATCTACAGACTTCACCAATTCTACGAACTCGAACTACGAACTTCACAGGAGGAAATATATGGACTCAACATGCTTGAAATTAATAGGTTCAAAGGGTTTGATGGCTTTAATAGGTAAATTCCTTCAAAATAGCAAGTTTCCAGCACTTATACATTTTTAGGCTTGGTTCAATCAGTCAGTCCAATCAAACGGTTCAAAGGAGTGCACGAAAGAAAAATATGAGCAGAGACAGCCAAGTGTCAACAGCCACTGTATCTTCCTTTGGTTTCATTATCGAGTGAAAACTGTGGTGGGCCCCAAACGAGTTGCTAAAAGAGTAAGCAGAGCGCTCCAAGTGTCATAGTCCATGTGATTACTAAAATAGAGTGGCAGTAGCCACATGTCCTTGTTAAAACTTAGCAAAAGTCTCCAAGTGTCGACATCCGTAGTTATTGAGTAAGGACTGTGGTGGACCCCAAGTAAGTCACAAGAACAAGAAAAACGCACCAAGTGTCATCATCCACATGAATCCAAATGAGTCTTGAATGTTTTTGTAGTGTTTCAAGAGCTTAGTAGAGGTTGCCATGTGTCATCTCCTGCAAGACTCTCAAAGGTTTCTAAAAGCTCCTATAAGTTAGTGGATGCTGCCAAGTGTCCTTGCCTATTTCGATGGAAGATGCCACATGTCACTTGTTAAAAGTAGAAAAACATGCCACATGTCAAAGATGGAGCACTCCCAATACAAAGATGTAGAGCCAAGAAAAGATTTCCTTCAGACAAATTGTTTGAAGGAATTCCTTCAGATATTTTGTCTGAAGGAAATAATGGAACAATAGCCTGCCGAAGAATGAAAGTCCAGAGGCCACCTGAAGGATCCCAAAGGGTAGATACCCTTGTGGGAGGCTCTCACCAAAGGAAAATAGGCCTTTCCCAAGACCCCAAAATGAATCTTCCCCTTTGAGAAGGACAAAATGAGAATGCCAAAGGAATTGTTGAGGAGATTGACAGGCCTGCAGACGTCAAATTCATGGCAATGAAATAGCCATCTATCCTTGCAGACTTAAAGGTAAACCCAAATGCATTCAAAGGCCTGAAGACCAAAGCCAAAAGGGAAGACCCACTGATGATAGAGTTGAAAGAGCTAGCAAAGGGGAAAATGATAGCCCTAGGGCCCAAATCACAGCAGGAAGAGACAAAGAGGGAAATATCTATAGTAGTTATTTTAGTAGCTGGAACAGTGCGTAAAGATAGATATTTGGGCCTAAAAACATTGAAAGCATAGCCTATTTGTATCCCTTGGAGTAAAGTCAAAATGGACAGCTTCGCGGATAGCAGGTGATAGAATAAGTGACTCAAGCTTAGGAGAAGACATTCAAGATGAATCAACATGCCACAGTTAAGGTAGTTGTGATGTTCTGGCATGGCCCTCCCTGACAGAACCAAAAATGCATTCAAGGCATTAATGCACAGCATGGGCTGCTCCATGGGACAAAGCAACAAACCTTCCTTGGCCTCTATATATTGTAATCTCTTGGTTTGTTTTAAGAGAGATCTTCCTGTTACCAAAAGCAAAACTCTACCCAAATTGAAAGGCATCACTGAGACTTTGAGCTCAGATTGTTTATCATATTTCTTTATTTGAATCAAAAATCAAGTTACTTTCAGACTTTGTGCTTTTATATCTTGTATCATTCTAGGAGATTGTTCTTATGTCTATTTTCTAAATTTATTCTTGTTTATGCAATTTAACAATCAGAGCTAGTGAAAGTGATAAGGAAGGTATCTTGATAGTTACTTTCACACTTTATGCTAACATAATTGTTTTTAGTGTGTGTTTTTAGTTTCTTTCTATGTAAAGGACCTTGGGATGACTTTGTGCCCCCATTGTTCTTCGTATCTCACTCTTGGGTAGTCAAGGTGGAGACTTTGTGCTACATCTTAGATTGCTAGTTACTATGTACTCTGTTGTCAGTTACGTATCCTACCTAAAAGAACTCCTATTGTCCCCTGCAAGAACACTTCTAAAAGAAGAGAAGTGCCTTCAGTGTTTTCACCAGGATTTTCTCATTTGTTTGTGAACATCATCTCTGAAAGAAGAGAGATGGATGGTATATCCTGCCCCCGAGTGTTATTTTTAGCTTATATATATATAGTATATAGTGCCTTTGTACCTATGGAAAACCTCCCCTTGATGAGAGGAGAGATTTATCACCTTTGGATGTGGTAAACCTATAACTTTGGATGACCAATCTCCCTATGTTGTGGTTGAAGAGACATATTTTGCTCACCAGTTAGCTAGTTGACAAAATATTCACCCAATAGTTTTTTGTGACTCCACTAGGGATGAACGTGCAGTCTAAAGCCTCAAGTTTTAGATTGAAGCAATCCCTACCCTTATCCATTATAGACTCTAGTGACTCCATTTCATGTCTTACCCATTATCATTATAGCCTTACCATTTTCCTCCATCTCCATTATATTATCTGGTCTACAAAACTAGAACCACTGGGATAGAATGCACAGTTTGAAGCCTCAAGCTTCAAGCTGAAGCAAGGCCAATTCTTTCCCATTTTTGTTCTATAATCTAGCAACTCCACACTATACAAGAAGCTAGAGAGCCCAAGGCAGAACTACTTTTTCTATTGTTAGCAGAGCTTTTCCTATCCACACGCTGCCCAGACTTGTTATCCCTCTTTTTCAAAATCCCATCATGGTAGTTCAAGGCCCCTGGGGTAACTCATTTGGCCCACTAAATTTAACCCCACCTCTACATGAGATTCCAAGCAGTTCAAGGAAGAATTTCCCCAAATTTTTTGGTGATGGGAAAGTTCACCCTAATGAACATATTGTTGCCTTCAACATAGCCTGTGGTGTAATAGGTGTAGAGTATGAAGACATAGCAATCAGGCTATTCATAGAGATACTATAAGGCACTACTATAGACTAGTTCTACCATCTACAAGCTCAGTCAGTCACTAATTGGGACACTCTTAAAGACAAATTTGAAGCTAGGTTTAAACCTACAAAAGATGTGCATGCCTTATTGGCCCAACTCACACAGATGAAGAAGGAGCCCCATGAACCTATGAGGGACTTCATTGCCAGGTTTGACAAGCTGAGGCATAGGATTCCCATGATCACCTAGCTGACACCTCAGAATCTCAAGTGTTTCTTCATTAACTCACAGCTGCTTGAAGTGAGTTTTTTTCTAAGAAAGGCTAGACACATAGACCTTACTGTTGCTCAAGACTTGGCTACTGAGGTAGAAGATGACCTTATCTTGGCTAGAAAGATAAGGAGAGACCCAAATAGAGGTAAACCCTCTTCATATTTTGAATACTCACCTACAGCCACCACTGACCCAATGGTGCAAAAGCTGGCAAATGAACTGTTAGCCTTGAAAAGACAAATGGTCCAAGTTATGTCTATTCCTCCTAATTAGGATATGCCAAGGAGGACATTTTAGAATCAGGCATGCCAAGGCAATGTTGCTAGGAATCAAGGGCATCCAAACCATCTTCCTCCCCCACAGAGGAACCTTACCCTTGAAGTACCTCCAACCAACTCAGCAGTTGGATATCTAGAAATTGAGCATGATTTCTCTTTCCAACTTGAGTTTGATCAAGAAAATGATGCTAATCTCTTCACGGAGGGTTAAGAAGAGTCAGCTGGTGACTCCCACATTAGTTTCCTGAATTACCAAGATGAACCCAAAAGTAAAGGTGAAGCAGTCGAGGGATCATACACAGTATTCACCTGGTCCAAGAACTAGTCAACCCAACAAGCTGATAAAGAAAAGATAGAGGAGTGACCTCAACCAACAATTTCAATTTCTAAACGTGCGACCAGTCTGCCTTTCCAACCAAAGGACCTAGTGATTGCTAAGAAGGTAAGTACATCAAACATCCCTACACCTTCTACTTCAAATTTGTAGATCAGTCCTTCCCCCTAAAAACCAAAAGAATGAACTCCCATCCTCTCTTCATAGTCTATTTTAGTCATTTGACATAATTGACCATGTCAAGAAAACCGGAATTCAAATGACTAAATTTGAATTCTTACAAGCCAACCCTGAGTAGTTAGATAGGTTGGTGGAGTGTGTGAAGAATATAGTCATCCCTACAGGATAAGAGATTAGAAAGGTGACTCATGGTCCCCCAAGGAACATGCCCATCCCAAAAAATCTTGTCATTACTCCCCCTGCTACCCCTCAGAAAGTAGATCCTTTCTATGTTTCCCTATTGATAAATGGTCACAAGCTGAGCAACTACATCATTGATTTTGGTGCTTCAGACAATGTCATGCCTGCCAAAGTGGTAGAATCTCTTGGTCTTACACTGACCAAAACATTTAGTAGATGCTTCTCCATGGAGAAAAAGCAAGTGCCACTGCTAGGATAGATCAAGGATGCCCAATTTACATTTGTAGCATTCTCAGAAAAGAGAATCAAGATGACTATCTTGGTGGCTGACGTCTTAGCATCCTATGGCATTCTGCTTGGATGAAATTTCTGCAAGGATGTTGGAGGAAAACTAAGCATGGACCTGTCTGAGGTAAGAATCCCTGTCAAAGGCATAATGAAGAGATTGCTCCCTAAAAAGGAGGCAAAATATGTGGTCACCCAAACGCCAGCCCCTGCATCTCCTATTCTATTTGAGTCTTCAAGCAAGGGTAATTATTTCTTGACCATAGAGGGTGTTCATGTTTCTGTATATGAAAGTCCTGTAGGTGGCAATCTGAAAATTGATTCAAACAAGACATCAAAAGAATTAGTAGGGCACAGTATAGATGAAAAAGGATCTTCTATCTCTAATGAGAAAAAATATGATAGAAAATCAGTTTCTGATGAGGTTTGGATCTAGGAATTTGATGGCAGCAACTCCTCTACCGGTGCTAGAGCCAAGATGGTGTTAATATCTCCTGAAGGGGATATTCTTCCACCTTCACATGAGTTATAGTTCAGCAACACCAACAACACTGCCGAGTATGAATCTATGTTACTCAAGTTGAAAGCTGCTCAAGACAAAGGTGTCAAACTCCTTCATGCCAAAGGAGTTGTTGAGCCAGTGGTTTGTCAGGTGTTTGATGTTGACAATAAAATCATGCACTAGAATGAACCAAGAGAATAGAAATCTATGGTAGTGGGCCATACTGCTGCGATCCAAAGTCATCAAAAGGAACTCTTCACCAAGAGAGCAATGATTTATGGTTTTTAGATTGAAGACCACATCTTGCCATGGGGTAAGAAGAGAGAACCAAAAGGAGTGCACAAAAAATGTGATTCCTGGTGGAGAGTTCCATTCACCCATCACTGATTCTGGGGACAAAATGGTTTCCTACTGGTTTATCAGGATAGAATGCCATCTTCAATGTCTCATAATGGGTAGCGTCTGAATCACTTCAATTCTTAAAGTATCAGATAAGTTCACCTGTACATATGTACCTTTATATAGTCTTTAGTTTTATTTTATGCTTTTCATTTTCACTTTTTGGAGCCTTTGTTTTTGGGTGGCATGACTCCATAGCCCAATGGCATACTTCAAAGGCACTGGAGATTCTGGTTTCTACTCCCCTTAGTTGTTTCAAGTTTTCAACTAAAGGAAGTTCCCCAACTGGAGCCAGCTGTTGTCCCCAAAAAATGTCACTCATTTTTGGGACAACATTTGAACTATTTTGGTCCTACAGACCAAAATCCTCTCTTTTATTTTCAAAAATTGTTATGAGCCTTCTAATCCTTCATTTTTCAAGCTTTTTATAAATCTACGGACTCTACAGGTTTAAAACTATGGACTCCACAGGCTCAAATCTATGGACTCTCAAGGCCTCAAAAACTATGGACTCTGCAGGCTGGTTTCTCAAATCTATGGACTCCCCCAATTCTATGGACTCAAACTACGAACTTCACAAGAGGTAATCTACAGACTCAACATGCTTGAAATTAACAAGTTCAAAGGGTTTGATGGCTTTAACAGGTAAATTCCTTTGAAAGAGCAGTTTTCTAGCACTTATACATTTCTAGGCTTGGTTCAATCAGTCGATCCAATCAAACATTTCAAAAGAGCACATGAAAGAAAAATACAAGCAGAGGATGCCAAGTGTCAACAGCCACTGTATCTTCCTTTGGTTTCATTATCGAGTGAGAACTGTGGTGGGCCCTGGATGAGTTGCTAAAAGAGTAAGCAGAGTGCTCCAAGTGTCATAGTCTGTGTGATTGCTAAAATAGAGTGGCAGTAGCCACGTGTCCCTACTAAAACTCAATGAAAACCGCCAAGTGTCAACATCTATAGTTATTGAGTAAGGACTATGGTGGACCTTGAGTAAGTCACAGGAACAAGTGAAACGTACCAAGTGTCATCATCTACATAAATCCAAATGAGTCCTAAATGTCTCTGTAATGTTTTTAGAGCTCAGCAGAAGCCACCACGTGTCATCTCCCACAAGACTCTCAAAGGTTTCTAAAAGCTCCTATAAGTTAGGCATGTGCTACCAAGTGTCCTCACCTATTATGGTAGAATATGCCATGTGTCACTTGTTAAAAGTAATGGAACATGCCATGTGTCAAATATGGAGCACTCCCAATACAAAGATGCAGAGCCAAGGAAAGATTTCCTTCGGACATTTTGTCCGAAGGAAATAATGGAACAATAGCCTGCCAAAGAATGAAAGCCCAGAGGCCACCTGAAGGATCCCAAAGGGTAGATACCCTTGCGGGAGGCTCTCACCAAAGGAAAATAGGCCTTTCCCAAGACCCCAAAAGGATTCTTCCCCTTCGGGAAGGACAAAATGAGAATGTCGAAGGAATTGCCAAGGAGATTGATGGGCCTACAAATGTCAAATTTGTGGCAATGAAATAGTTGTTGATCCTTGCAAACTTAAAGGCAGACCCAAATGCGTTCAAAGGCCTAAAGACCAAAGCCAAAAGGGAAGACCCACTGATGATAGAGCCGAAAGATCCAACAAAGGGGAAAAAGATAACCCTAGGGCCCAAATCACAGCAGGGAGAGACAAAGAGGGAAATATCTATAGTAGTTATTTTAGTACCTAGAATAGTGCACAAAGATGGATATTTGGGCCTTAAAACATTGAAAGCATAGCCTGTTTGTCTCCCTTCGAATAAAGGCAAAATGGACAGCTACGCGGATAGCAGGTGATAGAATAAGTGACTCAGGCTCAAGAGAAGACATTCAAGATGAATCAACATGCCACAGTTAAGGTAGTTATTCTAGCATGGCCCTCCCTGACAGAACCAAAAATGCATTCAAGGCATTAATGCATAGCATGGGCCATTCCATGGGACAAAGCGCCAAGCCTTCCTTGGCCTCTGTAAATTGTAATCTCTTGGTTTTTTTAAGAGAGATCTTCCCGTTACCAGAAGCAAAACTCTACCCAAATTGAAAGGCATCACTGAGACTTTGAGCTCAGATTGCTTATCATATTTCTTTGTTTGAATCAGAAAGCAAGTTACTTTTAGACTTTGTGTTGTTATAGCTTGTATCATTCTAGGAGATTGTTCTTATGTCTATTTCCTAAATGTATTCTTGTTTATGCAATTTAACAAGCAAAGCTAGTGGAAGTGATAAGGAAGGTGTCCTGAAACCAGTTACTTTCAAACTTTGTGCTGACATAATTGTTTTTAGTATGTGTTTTTAGTTTCTTTTTGTGTAAAGGACCTTGGGATGACTTTTTGCCCCCATTTTTCTTTGTATCTCATTCTTGGGTAGTCAAGGTGGAGACTTTGTGCTACATCTTAGATTGTTGGTTACTCTATACTCTGTTACAAATTACTTATCCTACTTGAAATAACTCTTGTTGTCCCCTACAAGAACACTTTTGAAAGAAGAGAAGTGCCTTTAGTGTTTTCACCAAGATTTTCTCCTTTGTTTGTGAACATTATCTTTGAAAGAAGAGAGATGGATGGTATATCCTACCCCTGAGTGTTATTTTTAGCGTATATATATAGTATATAGCACCTTTATACCTATAGGGAACCTCCCCTTGATGAGAGGAGAAATGTGTCCCCTTTGGATGTGGTAAACGTGCAACTTTGGATGACCAATCTCCCTATGCTGTGGTTGAAGAGACCTATTTTGCTCACCAGTTAGCTGGTTGACAAAATATTCACCCAACACCTTGTATGATATCATAGGATAGTATTTTCTTTTAAAATATTTTAAAAATATAAAATTAAATTAAAAAAATCCTTTATCTATGCTTATCTCCTTCATAATGCACTTGATATGTTATGTACATAACAATTTTTCTTAACACATATATCAAAGGACTAGTATGATATGCTTATTTTGCTTTCTTATGATTCCATGCTTTCCTTTTTATACTTCTTTGAGTGTTTTCCCTTGTTTTATATTATCTTCCATTGTATTTCTTATTTGATCATTTGAATATGCTCCATTTCTTGTAGTCACCATGCCTTTATTTGCCTATTGTGACATTTTAACATGTCATAGTTTTTTATATGTGGACATTTGAATATGTCATTTTATGTTTTTTGGACATTTTACTAAGTCATGTCCCTTTGAATGTGCAGCATTTGAACATGTCCCCCTGTATAAGGTATCCTTGGACTATTTTCTTTTATAGTTATTTTTAAATGCTCTTATGTGTGTGATTCATTGCTTGTTGAGCATGTACTAGTTAATCTCTAGATGTTAAAATGATTTAACCATGCATCTTAGGACTTGATATGATCGCATACTATATACCTCATTCTTATATCTACCTAGACATGTTTCTCCTATATGCTACATGATCCATACATATATTTTATAGTTATATTATCCTTTTGAGGTAAGGTAACTACTAGTTTCTAATTCCCCTCTCCTCAAAAAGGGGGGCATGTCAATGAGGCATGGCTTCCACATTTTTTATAGTTTCATGTTATAGTGGAGGCAAGTTATGGATACATGTTCTTTACACTTACACCAATTATTAGATTTTATAGATTCATTTGGGTTATATCATGGTAACATTTCCTCCACACTTGAAAAAAAATAAATTAAGCCAAATTTCATACTTATGATTCAAATACACATTTTTGGAATAATTTTATACATTAGTACCACTATTATACCCAGGTTTCATCTTGAGACATATATGAGGTGCATATTCCATGTAAAATTACACCTTAAATTATAAAATAAAATCATCTTTTAGATTTCAAATACTACTATGGATTGTTATCATACCTAGGATGGACTTTTATGAACTTTATTGAGTCAATCTACTGTAGTAGTTGGTTCACCTTTTAGCAAGGTTGAGATGATTAAATCACTCAATCATACCAAGTTTATAATTTTGACTTGATTAAATCATCTAAATTCACCATATTTATATTATTTAATGATTAAATAATCCACCCTCATTAGATATATAATGTAATTTGATTGGATAACTCACACTCCCAAGGTTATAACTATGATTGGGTTGCACAATTGAGATGAGCTCAATGGTTGTGTGGAAACTCACCTTTTCATCAAGTTTGGTGGCATGTTTTACTCAAATATCTATATATGTATGCACTTTCAAGTTTCTAAATTGTCCTAATCTCAGCTCTAAGGCTTCACAATGAATCATCTCTTCTAATCAAACTGCCAAAAGGCAAGATGGTTGCATTGATATATAGGTGTACTCATAACCTTGATATCTTTATTTTCAAGCATTTAAAATTATTTCAATTCAATATTATATGCACTAATTATATACCATAACATGTTATTTATTTTAGGTCAATTTTTATCAAAACACTCAATTTGGACTCATGCAAAGGAAAGGTGTGTTATACACACCTAAGTACACATTTATTTTCATTTAAACTAGAAATTTCATTACTAGATTAAAGGGGGGAATTATAGACACTAAATATAAATTATATAACACCTTATTCTTGTACACTTTTAAAATACCTGTCATGGTTTTACCCTTTATTTCTAAGACCTCGTTGTCGAAAGGCTCACGTTCACTATCTCTTTGTGCCAAATTGCTTATCTCTTAGTCTGACCATTATTATTCTAATGACTAGGACTTCTATATTATACAAAATTATAAAAACCTAATCTCTATTATTTTTTACCAATTATGGACTTGCACATGTTTTTTAGCTTCCCAAACACTTGTATCCTATCCAGATGCCTACATTGACATAGGTGTCCCTTTTCAAACTAAGTGTCCAGTTCCCAAAATTCATCCAATTTACAAATAAAAAATATCCTAAAGGTTGACCTTATTTATTTATTGTGATATATTTTCCAAATGTAAATGTATATATATAATAACAACCCTCATTCATTCCTCACCTAGCAACCTAGAACCTATCATGAACTCACAAGGCAACTTACTAAGAGCACTCAATTGGGAATTCAAGTGAGAAAATATTCCCCATTCATCCCTATTTCCATGTCAATCATAGGATAAGTATCCTCACAAGGATGGAGTAATAAATTAACATCACATGAACCATATATTTTAATTTAAAAGCTAAGCCACTCTATGTACTTGCTTAACACACATCGCATCCTTATGCACACACAAGCCAACACATAGGGGAAAACTAAATAAGTCTGAGGCCATATTTAGAGTAATGGTTATTTAGGCATAACCCATTGATATAGGGCTCCTTGGGGTAGCTTAACACCATATTCCAACTAACCCATTTTTTTCATAGTCACTCCAACACTGAGGAAGCTAGGGTATGATAATTTGACAAAGAGTGACAACCTATGCATGTAATATGTATACATCAAAATAAAGGTGATAAAAACCCCAGAAGGATCTAGGTGGTCACATATCGATCCAATCACTATTTTTTATTAGCCACATGTGTCCAACTCAGACACTAGCATCGATATAACCATCCAAATCTGATGCAAACGTTTGAGACCATATAGTGTAAAATTCTAGAATCTAGTGATTGTTCTAAAACTATGATCTAGTCCCTTTCTAGCCTATTTCATCCTAGATCTACATAGCACAATGAACCAACTAAGTACTTTTGTTTTCAATTTATTATACTATCAAGCAATAGTTGTACTTTCTATTTTTACCATATCTCAATATTACAAATTTAGAATATTATTATCAAAGATTGAAAATTAATTACCCTGTTATAGATCTATTTATCACCCTTATGTTTATTTATTTTTATATTCTTAACCTTGTTGTATTTTTTTAAAATCAAATTAAACAATAATGCTCTTAGAGATATATTTTGAAAAATGAAAGTGGTTTTGACTTCTGATTTTGAAGTTGTGTTTCTAAGATTTTTGAATAAAAATAAATTTCAAAAACCATTCCTTGATTTATTTTTGAAATGAGGCCTGACCACCATTTTGCATGCTTGAAATATTTCTTGAAGTATGAAATTCAATACCACCACTCAAAACTATTTTTATATAGTTTAATGAAAATATTACATAGAATGTAAAAGCAAGTGCATCTTTCTAATCTCTCCCTATTTTCCATTTTATAAAATAAAAATATGTTTATTTTAATTATTATAAAATAAATTGATTTTAGACATCAAGGATCTTTATTTTTTATGGAATGTAGCATCATTATCTTCTATAGCAGCCATGTGAATAAAAAAAATTGAAGTGGACATTCATCAGCTAGTTTTATGTACCTCCTAACAATATAGTTGTTTAAAGTTCACATGCATCATGTATATACCTTTATTGCATCAACTCATGTCCTTTTTCAAAATGGGGAAGGGTGTTTTATTGGTAAAATTTTCCCATGCTCTTCAATCCACTCAGTGAAATTATTTTAGGTGATTTTTTTGTCAAAGAGGGTTCAAAGGATCACTCACCCATCATATCAATATTAAAATTAAATTATTATATTAGCATTATTATACAACATTAAACACTAGGAAATTTAGAGCTAGTAGGGATGATATATTTCTTATTACCTCTAAAACCCCATATTGATTTGATGGTTAGGATTTTATCATGATAAATTCATGGTTATCATTATTTTGGAGATCATGATACTAGATGTCTAGTTACTTCCAAGATATAGTTATGTATATGTATTTATGATATTAATAAGTCTTGATCCACTTGAGAAGTTCCCCTACAAAGTATGATATTTTTCATGTCAGGTTGTGTAACCTAATTGAGATTATTACACCACTCACCTTGATGATAGACCCATACTATCAATTATTTCATTAATACCATTGTTGACTAACATAATATACTTACAAGTTTAGGAAAATTTAGAATAATCTATCTCGTCGATCCATTTGAGAATTGCACCCAAAAATTACATTTTTTCTAGATCAGGCTGTGCATCTAAGTCATTGTAACATTCACCTTATTGACAAAACCATACTATTAATTCTCTAACATAATATACTTGCAAGTTTTAGGGTTTAGGGTAAAGAATAATTTGCCTCAATCCACTTAAAAAGTACACCTAGAAAATAAAATATTTTTCATATATATATTTTTAATTTGATCAATGAGATTATTATAGTGGCATCACTAGTATACCTATGAATATACTTATGGAAGTGACTAGACCTTATAATGCACTTATTTTGTAATCGTAATTAAGGTTGTCCTAACACTCATAATTGATATGTGTAGATATTTGTGATCAGGGGTGAATTAATCTAACATTATACATAATAAAATTTTAATCCGTTCTATTTAGAGGAGGTAGTGGAGAATTACAAATTTGGGTTGAGATTTAAGAGCATTTTTATAGTTAATAAGCTCTTGGTTAGTTACTTTTCATTTAAATGCTCAAGGTTATATAGTTTATTTTCATGTGCTTTCTTTGGTATTAAAAATGGAAAGGAATGTTTGAAGAGTGGGAATAATTTGAATCCACCTTTAGCCTTAGCTCAAAGAGAGAATATTGATTATTACCAATTTTCATTTTTCACAATATCCAAGGAATCTGTGGTATAGTGGAAAATCATTCACCAACCTTTTGTTCTCAAACTTCCTAACTTATGTAATTTTGGTTGGATAAAAAAAATTGTAATAGTGGTCATAGGTGGTAGAGGAAATTTATAATGATAGCATTCTAACTATTTTGCTAGACTTTAGCAAACATCTTGTACACTTTATTAGAGAGGGTCAATTTCATTAGATTGTTGATTCAAATTAAACATATAATTTTATTTATTTTGAAGAAGTTGAATGACCTCTTCGGTTGTTCATTTCATATACCCTACCTTCTAAAGGAAGTACTTGTAAGTATCTATTTAAGCAATAGTTATTTTAATATAATAAAATTAGAGTGTTTGCATACTCATTTGTCTTAATATGTAGTGCTATAATTTATAAACTAAGGTTTAATATATATAATATTGTAGCAAATTAGAGAATAAACTTTCTTAAAATCACTAATTATTATATAATCTAGTTCCTACTCATATTTTAATGGCAATATTACATAGAAAGTAAAATCAATTGCATCTTTCTAAGCTTTCCCTACTTTCCACATTATAAAAGAACATTAGTATAATTTATCCTGATTGATACCAACTAAATTTATTTTCATATATTAAGGATTTTAGAGTTGGCAAGGGTTAGATGTCACTTACTATCTTTAAAACCTTAAAGTCTAAATCTATCAATTAGGATTTGATCATGATCGATGCACAATTATTTATGTTTCAGAGATCATGGAAGGGGTGAGATTTACATTTACCTTCAAAAGGGAATTCAATGACTCCAATTAAGTGTGATGCATCCAATGGTCATCATTATTTTGTTTTCAATTCATAATTTTTCACTTTTAACTCTAAAGCATTGTTTGGTCACCATATTGTGTCTTTTCATCATTATTTATCCCCTCACTTCACAAATGCCCATTTTTATCTCAAAATGCCAACATGTGCCACATATTCATCATTCTCAAATACATAATTAGAATTTGGAAGCTATGTCATGATTCAGACCACAACCACTCAATATTAATTATTTAAGTTGTGTATTACAGAGTTATAGTCAACACAAAATTGAAGTCAAATTTTATTCAACTAGATCTTTCCTTCTACAAATGACTAGTAATCACTTCATATAGTTGAATTTTATTAAGGACTTAATGTAGACTTCAAAAATATATATAATCTCATAAGAATGAAATACAGAGCAGCCAATAATACATAGGTATGAACATACCATTTTAAATATTATATAGAAGGACAATATATTTAAAATTTAGAAACTCTTCACACTATAGAATTTCACAAGTCTAATTTAGAGAACATCTGACTAAGTTGGACTCCTAGCTTTTATATCACCAATGTATAAATTAATGTGGACATATATTCACTATAAATTTAACCTATGTTAAAATTACAAACAAATATATCATTTTATCAAGTTACAATATTCAAAAAAAATTAAACATTATCAAATTATAGCCATTTATAATTATGTATGTTATGTAAGTGCTCATGCATGTATTAATAATGATAGAAAGAGGTATGTGGTCATTGTATTGAAAGTTCTGTGGGATGAATTTTTGAGTTCAATGACGAAGTTGATATTGAAAATTTTAGAGGTGGAATAGATGTAGATGGAAAAGGTGGATTACATTTTATAAGTGCACAAGGTTGTGGTGTTGATAAGTGTGCAAAGGTGGAGTCAATGTAGGTGTATTTGATGTAAGTGCACACGTAGTCAATAAATGTGTAGGAGGTGAAGTTTATATTTTAAAATCACATTAGGCTCACATGAGGATGTTGAATCCATTTGTAAGATCATGTTGCATTCATATGTCATAATTTTAATGACTAGGGGGATTTATGCCACATATCAGTAAATGGTAAATTTGTTTAAAAAGACTTGGCTTCTACCTACATTTTTTGGACATCAATTCAGAATATGCCTTATTATAAAGATTGAAAATTAATACTGACTGTAGAAGCATTAAATATAAAATCTATTTCATCATTTCTAAGGTTGGATTTATATTTAATCTAAAATAATTCTAAAATTATTAAAATTTAAATTTATTGGGATCCTAATGCAAAAATTAAATTTTAAACCAAACTCTTCATCTTGTAAGGAGGTTTCAAAAATATTAATGTTCCCATTACTTCTCCTTGACTCTGACCATTACATATTTTGCTTTTTCTCTACATAAATTCTTTTGGGTTTTGAAAATTTTACATCATTAGCCCTCCTCTCTCTACTAGATTTGATCCTCGATGGATTTTTAAGTGATGTCGTATTTTATAACTTTTGGATGTGTTAAAAACACAAATTCATGAGCATATATTTTTTAATAGAATATATCTCTATGAAAAAGTTTAAAGAATGATCATTTGATTGTATATGAAGTGTACTTTACATGTTCACACTAAATGCGCATGAAATATAATACTATTTTAGGCTCTGAATGACATAATTTGCTTTGGCACTAAATATTACACCATTCACAAGTGATATTGTTAATTGGTCATTATTATGACAATTAATTATATGTTTTAATTGTCCTGAAACACAATAAAATAAAGTGTAATATACACATATTTTAATAATTATAATTAACAAATGTAATATATTTTCTCCACACTCAAAATTACATAAAAATTAACATGTACATTTTTATCCATTAGTATATTGGGTATGTTAGCAAGGTGACTATTACAAGAATCTCAATTTTGAATACACATATAGACATGGAACATCTTTTAATTTGAAGGAACATTGATAATTTTGTGTCTCACAATTAGTATCTATATGTAAGAGTACCTATAAAATGATGAACTTATTTATATGTATTATTGGATGTGTAGCCACCTCCATCAATATATTAGGATTTTCAATAAGGTGATTACTACAAGATTCTCAATTACAACTAGATAGATGGATATGAAAAATATTGTCCTTTTTAGGTGAATTAATAGATATTTTCCATTCCAATTAGTCTTTATATGCAATATTACTTAGATAATTATGAACTAATGTATACATAGTAATAGATATGTAATCACCTCTAACAATATATTGGGATTGTTAACAAGGTGATTGTTGCAAGTATCTACATTATGACTACACAAAGGATATGGAAAATATTATAATTTCCAAGTGCAATAATAGATCTTCATTTTTTATTTTTATTTATATATGTAGGAGTAATAAAATAATGATGTACAAATTTATATGTACCATTGGATGTGTAGTCACCTCTATCAATATTCTAAGACTACTAACAAGGTGATTAGTGTAAGAATCACAATTAAAACTACACAAATAGATACGTAAAATATTTTACTTTGTATGTGCATTTAGGTACCCTTTTACAAGTCTCAATTCAAACCTTTTATATTTAAACCCCTCCAAATTTATAAATTTTACCACTAAAATCATCTTCATCAATTTTGAGTTATAATCCTATACATAATCTCTATTTATAGAATTGATCATGGCCCCATGCAAAAATCAAAGGAATTATAGGAAAATTGATGAATAGAGAAACAAAGAAGCTAATTAACAAGAACTCATGAAATAATAAATAAGAGGTCGAAGGCCACGTTCTGACAAGCTCTCTTTATAAGGATGATAAGTTAGGCATGAGATTGATGCCTATGAAGGCAAAAAGGAGGATGAAGTAGATGAGGATGACAAATACAAGGAGGATGAGGATGATGCAAAAGAAGAGACATAGGAGTATTATTTATATACGTCACCTAAAAACTAAATCGCATCATACCAAAAGAGGGCAAAGAGGATTCTTGTGAAAAGTAGTCTTGAGAAGATTAAGTTTTGTCTGAGTACCAAAGCCAAAACAATGACAGTGATGATAGCATGTGATCATCATTAGTTTCATATTTATAAATTAGTTATTTTAGGGAGTTTAATTTTGTTTTTAGAATTTAGAAGTGCTTGTGAGAGTCAAACCTATAATTTCAACTTAATTATACCCAAATTCAAATTTTATTGAAGTATAACTTTTTTGGGTACTTGTAAATTGCAATATTTATTTCAATACAAATTTTATGTTGCTAGTTTATACCTTCTCATAAATATTGACACTACTTATATTTTATGTAATGATATTCAAACATGGTTTTTAAATACTAAAATTTAATATTGATTTGGTTCATGAAAGTCATGTTTATATACGTAAAAAAAATGTTGAAGAGGTGCTAGAAAAATTAATTTACTTGTTATTTTTCAACTAATTTTTAAAATTTATTAAATAAAAAATATATAGATTAAAATAATTAAATTGTCATTAATAATATTTTAATTTTCAACAACTTATATTTCTTTAGTAAATTTAAAACTATAAAAAATAATTTTATATTTAAATACATTAATGGTTGACAAATTTTTTGTTTCAAATTTTTTAAAACATAACAAATTGATTTAATATGCTAAATTTAAAATTAAAATATTTTTTTTAATAAAAACCTAATGTTTAGGTCAAGGATGGGGGGAAATCTTTATTTGTTATGGTTGATGCAAATGCATCGGAAGTTGCATCAATCTTATTTATAACTTTAAAAAAGGGGTTGTTGAACATTTTTAAATAGGAGAAATATCTTTCATTTATTTTTATTTTTTTCCAAAAAGATAATGGAGGATCAAAAATAATTTTGTGTGTAGTTCTTAGTGTCTCATTTATTCCCCACATTACAATATGTCAAACTCTCAATACATTCCGAACACTTTCATATCTTGAAAGCAAATGTAAGGTAAAGAAAACAGAACTTAAGAAGGGAAAAGGGAAACAAAAAAAGTTGTCCACCAGAACAAGATGAATGGTGCCAAAAATAAATCCTTTCAATCATTTTGCAATCATCTTTTGACTAAGAGGAAAATCTAGAAATTGTATATTAGGGTTCCAAACATAAATTTTATTTTACTTAGGATATTTATGTTTTAGATTATTAATCTAAGTTTTTTTTAGTCTGAGACTATAGTATGTAAACATTTTTAAAAAACTCATAAACCCTCTAGAAATTAGAGATAGTTCCTCCAGTTACAAAAATACTAAAAAAACATGGGTGAGGTTTTCAGATCATGTAGTTTTAAAAGTATGTGGAAGACAGATATAGACAATGCCCAAATTAATTATGACATGCCTCTTCACACCTCCAATGTTCCACTATTTACACCTAAATGACATGTTGGAATGTTCCTTAAGTACCATCTATTCTTGTATGGTACGATTGGGACATTGATTTGGTTCAAAGGGGCGGGGGAGACTTGGAGAGACATGAATAGTGAATTTTTATAGGTTGTCTTCACGAGGTGATTAGAAAACTTACCAACACCAAAGCACTAACCTACCTTAACTAGTATGATTTCCCCATAGAGTAAAAACATCCTTTTAGGTTGTTAAATAAATGTGACCCAAATATCACCCAGATGAAGATATTGATGTACATGGGGATGTTTTAGGAAGGTCAAGGGATGCAACCTACCAAAAAAAAGATCCAAACCCCAGTAGAAAATATGTGCACCACCAATTATATTAGAGAGGGGTGGGAAAATATGATTACAAAATGGGAGGGTAATGAAAAAATCACTGCTTATAAATAAAAATAATGTGGGTATCACAATACAACCAAAAAGAGGTTCAAATAAACCCTATTACTCATCACACAGACCAAAAATGGCCTTAAAGTAGTGTTTCCTAAATTTGTATATTTATTATTCTTTATATTTATTTTAAATAATTTAATTTTAAATTATTATGTATTTAATGTTGAATAACGAATTAACCAAGATAGAGAGAGAAGAGGTTTTAGGCAAAGGGATTTTGAAGTAGGCAACAATATAAAGAAACAAGGAATATATGAAGGCAATTTGAAGTAAAATCCTATGGGCACATCCTAAATTAGATGAGGTGGAATGGGAGGATTCAAATCCAAAATATGATCTCTAGCTGAAGGAACATCGTCACGGTTATAGATTAACCACTAGAAAAAAATGTAAAGGTGAACGAAAGTGTGATGGGGATGGCCCAAGGGAAACATAGATAGGGCATTATATTTTTGGTGCAAATTGGAAAAAAATCACTAGGGCAATGAAGGTGTTGTGAAATTGGAAATAATATCTAATATAGTTCCTTTGGGGGAGTGACATCCTGACCCCAGCATAGGATGCTTTGAGGATCGGGTAGATAAAGGCTCAAATGTTAGTTGATGTCATTAGAACTAGACATTCTAATCATACAAGAAACAAATTGAGTGATGAAGAGGTGAGCTCCCTAATGATTATGAGTTAAAATTATTAGAATGGGGAATTTCTAGCCTCAACAGGTTCCTTGGGATGTTTTACGATGATTTAGTCTCTAGTAATGGTATTGATTTAACTTTGTAGAAAATGTTTTGGTTGTTAGCTTTTTAAGGTAACTAATCTCTCCTATTATATTTATTTTATCTTATTAAATGTTTATAATCATAATCTTACGGTTCTCAAAACATGTTGATAGGATGAAATTTCTCATTTTATGGCTCTACTATTAGAGGGGATTGCAATGCGATTTTATCTGGCTTAAACAAAATAAGATGCATCTCACATTCCACTCAATCCCTGAAGGATTTCTCTAGATTTGTCTCTTTCAATGGCCTCATATATGTGGTTCCAAGGAGTGGTCTCTTCTCTTGGAGTAATAAGAGATGAACATTTATCAACATTTATGAAATATTAGACAAATTCCTATTAGTTCCTTTCTTGGCTAGAGATGGATTGGATTTATGAAAGTAAAATTATGTCAATCTTTGGCTCATACCATGCCCATATGGAATGGTTGGTTAGTATTGATGGAGCTTCCCAAAACCCCCTTTAAATTTTAAATTAATGTGGTCAAGGGATCCTTATTTAATGGATTGCATGAAGGATTTTTTGTCGAATGTGCCAAAGGTTAAAAGAACTAAAATGTATACTATGGAAAAAAATGAATTTCATCAAGATTTGTCTCTAAATTTGAACAATGATCATTTTAAAAATATCTTTCAGGAAACTTCTAGGGTGGAGTCAAAATTGGAAACTCTAAACAAGGGAGTGATAAAAGTGGGCAAGGATATTGATTCATGTAGAAAGTAAAAATTATTTTTTGTTGAGCTAGAATAATTGTAGTTGAGAGAAGAGTTGTATTAGTGACAGAGTCTAGGGAAATTTGCCTTAAGGAAGGAGACAAGAACACAAAATTATTCCATAACTCTACTAGGGCTAGGAGATTATTTAACCACATCTATTCCATCAAAACAAGGGAAGGTAGGCCTTTCAAACTAAAATTAAAAATCAAAGATGAAGCCATTGGTTTATTTGAAGATCTTCTAGCATGCCATAAAAACTTCAATATTAGCGCTCAAAATGAGCAACTTAGATTTATTCCCTAGATTATTTTGTACTAGAAAGCTAGGGATGTAATGGCTCCCATTTTAGAAGAAAAAATTAGGACAGTGACCTTCATGCATGAGGACAAAGCTCTAGGTCTATATGGTTTTATGGTGGCTTTATTCTAAGATTTTTGGCACATTGTTGGGGTGGATGTGGTGAGTACAATTTATGAATCTAGGAGGGGGGGGAAATTAGTTGATCTAAAATGTACATTTATCTATTTGATTCTAATAGGTGAGTGACAATCTTCATTTAGATATTTTAATCCAAATTCCTTATGTAATTTTTTTTACAGACTTATCTCCAAATCCATCTCCTTCATATAAAAGTGGTTTTGGATGATATGGTTTTGAATGCACAAGGGGATTTGTGCCATGAAGGAATATTCATGAATCGGATCTGTGCCATGAAGGATTAATTATCACTAATGAAATAATTCACTTTTTGTTTTGGAATCAAATGAAATTAATTTTGATTAAATTGGATATCATTTATGCATATGACAGGATCAATTAGAGGTTTTTGATGAAAACTAGAGAAAATTTTAGTTTTGGGAAGTCCTAGTGTGATTGGATTTGTAGTGTCATTTCCAACCCTAGGTTCTTAGTTCTCTTAAATAATAGTCAAGTAATATTCTTTTAATTAAATATGGGGTATGATAAGGGGATCCCCTCTCTCCATTACTTTTCATTTTTATGGTAGCATCTTTGGTACATGATATCAAATGAGTTTGTGTAGAAAGAATTATTTGAGGGATCAATGGTGCAAAAGGTTTCAAGAATTTACCTCACCAATAATTTGTTGATGATACTTTTTTATTTAGAAATGTGTCAGTAATAGAAGCCAAGAATTTTAAAATTATTATGGATAACTATATAGCTTCCTCGGGTTAAAAAATCAATGAGACAAAGTATGATATCTATTTTTCAATACTCCAGGTATGACTCAAACCATGATTGTTCGTATTTTATCCTTCAAGATTAGTAAGTCACCAAGGAATTATCTTTGGATCCCCCTCTTTTTGAGGGATTGGAAATCATCATTGAGGGATTGGAAAGCATGATTTGTGGGGTAAGTGGTTGTATTTGGTAGGGCATCTAACATTGATAAAATTAGTCTTGAGTATGTGTCCCATTTACATGATGTTGGTCCTAGACCCCCGATTAAGGTGAAAGCTTACTTAAATCAAATCATGAAAAAATTATTATGGAAAGGTTGTGAGGAAAAAAATAAAAATTCATTCCTCAAATGGGACTAGGTATTTCATCCAAAATAGGTTGAAGATGCAAGCATTAGGAATCTTGGGTATTGAAAAATGGCTCTTACTGCAAAATTGGTTCGTTGAATTTACTCTCAGCCTTAATCATTATGAATTAAATTATTGTAAAAAAAATACTTTGAAATGTTGAACTTGATATATTATCTCCACAATCAAGCCCCCACAGGGCTCACATATGTGGAACTTTATGCTTTATGGCCAATCAATCATAATTAATCACATTTCTTCAAAAATTAACAATGGTGTTTTGGTGAAAATTTTGAGTGATTATTGGAATGGACACAAACATATATGGTAAATTTTAGATTTGGAGGATGTTAGGGCTATCCAATCCATTATTTGCGGTAGAAATGCAAAGGACTACTTGGAGCAAAGTAAATTTTAGGGTTTTACCCATACCTCAGGATTAAAAAAAGTTATTGGAAAATATTCTCTCCAAAATAAAAATTTCCATTAGTATGGAGAAGGATTATATTCAATGGGTGGACTCAAAATCTAGGATCTATTAAATCAATTTAGGATACAAAATGGCTATGTATTCAAACCCTCTCATTGAATGGTCTAAACTCCTTTACTAGAACAAGGTGGGGTTGGCCAAGGCGGGGTCATTTTGTTGATTGGCTACATAAGATAGGATTCTCACTCAAGATAGAATTCAAAAAATTAGATTTGAAGGGTCTTCCATATGTTTCACATGCCTAAAAGATGTTGAAATAATAACCTTCTCTTTAATTGTCCTTTTGTAGCTAGATGTTGGGACTAGTTAAATGATAGGTTTGGTTGGATATGGGCAAGACCTCCCTCTCTTATACACACTTTATATTCCTAACATATTGGTCTTTCTAAAGATGTTGTTTTCCAATTTTTGAAATCTAGTCCTAAAATCCTCATTTGGACGATTTGGAAGGAAATAAATAAGTTCAAATTTTTAACACAAGGAGTGTTAGGTCAAGAAATCACTAATTAAAGGTGAAATTTCATCTTTTAGGTAGTTTATTCTCATTCCTAGAGATCAAATTTGACCTTATCATCTTGGGATTTGTTTATTAGGTCAAATTAGGATTTCTTAAAAGTTACCCTTATTAATAGGTCTAGCATTTATGGTTCCACTCAGTGAAGGGAGGGATAACTTGATGTGGATTCTTCCTCCCCCAAGTTTCCTTAAGGTAAACTTTGATGGGAGGTTAAAGTAAATCCAAGGGACTTGGGATCAAGGTGTTTGATTAGGGGCTAATCTGAATCATTGATCCAAGTAACTTATCAAAATTTGTTCGATGGGACCAACAATGAGGTTGAGGCATAAACCTTAGTGTTAGGTATTGAGTTGGTTGTTTGATACGAAATAGAGCATGTGATCATTGAAGAAGACTCAAAGGTCATGATTCATGCCTATTGGAATCATAAGTCAAGGACATGGAGAATCAAGAACATTCCTAGGAGGGCATGGTGATTTTTGACTTCTATTGGATCTTGGATAGCAACACATTGATTATGGGAAGTAAATGTGGAAACAATTTTTTTGGCAAATCAATACATTAAGCAGTTGGAGGATATGGTGACTCATAATATTGAGACTTGGAATAGATTGAATGGTGAGTGAAATGGTGGGTTTTGATGGAAGTCCCTTCCAGCATCACTATATCTCACCATTAACTTTCCTCTCCCACTCATAATTTTATTTTCCCCTTCCATCATTATGGGTTAATGTGTGGATATTGAATTGAGATTGTGTATCTTTTTTGGCCATCATTTCTTTACATGGAATCTTGTTTAGAGTGGTGCAATAGGCCAAGCATGTGGATTAAGTATTGGCTAGGGTGATAGTTCCCATCACTTTATTATGATTATGTTCGACTTTGTTTTTGCAAACAAAAGTGTGTGTAATCCTTCGGCATTTGTTTCATCCTCCCTAAAATTATGTCTTGTCTCAACATTTTGAACTTTGTGTGGAAAATGGTTGTGGTGGATGAGTTCCTAGTGATATAGATTATATTTTTCCTATATGTGGATAAGAGGGAGATGGCTTTTAGAAGTGTCATTTTAGAGGGAAGGTTGAAAATTTAGGATCCAACTGGTTTAATTAACATAGTTATATAGGGGCATTGTGGGTGTGGACTACACGTACATGAACATCCTTATCCATGTCAACTCAGAGTTATAATTTGTGTTTGTTAGCAATCTATCAAAGACACTAGAAGACTCATATCTGACTCATCAAGTGGCTGATAAATTCGTAAGGCCCTATCTCAGAGGTGGCTTGGTTAAGGTCCTTGAAGTGGCCAAAGATGAAAATTCCTCTATAGCATTAAAATAGGCAGTTGGAATATTTTAAGACCTTCCAAAATTTGGAGGAAAGGTTTTCTAGTTTCATTCCCTATATGTGAATTTTGAAAGAATTTGTTCATAATGGAAATTCTAAACACGGGAATATTTTTCCAAAATTGAACATGGAGGCTCTCAAATGTCCTCTAGGTTATTTGAGCCCATTGTTACAATGAAACATGGATGAAAAATATGCTAAGGTTGGTATATTTATAGTTAAGATGGTGGGAAAATGGGTGTCAAAAATAGGTAGTGGATGGGTCAGCAAGTGGAACCAATTTGGTTGGGGAAGTCGCTAGCTCTAAGGGCCTACATTGGAAGTGGAAGGAGGAAGTAGGGTCTAGAAAACCTAGATGGAAATATGAAAAATGTTAAGGTAAGCCAAGAGCATGGTGACAATGGTGGGGCACATGGTGGCAACATTATGTGTGTTAGTGGCAAGGGAGGAGACCTACGATGAAATCTGAGGTTGTAGAGGTTGCAAAATAAATTTACTAGTGAAAGGGATGGCACAGGTAATAACATTTTAAATATGGAAGATTTTTTGACATGGAGGCATGGTCTAATCCTAAGGAGGGTGGGTTTCATTGAGTTCAATTTGTATTTGTGCCTTCAAATTTTGAGGATGGATAGGTGGTGAAATGAGCTTGAGTTTTGGGCATGCCTGATTTTTTATGATTTTATTGAGATCATGTAGGTTTGGTTTATATTCATATTTTATGGTTATAAGTATGTTTGGGTTTAAGGTTTTTTTCCCCATTACAATTGATGTTGTGGAGGTCTTTGGGCATGTCCCCTGCTTTTTTGTATTTGGGTTATATTTTCTCAAAGGCATGGGCCTCTTTTTGGGGGACATTTATATCATAGAATTTTTTGATAAGTTCCTTTTTTATTCCCATTTATAATATAAGGGTGAGGGACCCCAAAACTCTCTTATATCTATCAAAAAAAATTGTTAAATAACTAACATATTTTTATTTTAATGTTTTTCTAGCATAGGGTATTCGAATGCAAACCCACTAAAAATTACAACTTTCGATAAAATGTCATCATAACATATATGTAATTTAATTAATACCATATATTTCTATAGATGTTATGCTTTTTTTAATTCTTTATTATTTAATTCTAATTGTACTATTAGTTACTTCTATTTTTTAAGAAGCCAACTTCTAAATCCCTCCACTTAATGATCATATACAGGCAGCAATGGAGGAATGTTGGGAAACACACTTAAGACACGTTGACATCACAAAAGGCATCCAATTAAGTATTACTTAATTAAGTTTCCATAATTGTTAATCAAATATTAAGATAGAATTCCAATATCAAGTTTTACATATATTTAACTCAAGTGAATAAATTTGGAGAAAAGTTCTATTTTTTAAAATAATATCTCAATTACTTGTATTTTTTGTTAAGGAGGGAACATCAGTTGCCTCCCAAAGTACACCTGGTGTATGTTATTTATAATATTTTTATATTTCAATTACTATTTTTTTAAATTTACAATTGATTTATAAAATGGCATTTATTTTATAGGAAACAAGGAATTTGATGATAATAGTGGTGGTGGTGGTAGTGTATGTGTAGGGCAAGAGGAAAATGATGATAATGATGAGGAGGAGGAGGAGTAAAAAGTGTAAGTGTGTGTGTGTGTGTGTGTGTGTGTGTGTGTGTGTGTGTGTGTGTGTGTGTGTGTGTGTGTGTGTGTGTGTGTGTGTGTGTGTGTGTGTGTGTGTGTGTGTGTGTGTGTGTGTGTGTGTGTGTGTGTGTGTGTGTGTGTGTGTGTGTGTGTGTCTGTGTCTGTGTCTGTGTGTGTGTGTGTGTGTGTGAGTGTGTGTGTGTGTGTGTGTGTGTGGCCTTTAAATATTCTATAAAATTCCCCTGTTAATGGGTCTAGAGTAAATGGTGGCACTTTTCATGCTCGTGTTGTGTTCTCTTGGGTTCCACCACCTATTGGTGTTTTAAAATTAAATTTTGATGGAACTTCGCGTGGGAACCCAAAATCCTCAAGGGTTGGCTATAGCATTTGGGATTGCTCTATGTCTTTTATTCGTTCCTCTTCGATTAGTCTCAAAGATAGTACTAACAATGCAGTTGAAACTCAAGCAACCATTTTGGGTGTTCAATCTACAAACCAATGTGGCATTGACTCTTTGGTAATTGAGGGAGATTCAAAACTCATTGTGGAGGCTATTAGGAATCTTCATGCAAAGGCTTGGCACCTCAAAAACATTCTCAATCCTATTTGGTCTCTCCTTGAAAACATGGTTTTTGGGTTTGTCTCCCATTGCTTCCGTGAAGCCAACAAACAAGTTGAATTTCTTGTTGATTGTGGGGTGGACCAACTTAAAGAAGTCATGATTGATAATGTGTATGACACTTGGTCGAGTCTCAAATTTATTAACACTTAAGGCATTTTTGGATTTTTGGGGTGCCATTCATGTTCCCGTGTTGATTTCTCCTCATGACTGGACTTATCAGAGATTTGGCATGCATGTTGAATCCCTGACTTAGTTGTTCATTAATGATTTGTCCACGACACCTTTTCTCCATTATGGCTCATATGCTTGTAAAGGCATTTTATATCTCTGTTTGGGTGTGATATTATCTACATCTATGATTCAGTCTCTCAACTTTGATGGAATTCTTAGGAAGTTTCTCTGTGAAATTGAATATGGCTATCTCTTCCCATTTCTTGTCATTGCATCCACAAAGGAGAGAGATGGCATTTCGAGAATCAGTTTCTGATCAAAGGCTCAAGCTAATTTTTGGGATTCCTTTAGTGGAAGTCTTGGAGGCTATTTTGATTGTCATTGGTGAAATTGAATATGGCTATCTCTTCCCCTTTCTTGTCATTGCATCCACAAAGGAGAGAGATGGCATTTTGAGAATCAATTTCTGATCAAAGGCTCAGGCTAATTTTTGGGATTCCTTTAGTGGAAGTCTTGGAGGCTATTTTGGTTGTCATTGGTGAAGTGTATCTATAGTCTCTATGGTGCAACCAAAAAAAATCAGATGTGGCATCATTTTTTACAAGGAATTTGCTTCAGGTGGTTCAAAACTAGGAAGAGGCCAGACTGGTGGAGGCACTAGTGTGGAAGGAGCTTTGTGGTGATTTATTAGGCTGGCTGAATCAATTCTAGGTTGTGATTGGTCCAGACCTACCTTTCTCAAGCTCCCATTGCCTGGGCATGGTCCCCTTTAGTGATTTTTGGGAATTGGAATCTCACTTTGTTCAATTACATGATGCATTTACAATGTGTTTAGATGGCTCGCAATCTAGTTTCCCTCTGGCACAGTACTGGCTTTAGCCATTCCCATCCCTTCATCCACTCATGTTTTTTTTTGAATTTGAGGCCATTCAAAAGGTGGCACACTACCTGGTTGGCTTCTGTTCAAGTCATTATGTGGTAGCAGCTTTGACAAAGGAAGTTGTCAGAGGCTCTGTTGGTGGTTGTGCAAAAAATTATAAGGTTGTAGTTTCTCACTTAATGCAGAGCAGGCTATAGACTATGGTGGAGATTGTTGGTTGGATGGTGTTTACGGCCCTGGAAGATGTATGCCCATGGAATGGGACAATCCAAGTTTTCTTAGTTAATTGTCATGTTTATAATTTGTTATTTCTTTTTTTGGTTGTTCTTGTTTATTGAGGGTTTTTTTGTTTTGTGTATCTGAGTTTGTTCCTTGGTTTTTGGTCACTCTCCCTCTGAGACTTGTGTTGGGATGCTCAAGCCCATATTTTTGTTTGGTTGTTTTAATGATGATGATGATACTTGTGGATATTTTATGTATAATATAATCTTATTTAATGTTCATGATAGATATGAGTTTTAAATTTGATTTAAGTACCTTCAATAAATATTATTATTTTTTGAAATATTCTATAATACATTTCTAGTTGATATACTATATTAATTATGATAATAAAAATCTAGAATATAATTACATTTTAATTGTTTGCATGCTATAGAAAAGCATTTTATACAAACAATAAAATTAATAATTTTAATTTTTTATATAATTTAAATTTATTGTATTTTTGTAACTCAAAATATATTAAGATGTAACTACTTTTTTTTATAAATTATGATAAAGCCCAACAAAAATAAATTTGAATGCACTAATGCAAGCATTATTATGCAAATTTTCTAGCCAACAAAAAAATAAAAAAACATGTAAACAAAACAAAATCATAAATGTTAATGTTGATTATAGGGACGCAAAGAGCATAAAATGTAATTTCTTATAGTTTCTTTCCCAAAACCACTACTATAAAATGTTATTTAGCATCAATAAAACTAACATAATTTGTGTTGGGTAATTTCTACGTCAATGATATTTTTCAAGGTTTTGTCATAAATTATCTCAATTTTAACACTAATGGTGATGTAAAATCATCAAAATACAATATTATTCACAATTTTTTATTATCGTGTTACTTAACCACTCGCCTTTTTAATTTATAAATATTATAAATCTATCATCAAAAACTTTCATACATCATTAATATACCTTAAATGTAATATTTATAACCAATTAAATAACAAAATAATAATAATAATAATAATAATAATAAATTACCTAAAATTAATTAAAAAATATATACTTTTGTTGTTTCTTCGTAAGAGGTTCCTTTAACATTCCTTTAACCCTCTCTTTATGAATGTCCTTATCTCTCTCATCATAGCCTTGGTTTCCTATTTTGAAAGTGGTTTCTTGTCCAGGCCTAACACCAATCAACACTAATATCCAAGTATGGCCATTATTTATGTTCTCATGGAAGCTGCCAAAACTCAAATGGGCATATGTGTTTTCCTTTTTTTTCATACAATGAAATGGTATCCTTATAATCCTTGTCATTTTATCCATAAGGATATCCCTATATCTATTCATCTTGAAGTGTCTATGTTGGATCCCCAACTCAATCTCAATCTTATAATTATTTATTATGAATGCCAACCTATACGATGTAAGATGTGTATGTTGGTAGCTTCGTCTTGTGAGGAAAGGTGTATCAAGGTTAAGAGGGGGCCCTTAACATCACAGTGATACTACATTCATAAATAATGAAAAAAATATTAAGAAAAAATACTTAAATTAAAAAAAAATACATTTTCTTAATATATAATAGATAAATATGTAACATAACTAGATATTAAAAACATTTATAAGGATCTTTTAGAATGCCAACTTGAGCATCGTGTGAGCTATTAAATAATGGTATACAAGATTTGGTTTCTCAATATTTTTGTTTCACCTACTACGAGTACTTAACTAATGGTATTAAAAAGGCTTTTAATATGATCAAATAAATTTAGATTAACCTCAATTGTTGAAAAATTCTAATAATTGTGTCCTAAATGTATATATATATAACAAAAAATTTAATGAATAAAATAATATTATAAACAATATAACAAAAACCCATTAAACTAAAAAATAGAAAAACTAAAATAATATTTCTATTTTCACCTATAAATCAATTTATCATTTCATTTTTTAAATGTTTTTAATTATTTCATGATATGGCTTGCATGAATTTTTTCTCTCCTTTGTATAGAGTATTGAAGCAATCTCCTAGATTAACATTTGATTTTAAATCACTAAAAAAAAATCTTAAATTTGTCAATCCAAATCCCCTAAAACCCTCCAAAATTTGCCAATCCAATTTCCCCAAAACCTCTCAAAATACCCCTATATATATACACACACACTCAAAACATTATCTTATTATACAAACCTTAAATCTCTTAAAACTCCTTTAAATCTTTATTACAAAATATTAAAAGTTGAATTATGTAAATCCCTCAAATACCCAACACACGCACAATTATTGTATAATTAACCATAAAATTTTCCCTTCAAATTTCTTAAAAAACACTCCCTCAAATCTTTACACAATTACCCCTTTAATTTTTTATACAAATCTCACCAAAAAATTGTATAATTAACCCTCAAGTTTTGAGTACACATTCTTTTTTTTTTTTTTTTTAAATCTACTAAATAAATCCTTAAATTATTTTTAATAAAAAATATTGCAAAACTTACCTCTTCTTCCTTTGAGTATGTGGCATGCCTCCCTATCGATCTATAGAATAGAGCATCTTATAAGCTACTTATATTCAATGTCCCCCATTTCCTCACTTTGACTCTAACTCAAAAAAAATTGAAGAGAGGACCTCATATAGAGTGCTAATCTTCTCATAGGCTATTTCTCCTCTACAAATAATTGTCTCACAAACTCAAAAAATACTCCACACTCCTCTTCTTCTTTTGTGTAGCACCAAGGATGATATTTGATGGGTAACTTTACATGTTAAAGAAATTTTGAAGATGATTAAACTTTCTCAGTGCCCATTTCCATTTAAATTAGAGTCTTCAGATATAAGTACACATCATAATGAATGTGAAAAAAAATTAATGCAAGTAAAATACAATTAAAACCTTTAAAAATGGGCAGGACAACCATTAAACCTCATCTCTACCTATGACCACTTCTTTCCCTATCAAACCTCCTCTAGATAAGGGTGCCATTTGAATGATTCTGCGTAAACTGAATTCACAAGTTTGCAAGAGGATAAGAAATGATACAAAACATTGAACATTGTACAAGGGGATAGATAAATGATGGTGAGTAATAAAAATAGATGAGGGCTCGACCCTTTCCCTCCTATTTTTTATAAAAATAAATAAAGACTATTTTTTTTAGGGTGTCATAAATTTAAGGCATCCTAACGACATATTTATGACACCCAAACTACTCTTTGTCGAGAGATTTATGACATGCAAAAAATAAAATTAATGATAGAAGAATTTACAACACCCTGATGATGTTTTTATAGCACCCCTCAAAAAATTAACTAATGATTACGAAACAAATAACATGTCTCAAATGTGTCATAAATTCAACTTAAATGGTTGTCTTAAAACGCATGGAATGTAATAGTGACTAGATGGAATTTTCACAACCATGTCATCCACTACATGTGGAATGTGTTCTCTAGCTTGTTGAGTATATGTCAGAACAAAAGCGACATATGTTCAAATTGAATGATCCTATATTTACCTAAGATGTAGGGGTGCCATTGTTTGACATCTTAAACTATGATGTACAACTCTTTTTCATAGGTGAAGTAGCATTGAACCATGTTTCTCAATGTCTCTAATTGATATGCAACTAGATGTCCATGTTGAGTGAATAGTGAGTGAGTGCATAGTTTGATGCATCAACCTTGATCATTGGAATCCAACTTTGATGTGCCTAATCAAGCTAAGTGACCAAGATATGTGCGAAAAATCAAAGATGAACTTGAAGTAAAAGTTATTAAGTCCAAGAAAACATGTAACCTCTGTGAGATTATGCGAAGTTAGCCAAACTTGGATCACTTTTATCTCCTTTAGATATTTAAGGATTTTGACATTGTCAATGATGTAGCCCAAATACAAAATTTGCACTTCACCAAATGTGCACTTGCTTAACTTGGAATGCAACTCATGTTGGGGCAATGTGCCTAGGATGTGCACAATGTAGTCCACATGCTCCTCCCAAGTCTTGTTGAATATGAGAACCTCATCCAAGTACATGATCACAAAGGAGTTGGTGAATGACCTAAATATGCCATTCACCAAGCACATGAATTTGGTTGGCACAGTGGTCAAAACAAAGGGCATAACCAACTATTCATACGATCCCTCCTTCGTTTTGAATATCGTCTTACGAGCATCTTAGGTTTGTATAAAAAACTAGGAGTAACCTGACTTTAGGTCGATCCTGGTGAAGTATTGTGAACCTCAAAGTTGGTCAAGAAGGTTGATAATGTGGGAAAACTATTTTTTTACGATTATCTTATTGAGCACATGATGTCAACATAGGCCCCATGGGTAATCTTTCATTCGCATGAAGACTATCAATTTGCCAAAAAGGATAAAAACTTGGCCTAATATTGCCTTGGTCAATAAGCTTTTGGATTTGGGGTCGATTTCATCACTCTCCCAAATGGATATGTGGTACAAGAAGTTGTTTGGAAGAGGGTATATAAGAACCAAATCAATCAAATGTCTTACCACACAATGTGTGAGGAGGCCTTTGTGTTCTTCAAATGTGTCTTTATATTGCTAAAATAAATTGTCAAGTTGTTGCAACTTGGGCACAACATGGTGCACTACCAATGCATGAATTTTATGGTGCTTGTGTCTTTGGACTGACCGTGAGTAACATGGACTATTACACATGAGAAATGAGCTTGCAACACTGCTTAGCAGATACCAAAGTGACCTTGGTCTTTGGAGGGGACTCCAAGATGTTGAAGATGCAGGCATTGACTCGAATGGTACAACAATGTGGTTTAGCTTGGTAAGTACCATCGCAATCATACACAAACAACTTATCAAGCAAAATGACAAAAACTTTCAATGGTGTGTGTCACAAGTGATTGTCTCACATATGCTTGATTTAATACTCGGAAGTGCATTGACATCAAACTTATAATATATTTCCATTGTTCTAACCATCTAAGGGAATATGGATGAGGATGTGCTTTAGTGGTAACACCTAGGCACTAGAACGCATCTTGTATGATGATGTTCTTTTGGCTCCCACTATCGATGATGACACGAAGGGGTTGACCCTGGACCTAACACTTAGTATGAAAGATGTGTCCTCATTCCTCATAAGTGTTGATGAGAAAGGTATTAGCAATTATATAAATATCATTTGGATCGATGTCTTATGTTTATCCGAGTCATGATGTAGATAGTGCAATTAACGAGTGTTGTATGTGGCATTCGTAATCACTATGTGAGCTTGTGTGGTGTTAGTAGCACCATTTGTCATCTTACTTTTTCTTACCTTTGGGGTTGATGGCATTGGAGCATTCTGTTGAACCAAAGCTTGTTTCAGTTGTTCTCATTTACACGATGTGTTCTACTTTTGTGCAAGAGAGTTTTGTGCATCAGGGTAGACTTACTCTTGTGTGTGAAACTAGATGAGCAGGAAAAGTTATCCTTCATCTTGGATTTAGAATCAATCTTATCGATGTTGCATTATTCTTGTCCCAATGTGTCAGAGATTAAGGATTTTATCATGGCACAGATATAAAAGTGAAATTTCACTAATGTATCTCAACAGTTTATGTTGCTATATTGTGTTGTCACACAAGCACACAACATAGTGGTGGAACTCATTCATGTAGTCTTGAATTGACTATTCCTTGTGTTGGCGCAACTACTAAAACTTCATATATCCATTCTCCTTGTGTCTAAGGGGGTGGAATTCCTTATGCATGGCACTAGCGAACTGACTCCAAGTTTTGGTTGCTTGCTCACTTTGTGAGTTGTAGATTTCCCACCATTGTGCAATTGAAATGGGCATCTTCAACGTTGCGCAAGGAATCTTCTCTAGATCATTAAATTGGTTGACCAATAAGCACCCCTCCAATTGTTGAATTCATATATTTAATGATGCAACATTAATTTTACCTTTGAAGACATGAATGCCTATACTGGCTTGGACTTTGAAAGGGCTTTGAAGATGAAACAATGGGTTGACAAGGGAAAAATAATATTGAGATGATGTTGGACTAAGTTTAATCATGAGTTCACGAAATTGGTTAAAGAGTGCAATATTTTCTCCTCAAGAGCGTCCTAAATGAGGGGTACATGGGGAGGAATGAGAAGGTTGCTTGTGGGAATCAATCATCTTACTCTTAATGTGATGTTCTTTTGGGTATTCCAATACAAAATCAATATTTCCTTTTTGTTGGTGTGTCTACATATTTAGAGGCATGTATAAAGCTCTACTTTGATAGCAATGATCCACACCACAGGGCTCAAGTTGGCAATATAGAGGACAACTCATTAGCTTAGCTAGTAAGTCCCTAAGTTATAAAACATGCAATGGTAGACAAAACAACAATCAACCATTACACATTTGAATGCAAGAAAAATTAATATGGATGGTAAATTTGTGTAGAGTATGAAGCAAGGTTGAGAATGAGGATTGTAGCGATCAAGATGGGCGAGGCTCTTCCTAATTGATTTTCTCACACTGTAATGTGTGAACAAATGACCATTTGATATTCCCCTTGGGGCCAAATGGTTATAATATACCAATACAAGAAAAAAGTTTAAAAAGAAGATGATTCAACTTTTTCGATGGGTGACCATTCATCTTCCTTTAGGTCACACAGGTTGACTTCCAAATTTGTCGCACATTGACATGTGTGCTAGCATGGCACGAGCTCTAAAAGTGACATCTAGCATAATGTGACATGGCATAACATCTGCACATAACTAGTGATAGTTCTACACAAAGGTTGAGATAAGCAGAGGGTATGTTGATGTTGTGTGAATGGCACAAGGTAGTGCAGGCTTGTGTGGGTGGCAAGAGTTAGCGCAATGTCATGTAGACTACAATGTGTGTGGGGGGCATGTAGGACTCTCGTGGTGAGTCCAAACCAATGTTATTGTCCTTGGATCATTGAGGCTAAAGTGATCTAAGGCCTAAGATGATTTGGCTTGGGAAGACCAAGCTAATAAAAACCACCTTGCCTTGGCACCGCTTATTTTCCAAAAGCTAATGAAAACATCCTTGCCTTGATGTCGCTTTTTTTCCAAAAGCTAATGAAAACAACCTTGCCTTGATGTTGCTTATTTTTCCAAAAACAAGAGAAAAAATCATGTCCAAGGTGGATGTGTCAAGGGGAAGGGAAAAACACTTAAAGTAGAGAGACTACAAAGATAATCTCATGATGCCATGGATATCAAAATGTGGATTTTGGAGATCATAAATGAAAGGGTGAAAGTGCTCTACAGAGGAAATGAAAATGCTTTTGTTGGTAGTTAATGTTATCCTTAGTTTGGAATCCAAGGTTGAATGCTAAAAACATATTTATTGTGGCCGCCTTTTCAAAGAAACGGTTAAGAATGTCATCTTCTCCATGAAAGATGATAAAAGGTTGAGGTGTAATGGCATTCACCTTAGCTTATTCTAGGCCCTTTGGTAAATATTGAAGGATGTAGTCAATGTTGTGACTAAATCAAGCCAATCCAATAATATTCTTTGGATTTTCCTTGTGCCTTTTAATTCTTTCTCCAAATAGTTTAGACGCCCAAACTTTTGATATGTTTTGCCACATTGCTCTATCATACTATCTATAAAGATAATTCCTAGCTTATTTCACTAAGTTAAAAAATATGTATTATCAATTTTTTTCAATTAAGTAGGCTTGATGCAAGCTAAAACATTGTGATACCCCATGAGCTCATTTGCCCTATTCAAATTATATAAGATGAAGGATTACTAATCAAACTAGACATTAGCCAAACTCCTCATTGTGCTTGTTAGATTCTCCTAACGAAAGTCCTCCATAAGTTCCAATTTTCCTTGGATTGGTCCATGTGTGTCTCTACCACCGAGTCCTTCATACTAACGAGTAGAAATCCAACATACATCTTTCGCACCACCCATGGCTAAAGATATAGTTAGGGAGAGCTTTAACTTCACTAAGGCTAGAAACCTAGGTAATACATTTAAGGGTACCGATCACTTTGAACTTTCACAACCACCCACAAACAATTGGACACTCTTTTTGAACAGACTAATTATAGAGAGCTCAGAGTGTCAACAGAAAGTTGAAAAGGTATGAGAAAGCCTTATGTCAACTAGTCAACAATAACAAAATCAAATATATGCAACACTCCCACAATTAAACACGATTTGTTGATAACCTAAGTTTTAATGTTGGCTACCCTCCAAATGTCGTAATACCTCAAGTCTTTGGTTTGTCATCAACTAGCTTGTCTCAACTTGCTACATGAAAGAAGAGATGGTTGCAACAATTTGAAAACATAGAATAAAAAAATATTACTTGGTATCAACTGCAATTAAAAGTATATTAAAAAAATATTGAATTGCGAAAAAAAAATATATTGAATTGCGAAAAAAAAAAAAAAGGTAGTACTGATAACGGATTAAGAATATTCTGGAGTCTGCCTTCAGTTTATAGTGAGCTGCAATAGTCGTTGGGCAGAATTGGCTAAATGAACTACTGAATTGGGACCATAATCTAAAACCGATGCAAAGTTGGGTAGCATTTTGGCTACATTAACGACTGTTCTCTTGTAATTTTGGATGATATATAGTGCTATAATTTTTGTAGCCTTTTTGGATTATTTTCATTCTTACTCTAAAAATAACTCAGTTTAGTAGGTAAAATAGCATATGGGTGTTGGCATCTTACAGGGCATTATTTTTTGGATCTAGGGTTAGTTTACCCTAGGTATCACTAGCAAAAAAACAAAATAAAAATATGGGCAGACATTTAGAAACATTAGTAGTATTCTACCATAGCAAAGAGTTGCCAGAGTTCTTGTTAAACAGCTATAAATGTTGATTAGCATCCCCTATTCATTTGTTTAGCCCAGTTTCCTTCTTACATAAATAGATAACAAATGACCAAAGCATCTTCTTTCAATCGAAAACAGCTCTTTAAAACCAGACATCATTTTACAGAATTATTCCATGCAAAGCCCCAAACAAGGGATATTACCTTGAAAAATTAATAACAAAACATTACTTCTTGATAATAATGCATTGGAATTTTTAACTTATAAGACAAAAAAATTATATGCTAATGTTTTATTCTCTCTACAATTTTACCATTAAATACACACACAAAGCAAGTTGTTCACATGTGCTTGCCTCAGCAACACTAAAATTCATTTTTTACTGTTGGCATCATGCAAGGGACATTAATGGCATTTTGTCCCCTGCACAGTGATGGCTCCTCAAAGGTTGTGGAATGAATTTTCATATTTCCGTAAGAACATGATACAGATTAATATCACATTTGAGAGAATTGTAGGAACAAAAACTATTAGAGACGGTCCACATATACAGTGTACGCAGTTAGACTCGTGAAACTTGTTACAGGTTTATTTGACAGATACACATTCCATGTGCCTACGAATGTTTTATTCTCCTGGCTTCCTCGTACAGGATCAAAGCTAGATTGACAATATATTATGTGCCCATTTCCCCACGCACAAACAGAAAACTTGCCTTCGGTCCAATCTCTTGTAAGGAATATGATGATGTGCATAGCAATTAAACCGATTCCCATTTCTTACCCTCGGTGCCAAGGATAACCCACTTTGACAATATATGATGTGCTGTGCATAGCAATTATAACGATTCCCATTTCTTACCCTTGGTGCCAAGGATAACCACTTTTGACAATACATTTTTCCATCACAAGTTATTCTGGACACCTCTGGACCGTGATGATGTTACTTTATAAGCTACCTAGATTGAAACAAGATTCAACCCATCATGTGGTTTACACCAAAATGCCAATAAATTGGTTAACAAAACATTTTAAAAATGGGCCTTTCTTTTTTATTAGCAATCTCATGCTTATATTCATAACCTCGATTGCATTTATCTCACAACGTCTGTCTAGATAGAAAAAAATCATAAACATATTCCTATAACATATGGCAATTCATCTTCCAAATATTTCCCTAAAATAGAATTTATAATGCAAGGAATTAAACAAGTATATTTCTGGTATCAGAAAGGGCAACTGTGTACAATGAAATTGCTTATCCAAAAAGGTTATTTACAAAAATATAAATACAAATAATAAATGGCCCAGAATGCCTGGTTCTAGAAATTTCCAGATGAGGCATGACTGTTCTGACATTCACTCCAATCTTGATGACTTGTAAGTTCAGGTTATAATCTTTTAATAAAGGTTCTAAAAATGAGCATCAAACTCACTCTACTTCCACATGAGTCTCAGTATATCTTAACTTCAAATATACACATGGAGGATATGAAAGATAAGGCATATGAATTGCAAGTTGTTTTCCGCTATCTCCAGGCATTTGCAAGTTCACAAAACATATATCGGATTTTTTATACCATTTGAATAAATAATGCATATGAAAGCTAACTTCCAATCCTTGCTATTGTCCAAAACTGCCACAGAAGGCTAGACTGAGAGAAAAATGGCATGAATCTGTCTGGCAATAGTTGTAATAGGGCTGAATACTTTGTACAGAAATAGTTGCTAGACTACATGTACCCATGGCCCACCACACATGGGACATCCATAGGCCCATCTTCCTATCCACCACAGTTCTAGACTATTGCTTTGATTAGCTGAGGATGAAGATTTGGGCAAAGCCAATGCAGAGGTTTGGCGTCCACACCTTAGACACTGCAACATAACATGATTAAAAAGTTAAATTGTCTAAAAATTTAAAGATCCCAAGAATAAAAAATATCTCTCCCTCACAAAGATAAGAGCATACACAATCATAAATGCAACGCAAACAAGGTAAGATGATCAAACATAAAAGATATATATTATTGATAAAAAAAAGGAAAGAACGTGCATAGATAGTAAGATCATCACACCTTGTGCCACACTCCATGCAAACCTGTTTTCCATGATGCAGTAATGACATCCCTTCGGGATCCCATTAGTCCCAAGTATGCTCCCATTCCTACTGCTGTCTTCAGACCAAATGCTGCATCCCTCTCAGAAAACCTTCGTTTCCTTGGCCATAGTCCTTTCACAGCCTGATAATCATCTGAAAATATCCCTGTTGACAAATTTGATATGCCAGCTGAAGGAGCTACAGTTGCACTCATATTCTGCGCATCTAAGCAGACTTGGAGGTCTCCTATATCAGACCAAGGCCCACCAAACATATTGCGCTTATGCCAATCTTCTGCTGGAGGATGAAGTTCTAGTTCACGAAGCAACAATCCAGCAGCATCTGCACCCCGTGGTCGAGGTAAATTCTAAAGGTGAAGAACATGTCAGTGGCAAGTTTAAGCAAGTTCATGACTTACAGGGTAAGATATCAAAGACTATATTTTACCTGCATATGGGGTCCAAGGGATGCCTCTACCACTTCTGGTGCAACCGTGTATTGCCCATCTATGTAATGCAAGCGTATACTTACATTGGCAGCCCCAACTTGTGATTTAGGTAAAGGGTGTGGTGACTGTGATGTCCTCTTACAGAGGTCCACCGCTACAAGAAAAAGAACCTTTACCTGCAAAACAAATTAAACTTGTGATTTAAGTAAAGGGTGTGGTGACTGTGATGTCCTCTTACAGAGGTCCACCGCTACAAGAAAAAGAACCTTTACCTGCAAAACAAATTATGCATTCTGTCAAAGTAACCCATATGAACACTCATTCTATCAAAAATTTCTATCGTAAAATCCTTCTTACTTTATGCCACTCGTTTACTAAAATCATATACATAAAATTATATATCTCAGTCAGATTGCCAAGATACACCAAAGAAAATACTACCAGCAAATGATATAATTATGAGAATGGAAATCCTAATAATGCTTAAGCCATTCATCCATTAATACCATTCAGCTTGGAAAATGATACTTTAAAAACCAACTTTCCCTTGGCTGACACATGTGCCTTGCAGTTTTCTCTAAATGCGCTAGGAAATGCCAAGTCAATGTGCCACATTCCATAAATTTCAGTAGGAAATATATTTCAACCAAACTGATTTCATGCAAGTTTTGCAGTGCTTGAAATTTACTAATGAATGATTTAACTCTTCAGTTGGCAATATTTGCTATTAGATTTGAAACTGCTCAGCATGGGTAAACATCTTTGTACCTTGTCAATTGAACATTATCTTTTTCTCAAGAAGTCTACAGTCACAGCCAATTAACGATTTTCCTTTTGAATTGAAATAAAGTATATAATATTCAAAGAAAACTTATATCAGTATAGCCAGAAACTGTAGATCATAACATGATTGTCAGTATGATTGTCATGATTGTCAGTATGATTACATCTTTTCATAGCCGACGAGTTAAGTATATAACATTCACAGAAAAAATATAAATATCAGTAAGGCCAGGAATTGTAGACCGTAACATTCATATTGTCATGATTATCAGCATAATTACATCTTTTCATAGTCAACGAGTATGTGGTTGTACTGTTGGCCTTAGGTAGTTTGTATTGAATCTTGTTGGTTATGTTTGCGTGATGATGTTGTGTCAACTACCAACCATATGTCATGTCTTATATATAGCAAGAGATACATTGGGATAAAGGCGCTGTTATCAGGTCCTCGCCGTAACGTGCAAATTGTATTGAGACTACTATTATGAATACAAGCTGCTATTGTTTGGAATTTTAATTACTATTCTGTGTATGCTGCTATTGATGGTCTAGTATCTCAGTAAACATTAATCATTCTACATTTTGGCATCGTTGCCTTAAAGAACATCGGGTCAGAAGTTAAAGTCAGTTCACAAATCTTTGGGCCGAACATAACCATGAAACACAACACAAAAGATAATACAACAGTACAAAGAGTTCACAATGAAGAAGACTGATGCATACGAGCAATAATTCATGTTATTGACTCCAAACAAAGGCGGGAGACAGACATACAGTCCAGGAGGGGCCCAAGAAGTTAAATGGTCTATTCAAATGGTGGGGCAAAAAGAAATACGACAAAAGCTGTGGCAAGCAACAAATTTGAAAGGACATCAAGGGACGTACAGAGCATGAGGATGACGAACTCATTTGGAACTGGTGGACCATATACCACTCGCAATAAAGAGTGGGTAAAGAGTGCCATAGCCCCTTCTTGCCGATTAATGTTTCTCCCCTATTAATGTGATCACTAACATAGTTCTTCCTAACATTCCCACCTTAGTGCGAACATGGGAGATGAACTACATGTACTAACCATCTCTGTATTGCAGCTCTCCCCCGCCCCCCCCCCCCCAGGCCCCCACATAATTTTATCTTGTGGATGTTGGTACCCCGATAATGCATCTGATTTTACAATGACAAGAAGAGATTATACAATATAGATCTTCCATCTTACACAACAGAGTTTCCGTACATGTTTTATTTGAAAAATGCCTTTGGAGGCTTATTTGCAACTTACAACAAAAAAAAATATGGACTTGCCTAAATGACGACACACGACTTTTGACAAGCAAAAGACAACCAACTGACACTTAGTAGATTATGACTATACACCACACATGCTTGAAAAAATGAAACAAATAATATTAAAAAACAATAAGTTTATGAAATTTATTCCACAATTATAAAAACTACAACTTCAAAAAAAAAACTAAACAATATATTAAAAAAAACTAAAACTAATAAAATAAATATTAAAAACCAAAAAAGACATTAATATAATAAACAAACTACAATATAAAATACCACGAAATTTTTTTTATAAAAAACAAACCACGGAACTTTTAAACCAAAATAACTTAAAACAACCAAAACAAATATAAAACTAAAAATAACTAATACCATTTAAATTCGTAAAGACAAAAATATAAACTATAAAAATTCATTATACTATAACAACTCATTAAACAATAAATAACAAATTGACACAAAAAGCTAAACTTTAAAAACCAACCCTAAAAAATAATAATAAAACTAACTATTTGACATAATGTAAAAACATGAAATAAAATAAAATTTAATTAAACATTTAAACAAATAAACAGAGATATAAAAAGCAATATTAATAAAAACTAAAAAACCAAACCTAACACATAAACCACTTATCAAATAACAAAAACTAAAAACAAGAAAACTGCAGACTCAATACAAAACCTATTAAAATATAATGGTTTCTCTTCCACCTTTGTTGAGGAGAGGCTGCCACCAAGCAATGAAGAAGAGCCTAAGCAAGCCAATGGAGGGAGAAAACAACAGGTGTATTGCTAGTGATTATGCCTTTGTCTAATCAACTTGAGCTGGATCGGGAGGAATGCCATTGGTGGTTGAACAAAGCCAAGCAGCAGATCTAAACACCATGAGCTATGCTAAGCTCTGCCAAGTTGTGCAGTGGGATCGTCGGGTCTGTAAAGTGTTTGTGGCAGAAAGAAGAGCTCAAGGCTGAAGCTAAGCAAAATGTAGTAGCGAGGAGGATGTCAACGTGGCTGGGCATATGAATGCAGAGTGCCCTTAAATTTGATGCAAGTCTTTCATGTTGGGGCTGAGGAATAACTGAACACAGGATTGGAGGTAATGTTCAAGTGCCTCCAGAAATCAAATTAAATCTGTACACTATAAATCCATACAACCTGTGTATGGCCGGCAACCAGAAAATTGCAACAGACTATATTCGATCCAAATCTGAATTAAAAATCCTTATCAATTTGTATTCCCTGCTTGTATTCCCAAACACTGTAAAAATGTAGACATGTATATCTACAAGGTCCGTTGGCATTCTGAAAGATTTTTGTAAATAAAAATACACACACACGTGTGTGTATCTTTTTCATTTACAAAAATCTTTCAGAATGCCAACAGACCTTGTAGTGGTCTACACTACATTGCCATTGTCAAACAGAAAGGTCTACCAAATGGTAAGGACAGTGGACATGGTCTTCACTCCAAAACCCTTGTGATGAACAAAACCTAAATTCCAGAAAGGTCCCTCAGGATTCCTGCTCGGATACCAAATATAGAAAATCATCCATAAGAGCCGAAGCTCACAAATGTGCAAAGCACAAATATTTCTTGATTGGTCAACTCTGTATAATTTTATTCAATATGATTTACAAATATATAGGATATGTCCTATAACCACTCATCTTAAATATAGATTAGTTGTTCTAACAACAACTAATCTTATCACAACTCAACTATTATCCTATATTAGTGTGATTGTTACTCACGTAACAATCTCCACACTTACTAACACACATATTAATATTTCTCGCATACTAATGTGAGCACTAACATAGATTTTCATTAACACACTCAACTTCCCCCATTTATCTATAGGGGTAGAAGAATAGATGGCACTCAACTGATTTTGCCCATATATATATATATATATATATATAGAGAGAGAGAGAGAGGAGGTGGGGGGCGGGAAGGGGAGGCCGGTAGGGGGAGACAAGTAGATATATAGTCATGGTTGGTTGATTGGTCTTCACTCGATAGATGGATACATAGGAATTGGCCAATCCATGAGTATACCATGAAGTCACAAAGGTTGTACCCGTAAACCATCCACCTAGGGCAAAATAAGCACAAGGAAAAAGCAATAGACTGGACCAACCCACAAAAACAAAACGGTCTCTGCATAGCCAATCATCCATAGTATCAAATAAAGTTTGTTCATTTTTGGAAAACTTTCCAAGAGCTATAGTCATAGTGATCCTCCTATTTAACTATTCCGACCTTTTCCGAGCACCCTATCTGATAGAATCAAAAGGTATACACTGGTTTGTGTATCTATGGACAATTTTTAATCCATCATCTATAATGGTCCCTTTTCAAGCTAATCCTTGAGATAAGACCCCTTACCTTGTACATTCCCAAGGGCTAAGGGCTTCTAAAGCAAAAGGGGACATTGGTGGGCTTCAAGGATACATTTTGTTAAAGCACTTTATTATCTAATTATGGAACCTTTTTTAAAGGGTCACTTTATAGTGCTATTATAAGGAAGCTTGTAATATATCTTTTTTAATAAGGAAAAAATAACTCTTCCTTTCTAATCTTGGGCGCCACAATTGGAGGAAGCATATAAAAGGTGAGGGAGGACTCTTTTAAGAAGGTTACGCAATTTTGATATTGGAATTCTTGTGCAAGTATGTCAAGTTTGAACAAGTGACTTGAGGACGAAAACCTTTAAGTGCACCAAGGAGTTTGAAGGCGAAAACCTCCATTTTTCTACCAGACCAACTCTATTTAAGGGCTGTAATTATGTCATAATTGTGCATAAGTGTATACAAGATGGTCTACACAGGGATCTTTGGACACCACTTTCATCAAGGAATTAGTAAAACCTTCGAAAAGCTGGGAAAATTCAAATTGCAAGTCAAGAATGTGGGCGGACTCTGTGGAGGAGCCCGAGACGAGCTTGAAATCCATTTCAAGGGTGGCAACTTCCTTTGGAAGGGTGGTGACCCCTTGTAAGAGGTCAGTTTGGACTTTGGAATCATTATTTATTTCAATCATTTGATGATTTGTGTGGATCAATTTGCATGCATGAAAGATCAATCTAGGCCCTAAAATATTCCAGAATTTATTATAATATTTTGGCACTTGGACGACTTGCTTGGAGAGACCCAAAAAGTGAATTGGGGGGCAAATTCCAAAGAATAATATTCAGAATTATTTCCCCTATTTTTCTGAGGTGTGGCAACCCAGTTGTGCATATTTTTGAGGTGTTTGAGGGTTGAAAAACACAGCTGTACATTCAAGTAAAAATCAGATTATTTACAAAGGTATTTTCCGTTGCTTCCCTAGTTTATTTGATCCAAAAAAGATACTGTATTCTCGAATAATTTTCAGCTATTTGTGGGGTTATTTTGGATGTGTTTCTGCTTGGATATTCTATAATTTTTCCAACTAGGGTTGGCTGATTTTAAATTTTCAAAATTCAATTTTGTTTGGATTTGTTAAGAGCTTTTTGGAAAACCCTCTTTTTTTCATCATTGTCCCAATTTGGGAACATTGCAATGATATTAGATTCATATCATGGCTATTTGTGGAATTCAAGGTCTGTATCAAACAATAACAGGGAAGGATGAAAGGTATTACATAGCCCCAGGACCATGAGGACCAGTTTTTGGTTCATTGGGATCCAATGGAGGATTATGATGATTACTTAACTCTTGCACCTAAATATCATAGGGGAAGGAGCTTCGAAGATTGGCTAGGTTTAAGGTATGGTAAGAAGCACCATGGGTACATAGATTCACAAGATGATTTGGAAAAAATAGTTCTTCTAACTTTTGATGGTGATCTAGGTATTCCAGTACGAGCTTGGGTTATTATGATGATTGAGTATCTTGACTTGAGGCCTAGAGGTAAAAAAAAGGCATTAATTTTTGTTATCCAACATTTGGATGGGACTGCCCATGGATGGTGTCATCATGGAGGGGCGACACAAGGGCATAGCATGATTGGGACACATGAAAAATTGTTGGAAGAGATGATTGATAAGTTTGAAAGGAAGAGGAAACCACCCACGCCTAAATCAATAAGGGCACATAACAAGGAACTCCAATCGAGTAAAAGGCAGCCATTAAAACGAATAACAAAACTATTTTTCAATTGTACAAGGGGCAGCCACTCCACAAGTTTGCCAATATCCATAAATCAGTCAAACAAAGTTCCTTTGTGAGGTGAACAGCTTGGAATTAACTCAAAAAATTCAAAATAATCCATGGTAAGGCTTGATTTTGAAGGGCAACCACCAAATGAAGAGTCCTTGATGATTGAGCATCAAAAATTGATCAATAATGGACCCAAAGAAATAAACAATCAGCTCAGATTAAAGGTAGAAAATTCAGAAGAGTCAAAGGCATGTAAAAATGGCATTGAAGAACAGCCACCTAAGGGATAACAATCTGAAAATTGGGAGCAAGAAAATGAGCATGTGAAGGTAAACCAAATTGAACGCAAAGGGCAAATACATCAAGGAGAAGTGGACAGCCAACATGTAAAGGATAATTGTGTCAATAGACAATGGAGCCACTCACAATTTTATAAATGCCAAAATCATTGCAAGACATAAGCTGCCCACTAAAATAAATGAGGGATTTAAGGTAACCCTAGGGGATGGCTCCTCCACTCATGCATTTCCAACACTTTGGGGTTAAAACTAACCTTGGGAGGATATACCTTTGAAGGAGAATTCAATGTGATTGATCATGATGAGTTAGATGTTGTGCTTGGAGCCCAGTGGTTCCAATCCCTTGGTGAATACACTCATAACTTGCAAAAATCAGAACTGAAATTTATGGCAGCCAACAAGAAAATTGTTCTCCATGGTCTAAGCAATGGAACACCCATGTTAGTGACTTCAAAAAGGATGGAACAAACTTTTAATAAAGGGAAGATTACATGGGTAGCGGAGTTATTCATGCATGATACAAAGTCTGATTTGAAACAACAGTTGCACCACAAAGATGTTCAAGCCATCCTAGATAAACATGAGAGAGTGTTTGGCGACATACCAAGCTACCCCCGGATAGGGGATTTGAATATATCATTGAACTTTAGGAAGGCACAAGAGCAGTGATCACTACTCCCTACCGCCACACATGAATCTACAAGGAGGAGATTGAGAAGGCCATCCAAAAGTTACTTGAGATGGGGCACATAAGACCAAGCTCTAGCCCCTTTGCTTCTTCAGTAGTGCTTTTGAAGAAGGATGTGTATTGATTATAGATCGTTGAACAAGAAAACCATCAAGAATAAGTATCCTATACCTAGGATTGATGAACTCGTTGATGAGCTTCATGGAGCAGTTTACTTCTCCAAAATACTTGAAGACCGGTTATCACCAAATTCGCGTGAGGGAGGACGATGTGTAAAAAATGGCTTTTTGTTGTCCCTATGGGCATTATAAGTTTTTGGTCATGCCCTTTGGATTCACTAATGCTCCTGCTACATTTCAATCTTGCATGAACCACATCTTCAAGCAATATCTAAAGAAATTTGTGATAGTGTTCTTTGATGACATATTGGTGTATCGCAAGACTTGGGAGGAACACTTGCACCATTTGGATATTGTTTTGGGAATGTTTGAGCAAGAAACCCTCTTTGCAAAGAAATCCAAATGTGAGTTTGCCACTTCTACAATTTTGTATTTGTGACATGATCAATGCATAAAGGGTCCAAGTGGACCAACAAAAGATTCAAGCCATACTTGATTGCCCACCTCCCACTACTATGACATATTTGAGAGGGTTCCTTGGATTTTGTAGCTATTATCGAAGGTTTGTGAAGGGCTTCTTCCAACTTGTTGCCCCCCTTACAAACTAAACAAAGAAAGATGCCTTTGTATGGTCTCAAACTGCTTTGGAGACCTTTGAGAGACTCAAGGTCGCGATGAGTTCCTACCCTGTGTTGGATGTTCCGGATTTTTCACACCCTTTCACATTAGAATGTGATGCTTCAAGAGAAGGAATAGGGGCTGTCCTCATGCAAAAACGACATCCTATTGCTTTTGAGAGTAGAAAACTCAAGGAAGGGAAAAAGAAGTTTTCAATTTATGATAAAGAGATGTTCGCTATCATACATGCTTTGACCAAATTCCGTCAATATTTAATTTGTGGAAGATTTATAGTTAAGACAGATCACAATAGCCTCAAATACTTCCTCACACAATACAATTTGAATGATAGGCAACAAAAGTGGGTGAGCAAACTTCAATCCTATGATTTCAACATTGAGTATAAGAAAGGCAAAAATAATAAGGTGGTTTATTCCTTGTCAAGAAGGCCCAATTTGTGTTCGCTAAGCAAATTAACAACTGATTGGAGGGCTGTAATTATCATTGAATATGCTACGGATGAGTGGGCTACTGCGGTTTTGGAAGGCAAGGTGATAGACAACAATTACAAGGCGCACGAGGAGATGATTTTGCATAAGGGCAGACTTTTTTTGGCCCCTTTATCCACGTTAAAACACCAAATTACAAGGGCTGCTCACGATGATACTATGGCTGGTCATTAAGTTTATTTCAAAGCATACAAGAAGGTAAGAGAAATATTTGCTTGGAAGGGCTTAAAGAAAGATGTTTTATTACATGTTAGGGAGTGTATGGTTTGTCAAAGGAATAAGAGAATGACTATATTTCCATCAGGTCTCTTACAACCTCTTCCAATTCCCCACCAAAAATGAGAAAGCATATCCATGGACTTCATCACAGAGTTACCTATGTCACAAAGTAAATGTGGTATTTTTTTTGTAATGGATAGATTAACAAAATATGCTCATTTTTTTGCAATTCCAACCAAGTATAGTGCTCCTTATATAGCAAAAAAAATCTTCAAAGAAGTTTCTAAGTTGCATGGGCTGCCCAAGAGCATCATAACTGATAGGGACAGCCAGTTTATGAGCCACTTTTGGCAAGAGCTTTTCAAGATAACAGATACCGAATTGCTTCCAAGCACTAGTTATCATCCCCAAACAGATGGACAAACTGAAATCATTAATAAATAGGTGGAAGGATACTTGAAGAATTACATTTCAGGACAGCAAACATGATGGAACAGATGGTTGTACATGGCATAATTTTGTTATAATACTACCAGCCACATGTCTAGTGGTATGTCACCATTCAAGGCTTTGTATGGTTATGAGGCTCTTTCATTTTTGGGCCTTGTGTTGGGAGATAGTAGGGTGCCTGGGGCTGCCGATTGGGTGCACCAAAGTTCTAGAATTTTGGATTAGCTCAAAGAAAACTTGCAACAAGCTCAAAATCAACAAAAAAATTGTGGACAAGCATAGGTTGGAGAGGCAATTTGAGGTTGGGGACATGGTCTATTTGAGAATGCAACCTTATAAGCAATCTTCTCTCAAGCAAAATGGAGCAGGAAAGCTTAAGCCACGTTTCTATGGGCCTTATAAAATTCAAAGAAGAGTGGGAAAGGTGGTTTATGAGTTGGAACTACTAGAAGGGAGTAAGATTCACAATGTGTTCCATGTTTCTTGCCTTAAGAAAGCTTTTGGAAAGCATATCATACCCTCCATTGAATTGCCACCACTTGATAAAGAAGGTAAACTAATTTTGGTTCCCAAAACTATACTTAAGGTTTGTGAAAGAAGGCTCCGCAATCGCACTATCATGGAATACTTGGTATAAAAGAAGAATATGCCTATGGAAGATGCAACTTGGAAAGGGGCAGCCATCTTTCAACATTCCAATTTACAATTGCTTGTGGGCAAGCAATTTTGGGAAGGGAGGGCTGTAATGTCCCTCTTGTCAAGCTAATCGTTCGGATGAGACCCTTAGCTTGTGCATTCCCAAGGGCTAAGGTCTTCTAAAGCAAAAAAGGAAACATTGGTGGGCTTCAAGAATATATTTTGTTAAAGCACTTCATTATCTACTTTTGGAACTTCTTTAAAAGATCCCTTTATAGTGCTATTATAAAGAAGCTTGTAATATATCTTTTTTTTAAAGGAAAAAGTAACTCACTTTCTAATTTTGGACGCCTCAATTGGAGGAAGCATATAAAAGGTAAAAGAGGACTCTTTTCAAAAGGTTATGCAATTTTGATATTGGAATTCTTGTGCAAATATGTCAAGCGTGAAAAAGTGACTTGAAAATAAAAACCTTCAAGTGCACCAAAGAATTTGGAGACGAAAACCTCCATTCTTCTACTATGGCAGCTCTATTCAAGAGTTGTAATTGCGTCATAATTGTGCATAAGTGTATGCAACAAGATCTACAAAGGTGTCTTTGGACACCACCTTCATCAAGGAATTAGTATAATCCTTCGAAAAGCTGAGAATATTCAAATTGCAGGTCAAGGAGGTGGGTGAACTCAGTGGAGGAGCCCGGGACAAGCTTTAAAGCCATTTCAAGGGTGGCGACTTCCTTTGGGAAGGTGGTGACCCCTCACAAGAGGTCAATTTGGACTTTAGAACCCTCTTCTAGAGTTGAGGTAATTTTCATAATTTATTTCAGTCATTTGGTGATTTGTGTGAATCAATTTGCATGTGTGAAAAGTCAATCTAGGCCCTGAAATATTCCAGAATTTATTATAATATTTTTGGCACTTGGGCAACTTGATTGGAGAGACCCGAAAGGTGAATTGGGGGCAATTTCCAAGGAATAATATTCAAAATTACTTCCCCTATTTTTCTGAGATGTGGCGACCCACTTGTGAAGATTTTTGAGGTGTTTGAAGGTTGAAAAACACAATTGTATATCCAGTTAAAAATCAGATTATTTACAAGGGTATTTTTAATTGCTTTCCCAGTTTATTTGATCCAAAAAAGGTACTTTATTCCTGAATAATTTTCAGCGATTTGTGGAGTTATTTCGAATATGTTTTCACTTGGATATTCTATAATTTTTCCAGCTAGGGTTGGCTGGTTTTAAATTTTCAGAATTCAATTTTGTTTGGGTTTGTTGGAAAACCCTTTTTTCATCATTGTCCCAATTTGGGGACATTACACCATCCCTTTAAAAAAATTGGGTTCCAAAAATTCCTTGTTGGCACAGATATTATCCGCTAAACTAAACCAATAAAATATAGGTAAACGCGTGATGTTGTTTCTATTTAGTTTCTTTTTGATCCTCAAATTACCTTCTTAATGATATAAATGTCAACAAAATAATTGCCGTAAAGCTTTTATGTTATTCACCAGATACTATTCACGACATCTATTCCATTAAATATTATTCCTACATGAACCTCACTCCCAGATCAAAAAATCAATAGAAGTACTACTATGTTCCTAGGAATAAACAAGAACAATAAGGAGATATTTGATTAGCTCAGAGAGTTAGAGGAAAGAACTTCATTTGTTCTTTTCCTTCTATTCAAAAAAAAGGAGTACTATTTAACTATTGTTAAATATTAACAATTCCTTTCTTTAATTTGATTCTCTAGATAGGAAACAATTTATGAATTAAAGATAAAAGGAAATTGACTCCGTCCATAATTCAGACTTCCGTCTCTATTCTTTCTGGAAAGAAGAGAAATCATAACTATTCATTCAACAAAACATCCAATCATAAACCAAATATTTAATCATTTGAATAATTTCAGAGAATTGAAAGGTGCACTTTCAAAATTTCCCTCAATTTTCAATATCAGAATCGCTAATATATTCATTAGTCAATGGGTCAAGTTCACTTCTCCTTATTAACCTCTTTTGGGCCAAAAGATTTAAATAAGAAAAGAGTGTAAATACTCTCGTATTTTGAGATTTAAATTACATATTCACAATTTCAATTATAATGCATCAAAATTAGAAAAATGAAATATATCATGTCTAATCTTATACCATTTCTCATCCTATAGTAGTAAGATGGAAAAAAAAGACTATATCTAATAGTCTAGATAGCATTCTAGTTGTCCTCAATCATATTAGGTGCTCTATTACGAACATAACAAATGTTGAAACTAAAACTAATCATAACAGGTATTTATTAATTTTTTTTTCACCGTTTTTTACCTTAATTAAACATCCTCCTTTGAAAAATGAACACCAAGCTTTGCAAGAACCATTATAGGAGCCATTTATCGGGCTTGTACCGATGACTTATGTCTTACCATGGCATTACTCTACTGCTGAGTCAAAAGGGCTTTTGATTATTTCATGGTGAATGGATGAGTCTACTACATATCCGGTATATATGTAGTAACAAAATGAATCCACATAGAATAAATTTTAAAATTGATATTAATAGTACATACTAATAATTTATCTAATTTATTGTTTGAGGACCATTCTTATTCCAATAATGTCAATAAGTCCTATTGACCCATTAATAGTTCAATTGAACTCTTCAAATTGATTATAAAAAGGTGAGAGTTGTATCCCATAATTGATAGGGATATACTTTCTATTGTTTGTCTACCTATTTATTAATATTAATCTGAATAGACTAAATTAGTGAACCCACGTGGCTATTGAGATGACTCTCTTATTCGTTTTTTGTCTATCACTCATATACACACAAAATTGACTCGATCTGAGATAGAGACCGACATCTCCAATATTTTGAAAATATACATAACCAATTTATAAATTGTGCCTATTTTGATCTATCCTATGTCATCAAATATTGGCTAGGACTCTTTTGCTCGGTTTCCAACCATATCCAATAGGGCACCTATCTAATAAGATTATGTAGTGTGTGTTCTTCATTATGAAGAATTTTGATCTGTAAACATGTGCACTCTATCATAAGTGTTGGTCCAGAGGACAAAATACTGCTACAAGTTCCACGAGCTAATCTCCAGTAACTTTGAATAAATGAGTACTCAGTTCAAAAGAAATGGGGGATATGGTTCTCGTCCAAAACAAATATCAATTTCATAATATGGTGAATTAGAGGGGGCGGATATTGTAAGCAATATCGTTAATAAGAGCCATTTCCTCAATATTTTTCATCATTGTTCCATCTTTTGGTTCAACATAATAGGTATATCCGTAGCAATACCCAGAGAATCTTGGGGCTTAAACTAAAACCTTTTTATCTTTATCAGTCTCTAAAAGCAAAGTGTCTTTTGAGGATTTAGTACTAGAGAAGTATTCAAACAATATAAGAAGAATATGAAACCACTAACATAAAGAAGATTTAGTGGTTTCCTAAGGATTTGAATATTATGATCGATATCTATATGGACCTATATGCCCCTAGCCCCAAAATTAGATAAGAGCCCTAGCCCTAATCGGTACATTAGATATGCGCATAGCCCCAATATCTCTATCCAGGGGATTCAGAGGGGAGGGCGGCTATATAGATAGAGGGGCCCTCTATCTATAGACTCAAATAGGTGGCCCGACACCCTAAATAGAACAGTAGGGGTAGGGCATCGCCATACCATATATATAATGTATGCGCTCGATAGATCGATAGATATTATGTATGTAGTATGAGACATAGTCGCGCCATATCTATAATCTAATCTATATATAGGGGGCAGGGGTAAGAGATGTGGTGGGCACACAAGATCTGATCTATATGGTTTGGGCCAACAAGAGAATATATCTTATCTATATGATATGGCGAGAGTTGCTCTCGGCCACCTATACCTATATAGAGGTGGCTATGGTATGGCAGAATGGAAAGGATTAAGGGGTGTAGGAAACCATTCCACTCAACCCCTCTCTATGTACATGGGGTTGAGGACCTACCTTTCTCGACCAACGGGAGAACTCATCCTCCAAATAGATCTATAGGGCAACGACCTCAACCCCATATATAGAATCTATCCCGTTGTTCATTGCCCTGTGCGATGTCCACATTTTCACATTATGTATGAACAGGTATTGAAGACCTTTAGTCTACTTCCCCATAGACTAAAGGATTATTTTTGGGGTTTTATTTTATTAGTTAATTATTAATTGCTAAATAGTGATTTTTATCATTTGTTCATATAAGACAATTATTAATTGATTAATAGAATATTTTATAAAAAATATTTTTATCATTAAAGTATTTAAATAAAATAATTATTAAATTATTACCTAAAAATAATTTTAATTACTATTTATTATTAAGGCAATTAATTTGATATTATATTCAAAAAAGATGAGTGTCGGCTTGGGTGCTAAGCAAAGAAAAGAAAAAAGATATCCTAAAAGTTACGAGGGATTTTACCTCCCCAAAGTCGTTCGCCCCTTTTGAAAGGTACAAATACAAGGTGAAGATCTCAATTGAATAGATGCTGAAAATTGATATTAATTCTTCATGCTTCAAGAAAATATTGGAGCTGATTGTAGATTTGGAGCTGATTATTCTATAAAAAGTGTATTTTGACGCCAACTATTGCTAAGGTGAATTTATTACTTGCCCTAAAGTGAGGCGATTTACTTTGAGAGGGTTTGATAGACAATTTGATGTCCAAATTGAACATAATAATTCTGATTATTATTTGTATTGATTTTGCAAGTGAGGCGACTTGGTTTGGAGGCTCTTGGGAGTGTTTTGAGATCCTTTTTGGGGTCTAATTGATTAATTTAATATTCTGGAACTTATTAATAATTTTATTAAATATTGGCGTTGAGTTTTGTGAATATTTGATGAAGTTTTGAGGTTCTAACTTGCTATGATAATAAATAATAATTTCCAAAATTATTATTTAATTTATTAACAAGGTTTTTTGATCAAATTGACTTGTGAAAGGTGGGGTTTTGCCTAACAAATATTCAGCAATTTATTCTACACCTTGGCAACTTGGCGGACTAGCTTGGGAGGACTTTTAGGCCATTCTGGATGCCCTAAGGGATCGCTGGAATTTTTCTTGATTTTTGACTCATGTGGCATATTTTTGGCAAGGGTTCGAAGCAAAAATTAAGCATGGAACAGTAACTGTATTTGATATTTTTTAGCTATCATAAAATAGCAATTGATCCTCAAAAATTGACAAAAAGGTACATCTTTCTCATTTTCAATTTGTTGCTCATATTTGCTAGTGTTAAGATGAATTTTGGATATCTTAGTGGCTGGAAATTGTCTACACGTCTCTTGCATATTGGCGCCTAGGGTTTATTGGGCTTTCATAAGGGTTTTGGATCATTTCTTATATGCTAGGGTTTGTTGATTTCTAATTTCAAAAATTCAAAATTTTGTAGATTTTAGGGGAAACCCCTTATTGGTTAAATCATCCCATTTGGGGACATTGCAATGGGATTAGCACACTGATCTTATCTACCTGTGAGTTTTTGTTGTTAGATGCAAGCAAGTAAAGAGATCTTGTATTATCAGAAAAGTGAAAAGACTATGGAAGATCAAGAGCCTAAGGGGTTCTCTTCAAAGCAAGTCAAGTTTTTGCAGAGCTTGATCAAAAAAAGCCAAAATGATTTTCAACATACTTTGGGTATGCAATTTGCAACTATGTTGAAGGCTACTACAACTCCAAGCAAGGACCACCCCTTCAATGAAGAAGAAAATTCAAGTGATAATGAGAGGGTTTCTATTAACCCCCCTCATAAATCCTTCAACGCTGCCCTTTTGCAGAGAGAAACAATAGTGGAGATGGAGACACCAAGGGATGATCCACTTGATATTCGTCAACAAGAGTTTGCATCCCTAAGCTTTGCCACACAAGCACTCTTGTATTTTCGGGATTATTGTGAGATAAAGGAAGGATCCAAGCCAAGGGTTCCTAATATGCAGCCCCGTAGAGATTTGCAACAAAGGTTGGGTAAGATTTATCTTCCTAATTTTTATGGTACTGATAAACTTCATGTGGGATCATGGTTGCAAAAGTTAGAGACATATTTATCACTTAATCCCATGTTTGAGGATGAGGTTCTCAAGTTTGTCACCCTACATTTGGAAGGTATTGCTCATGACTGGTGGTTTCATGGCTTAACCACACAAGGCCACGAATCCATTATTACCTTGGAGGAGTTTGGTAAGAGGATCATGGAGAGATTTGATAGGAGAGATTCAAAAATACACTTTCGTGAGTTGGCACAACTCAAGCAAAATCATGATGTTGAAAGGTATGTTGCTGATTTTCAAAAAGTTTCATTTATGGTATCAGATGTTAGTGAGAGGAGGTTGGTTGTTTTGTTTGTTAAGGGTTTGATTGAGCCTTTGAGACGTTTGGTTAAGTCTTTTAACTCTCTTTCTTTACAAGATGCTATCACTAAGGCTTTGGATTTAAAATGTTCAGCATACAGGGGCCATGAATGGTCAAGAGGGCAGCCAAGAGCAGCCACCTATTTGCTGCCCAAATGGGAAAATACAGGGCAGTCAAGATCTGATTTTAGAGGGCAGCCAAGGGCACAAAGTGGGCAGCCTAGGGCACCACTCAATGAGCAACAAATGAAGCCTTCTACACCATATGAGCCACCTCATAGACCACTGCCCTATAGCTTCAATATGAAGGATGGAAGAGATGAATTGAAAAGGAAAGGTTTGTGTTTCACTTGCAAGGATCCATGGACCAAAAGCCACCATTGCATGGGCAAAGGACATGTCCACTACATTGAGTTAATTGATGATAATTCAGAATTTGATATTGTTGGCACTAATGATGAACAAAATGAGAATGTTGTTGATAAGCATGTACATGAGGACACACAAGACTTAGATAGCACACTGGCTTCTCTTTCAGGAGCTCGCAAAAATCATGCTTTCAAGGTAAAAGGCACATTGACGAGTCAAAGAGTAATTACATTGGTTGATAGTGGAGCCACACATAATTTCATTGATGGAAGCTTGGTTAAGAAGACGGCATTAGAAACCACGGATTGCAAAAGTTTCAATGTGACTATGGCAGATGGATTCACCATCTCTTGTTCCAAAAATTTGCCACAACTCCCACTCACTCTTGGGAAGCACAAGATAATTGATGATTTTTATGTTGTTGACATTGGAGATATTGATATTGTTTTGAGTGTTCAATGGTTGCATTCCTTAGGTGAATTCACTCAAAATTATAAAACTATGGAGCTGATATTCTTCAAAGAGGGCAAAGAAGTGGTCCTCAAGGGTCTCGCAAATGGTGCTCCATAAGAAATGTCTATGAAAAGGATGGAAAGGGCCTTTAGAAGAGGTCAAATTGCTTGGGCAGCAAACTATCTTATCACAATAAATTCAGAAAAAAGAAAATAGCAGCCCCTTCATGCTAAGTTACAAGCTATTTTAGATAAGCATGCTCATGTCTTTGATGATTTGTCTTATGGTTGCCACCGAATAGAGGTTTTGGGCATAATATTGTGCTAGAAGTGGGTGTTAAACTGGTTATTGTCACTCCTTACCATCATCCAAGAGCTTTCAAAGAAGAGATTTAAAAAACCATCAAAAAGTTACTTGATATGAGACACATAAAGCTTAGCTCAAGTCTTTTTGCTTCTTCAGTTGTTCTAGAGAAGAAAAAGGATGATACTATGAGGATGTGCATTGATTATAGGTTGTTGAATAAAAAGACCATCAAGAATAGGTATCCAATACCTAGGATTGATGAATTGATGGATGAGTTACATGGTGCCACCTATTTTTCCAAGATTGATTTGAAATCCGATTATCACCAAATCAGGGTAAAATAAAAGGATGTTCGTAAAACTGTTTTTAGATGTCATTTTGGGCATTCTGAGTTTTTGGTTATGCCTTTTGGATTGGCTAATGCCCCAGCTACTTTTCAATCATGTATGAACAATATGTTTGGCAAATATCTAAAGAAGTTTGTGCTAGTTTTCTTTGATGATATTCTTGTATATAGCAAAATTTTGGAGCACTTGAGGCACTTGGATTTGGTTTTTGGCACATTGGGGCAGCATTCTTTCTTTGCGAAAAAATACAAGTGTGAATTTGGATTAACAGAGATTTTGTATTTGGGACATGTCATCAATGCACAAAGTGTGCAAGCGGATTAACAAAAAATTGCAGCTATCATGGATTGGCCTATTCCCTCTACACTCACACAGTTAAGAGATTTTTATGGTCTTTGTGGTTATTACAGGGGATTTGTGAGGATTTTCTCACAACTTGTTGCCCCCTTGACTGATTTGACTATGAAAGGAGCTTTCAAATGGTCCAACGCAGCCCAACTAGATTTTGAAAAGCTCAAAGAAGTAATGTGTTCTTGCCCAGTTCTTGCTATCCCAAATTTCTCTACTCCTTTTGTGGTTGAGTGTGATACTTCAGATGAAGGGATAGGGGCTGTCCTAATGCAAAATAGACATCATATTGCTTGTGAGAGTAGGAAACTAAAGTATTCAAAAAAAACTTATTCAATCTATAAAGAGATGTTGGCGATTATGCACGCTTTGAGTAAATTTAGACAGTATTTGGTTTGTCGCAAATTCATTGTAAAATCGGATCACAACAATTTGAGATTCTTCCTCAATCAAAAGGAATTGAATAACAAGCAACAAAAGTGGGTAAGCAAGGTGCAAGATTATAGTTTTGATATTGAATATGTGAAAAGTAAAAACAATGTGGTAGCAGATGCTCTATCAAGGAAGCCTTGTTTGGGATTGCTTGAAAGCAAGCAATTGTGGGAAGGGAGGACTGTGATGTCTCCATTTCCACATCGTGTATGAGAAGGTATTGAAGACCTTTAGTTTACTTCCCCATAGACTAAAGAATTTATTTTGGAGTTTTATTTTCTTAGTTAATTATTAATTGTCAAATAATGATTTTTATCATTTGTTCATATAAAACAATTATTAGTTGATTAATAGAATATTTTATAAAAGTGGTTTTTACCACTAAAGTATTTAAATAAAATAATTATTAAATTATTGCCTAAAAATAATTTAAATTACTATTTATTATTAAAACAATCAATTTAATATTATATTCGAAAAAGAGGAGTGTCGGCTTGGGAGCTAAGCAAAGAAAAGAAAAAAGATATCATAAAAGTTGGCAAGAGAGGTTTATAAGGTATTTTACCTCCCCAAGATGGTTCACCCCCCTTTGAAAGGTACAAATACAAAGTAAAGATCTCAATTGAAAAGATGTTGAAAATTGATATTGATTCTTCATGCTTGAAAAAATATTGGAATGCATGCCCAATAAGTGTTTGCAAATTTGGCACTGATTATTCTACAAAAGGTGTATTTTGACACCACCTATTGCTAAGGTGGATTTGTTACTTGCCCTAGAGTGAAGCAATTTACTTTGTGAGGGTTTGGTGGATAATTTGGTGTCCAACTTGAGCATAATAATTTTGATTATTATTTGTTTTAATTTTGCAAGTGGGGCGACTTGGTTTGTAGGCTCTTGGGAGTGTTTTGAGATCCTTTTTGGGAGCTAATTGATCAATTTAATATTCTGAAATTTATTAATAATTTTCCTAAATATTGGCATTGGGTTTTGTGAAGATTTGATGAAGTTTTGAGGCTCTAACTTGCTATGATATTAAATAATAATTTACAAAATTATTATTTAATTTATTGACAGGGTTTCTTGATCAAATTTACTTGTGAAAGGTGGGATTTTGCCTAATAAATATTTGGCAATTTATTTAACACCTTGGCAACTTGGGCAACTAGCTTGAGAGGACTTTTGGGCCATTTTGGATGCCCTAGGAGATTGCTGAAATTTTTCCCCAATTTTTGGCACATGTGGCATATTTTTTGCAAAGGTTTGAAGTAAAAATTAAGCAAGGAACAGTAGTTGTATTTGACATAAAAATCATATTTTTTTAGCTAACATAAAATAGCAATTGATCCTCAAGATTTGGCAAAAAGTTACGTCTTTCCCATTTTCAATTTGTTGCTCATATTTGCAAGTATTTAAGTGAATTTTGGATATCTTGGTGGCTGGAAATTGTCTATACATCTCTTGCATATTGGCACCTAGGGTTTATTAGGATTTGGTAAGGGTTTTGGATCATTTCTTACATGCTAGGGTTTACTGATTTCTAATTTCAAAAATTCAAAATTTTGTGGATTTTTGGGGAACCCCTTTTTGGTTAAATCGTCCTATTTGTGGACATTACAACCTGACCAACTATGCTCGATAGGGGTGAAGGATAGAGAGCCTACCCTACCAATCAATCGGGATGGGATCGACATATCAGGGATTCTTTAGTCACTCACCCGCATTGATTAGTCCTAGTATAGAGCAGAGGGGGATTGAGGATGCACCCATTCCTCTGGGAATCAGGGGAGCAGTTCATATAGGGTCGTATCAAATAGAGTTGGTAGGGCCCACATCCCCAATCAAGGGCCTAACCCAAATAGGGCCCGCACATGCATCCACTATCCATCTCCATTCTGGGTAGTCAAGTGGTATTAGGGAAATGCCCCGGTTAGCACAACCATCATAAGTCGAGATAGGGCGTCGACACCCCCTTCGCCTCCCCTTAAATTTCTAGGGCTATAAGGTAGTTCTTAGCGTATCACTGGCAAGGGGGCCTATCCATTCTATATGGGGCAAGTATGAATGATCGACCAAGAATCAATCATCAAACCATAGGCCCAAACAATATATATATATATATATAGGCCGAGAACGGAAGGGCCTATCTCCTACGCAAATTATAGGATAGGTGCCCCTCGACCCAACCTAGACTAGAGACCTGATAGATATATAGGGCAATCAAGGAACTCTATCTAGATACCTGGCGAGGGCACCTATCTATATATGGAAGTCGCTCCCTATCTATATATCTAGTGACTACCCTACTGCCCTATCGTATAGAGTATAGATAGATACCGATCGTCAGCAAGCGCTACCGATCGTTGGTAAGTCCTTGAGTGAGTAATTTCCCACTCCACACAAGCAGATACCTAGTTCAACTTCTGCTTTCGGGAGATCAAGAGGAGCTCAATTAATTTTTGTTGGATGAAGGATGGAGGACATAACCAATACGGGGAACAAGGGAATACCAAACCATATTTGCCTTTGCCTCATGACAATCTCACTCGAATTACGAGGACCTACATGTATTAGTACGGTAGTTATGATCAAACCAATATATACTTCGTGAGGGACCATTTAAAATGCAGATTGTGTTGCCCCTGGAAAAGCATGTTTCAGATATGGGGGAGTTCTAGTTCCCAATAATCAAAGAGAGGTACCCTCTATGGACCATACGATCACGCCCTCTGTCAACCCCATCGTGCTTACAACTCTCTGCCCCAACCAAGGCCACACCTCCTCCAAGCTAAAAAAAAAACCCTCTGTTGCTTCGACCAACTGCACAACTGCAATTAGGGCCTTGAGGGCTCTATATATAGAGCTCCTCCCCCTTGGCCTACTCGCGTGCCTATATAGATAGAGGGTGCCCCTCCTCCCCCTCTATATATGAAGAGCCAATTAAACTCTATATGGTGGCCTCCTCCTCCCCCTCCCCCTCTATATGGTGGAAGCCCAATCATGTCATTCGCCTCTATAGAATCCTCCAAGACCTAGAATTCGCATCTATATATACTTTCATGACATTTGTGAGTGGTTTCGGACCTCTAGGAGCTATAATGCAAATTCTAGGTCTTAGAGGATCCTATCATATTTCAAACTTGGTCAGATTTCAAGGTTTCAAACTTTAGCCATATTTCAGGGTTTAAAGATTTCAAGGAGACATCATAGGAGGTATGAAGGCTACATGAAAGGATGTAGGAATGATAGAATAGTATGTGAACGTCTCTCGCAAAGTGCCACAAGCCAATCCCACCACATTCCTTGTGCACCCCTTAAGGCATGCACTCAAGGAGATTAATTACATCGGCAAGGCCTTGAGAGAGAGCATCAGTAAATGATAAAGTTGAAAAATAGTGGGAGTGGCATTCATGATTTTTATGGCAATCTAGATGATTTATTCTAGATTTGAATGTACATTTTGTCTTTGAAGTAATGAATGATTGAATACTATATATTTTTAAGTGTTTTATCTTTTATAGACTAAATCTAAGTATTATGCATAATATATATATATAATGATTTTTATGGCAATCTAGATTTGAATGTACATTTTGTCTTTGAAGTAATGAATGATTGTATACTATATATTTTTAAGTGTTTTATCTTTTATAGACTAAATGTACATTCAAATCTAGAATAAATCATCTAGATTGCCATAAAAATCATGAATGCCATATTGTACAGACGTTTCCACGGCATTTCCAAATCAAGGGTTTTTTTAAATTGACATTTCCACATTTCAAAAACCTATATGTTTTTGTTTCCAAACAACCTAGGACAAACTCCCTCAATGATCTATTCCACTCACAGATGGAAGACCACGAAGTGCTTCGGCCTATTTGTAATCGTGTTGAGATTATGGAGATTGAAGAAGTCATGCCAAGTTCTTTAGAACAATCAACATCACAGTTGGCGTACCCATTCGAGTTTAGAGAATCCAATGTCAATGTCATGGGTGCATTTTTCAACGATAAGTGAGCTCACCAACTTGAACAAGTAGTGGGCATGCAATCCAAGGAGCCAACATCAATAAGCTTACATGGGGAATATGGCAATAAATATTTAACAAAAGGTGGCATACAACCTATTTTGGAAGTATGAATGGATATAAAACATAAGTTCAACAAGGATGAATGTATGGCACAGTGAGAAAGTGACATCATGTAGAAGAGAAGGAAGTCTTGGCACGATAAATATCTCTGATGGATGAGCTTCCAAACAAGAGCTTTGGTTCTAAGAAAAAGGTGTGCAAAATCAAACCCAGTAAGATCAAAGTATTGTGGCTATGACCTTTTAAATTATGGAAGTCTTAGAGAACGAGGAAGTTAAATTAGAACACAAACAAAACACCTATTAAAGACACAGTTAATGGTTCTAAGCTTAAGTTGTATAAAGTTAGAACAGAGGAAATAATCTAATTAAGTGTCAAATAATGTTAAACAAAATAAAAAAGAGAATAACAACACCAACCAAATAAAGTGGCATGAGCAGAGGACCACTCTCTGCTCAACTTCAGTTGGTTAAATCACAAAACCCTAACAACCATGGTCGAGTACAACCTAACTTCCACGTTCAAAGTAATAAGGGGTAACTTGACCGCTACATGGAACTCAACCACTACAACACTGACAACCATACACCATCTCATGGGCATGCAACAAAAATGTTGATGACCATACACCATCCTGTGGGCATGCAGCAAATATATTTCATGCACAAGAAAATCTAAAGCAAGCACACGAAAATTTTAGGCTTGACAAACTTGACACCCAGCTACCACCTAGTGCCCATCCTAGAGCAATAGATGTTTGAATGGACTTTGACACCCTTGCCTTGGTTGTTTTATCTCACCAACCTAACTACCATAACTTAGACAACCAATCAGCGATGGGTTGCTTAATGCCCAGACAGAGACATGGTACCTCACAAAGGAAAATGACAACCTTACAAGTTGTAACATATTCGTATAGCCAACACAGCCAAACCAAAACAAACTTGATTACACCTTGCTTGACGTGGTCGTAGTGTCTCATGATGGCCATCTATAGTTGGGTTTACCACATGATGGCCAATGAAGTGTGCGGTAATACGTGGAACGTCGAGGACGAGAATAGCAAACAATGGACCAAGTACCCTAACAACCACCATGCAATACGTGATACACGTGCATAGACAAAACAACTTGACGCCCATACCAATCCTGACAAGCACTCTCAAACAGCACCTAACAACCCCCATTTCGTGACAAACAAAATGAAGAGGTTGACAATGGCAAGGTGGACAAGCAAGAGGAAAGGAAGGTTGACAACCAGGAAGAGCTGACAACCTCCTCGAACAAGTTGCTAGGAGCATACGAATAAAACCACACTCCAAGCAACGTTTTTTTTTTAAAACTTTGGTTGTCCTCATGACTTTTCAAAGGTTGTAGAAGGTTCAAATTTTGTTGGCCCCAAACCCCACAAGGGGCATTGCGCCTTGAACCTGCTGGGCACTACCACCCCTAGACCCCAACTTTTGTTTTACAAGGAAAAAAATATGGTTGAGAATCGCATCAAGTGAAACGTAGTTTTTATTGCCTCCACAATGTTATTATGTTGTCTATGACTTGTGTCGGATGGGACTCCGACATGTTTTAACAAGGAGATAATGTATATTGTAACATTAGTATTGGCATGCTTACCAGCACTGATGAGTATGTGGTTGTATTGTTGGCCTTCGGTAGTTATGTGATAACTTACATAAGTATGTTTGGTTGTTGATGTTCATCTTAACTGGCAACCCATAGGGTCTTCTTAAATAACATGATGTATGTTGGGGAAGAGTGCTTCTATCAAGTCCTTGTACTATGCGAATTGTATTAAGACTTACCCTTCATGAATACAAGCTGCTATTTTTTGCATTACTGTTATGTGTGCACTACTATTGATGATCTAGTATCTTAGTAAACATTTCCTCTTCTACAAAGGCTTCTTCTAGCATGTCTACTAGTAATGAACAAAAGCAAATGAAAGGGTTGTTAACTTTTTTTCAAGTTTTCCAAAATCAAAAAAGAATGTCATCTAAGAGAGAAGTAGACCATGAAATCAAATTGCTATCAAATTTTCCCCAATAGTGGTCTACATCAGCAATCACTAACGAAGCAAATGAGGTAAAGAAGCAACTTCAATATTTGTTAGATCAAGGTGTAATCCATCCTAGCACTTCTCCATGTGGTTTTCCTACCATTATTGTGTCTAAAAAATATGGTTCGTAGAATATATATATTTATTATAGGGTCTTGAATGCAAAAATTGTCAAGAACGAGTACTTCCTTCCATGGATTGATGTTTTGTTGGACCAATCTTAAGAATTTTGAATACTTCACAAAGTTGAATTTAAAATCCAGGTATCATCATGTGAGAAAAAAGAAGGATGTGTGGAAAATAACATTCAAGACGAGGCAAAATTTCTCTGAATGGCATGTGCTGCTTTTTGGTTTGAGAATTGTTGTTGCTACATTCATAAGGTTGATAAATGAAGTACTGAGACCATTCATAGACTCTTGTGTCATTGTATATTGGGATGACATATTGGTATTTAGCAAAACCTATGACACGCATCTAAAGTATTTGTGTTATGTTTTACAAGTTTGTAAGGAGATAGAATTGCATATCAATCAGAAGACGTGTCAGTTTGCACAACAATCACTAATCTATTTGGGAAGTGATTGGACAAGAGTTAAGAATTGATCCAACAAAATTGAAATCTATTTTGAAGTGGCCAAAGCCTTCCCATGTAACTGAAACAGGGAGCTTTGTAGGGGATGTCTAATACTTGAGAAAGCTCATATAATTATTCTCCGTGATCGCAGCACATTTGCATTCCATAACAATAAGTGATAAGTCCTTTGAGGTAGAAATCAGCAAAATGTATTTGTAGAGTTGAAGCACAAAATCGGCAAAGCAACAATTTTGGCAAGAGCTAACTTGTAGCTACCATTTGGGGTGCACACAAAAGCAATTGATTATGCTATGAGGTTGTTTTATTGCAAGGAGATAACCTAGTTTGTAGTCATTTATGCCTTTTCCATAGGTAACTTTTGAAATATTGCCCATAAGATAGAATTGTATGTAGTTGTACAAGCAATTAAAAAATGAAAGTACTGTATAAGTAGAAAATAAACCATAATCCACATTGATCACCAACCACTTCAATATTTGCAATCACAATCAAAATTGCAGCAAGGAACTAGAAATGGATGTGTTTATTGTAACAATCTCATTTGGTTATCCAACATAAAAGAAGTGTGACTAACACATTGATTGATGTGTGGCCTAGACCAACTTCGATGTTGACTTTGGGCACACTAACTCAGCATGAATAGTTGTCCATGAGGCATATGGTGTAATGACCCCAAATGGAAACATTTCATGGAAAAGGGGTTTTTCCCTAAATCCCAAAATTCTGAAAATGCATAGTTTGCAAAATAAGCTTTTAAAACCCTTGTTAGGCCTTAGAACACCTAGACGCCAAAATGGTAGGGTTTTATAAATGAATTCCAACTAATAACTTATTCCAAGATAACTGAAAATTGGTAGAAAATAACAAGAAATTAAGTTGCACAAAACAAGTACCTTTTTGCCCAATTTCTGAAGCTCAAACGCCACTTTTTTATGGTTGAAAAATCTGATTTAATTCCAAAAATACCGCTGTTATGAATATTTTTCCGCTTCAACCCTTGCCAAAAATCTACCCTAAACAAATATTTACTCCCTACGAACAGCAGAAAACTTCAAAAATTCATAGCTCCCTCAATATTTGGAATTATGATGCAAACAAAAGCTCAAACTGATCATAAAAATAATGGCTATCAATTAAAAACAATTTTGAAATTTTAATTTCATGAGGTCACCAAAAGTTGAACTAAAAATCTAAAAACCCTCGTTATCTATAAAAATAATTAAATAATAATTCTGAAAATTATTATTTAATTTTCTACTTCAAACCCTTCACGAACTCCTCCAATTCCTCACACCAACACAAAAAATTAGCAAATAAAATCAGAATATTTAGTTTGCAATAAATAGACCAAAAGGGGCCTCCAAACCCTAGATCCAAGCTTCCAAGGTGGTTCGCTCAACTTGCAAAAATAGTATAAATATTTAACAAGGTTAATATGCAAGAAAAGAACCATGAAACACTCACAAAAATCCACACGAACTCACCAAAGTAAATCACCCCACTTCTAAGACGAGAACAAGATCTCCTTAGCAAAAGGCGGTGTCAAAAGACACATTTTAGATTGATCAACACCAAAGGTAGCGAACCTCTATTGAGCATGCATCCTAATAGTTTCTTCAAGCATAAAGAACAATTATCAAAATTCGGCGTGTCCTCCATTGTAGCCTTCGCCATGTATTTATAACTTTCCAAATAAGGTGAACCACTTTAGGAAGATATAATACCTTTTCTTATCTTTGTTTTAACTCAAATGTCGATATCTTCTTTTTAAATAATATATTAATTATTGGCCTTAATTAAAATAATAATTAAAATTATTTTAAGGAAAATAAATTAATATTTAATTTACTTAAGCACTTTAGTGGTAAAAACCACTTTTTAAATATTCTATTAATTAATTAATAATTGTCTTGTGATAAAAATCACTATTTCGACAATTAATAAATAACTAATAAAATAACATTCCCTAAAAAGGGCTCCTTTAGTCTATGGAGAATAGACTAAAGGTCTTCAAGACATGTTTATTCATGATGTGGAAATGGGGTCATTACATATGGTGAAGAATATGAGCATGATGCACATTTTTTAGAGAAATATCAAATTTTGAAAAGGTAAAAAGAGCAAATTTTCAACCTAAAGAAGACTAATATCTCCAGGAAAGTTTGAACCACAAGTTGGCGAAGCATTAAGTTCCAAAGGATGGAAGAATACATCTATTGAGGGAGGCTCATACTTCAAAATTTATTGGTCACTTTGTTGTGGCAAGACAATGGAATTTTTGCAGAGGTATGAGTTTTGGCAAAAAAATGCAAGATAATGCAAATTTTATTATGAGATGTATGTTGTGTAGTACAAGCCACATAATAGAGAGTTCGGATTGTATATGCTATTACCAGTTCCTTCTAGCCCATAAGGAAAAACATTTCCATGGGTTTTGTAGGGAGTTTTTCCATGTCAAATAAAAGGAATGATTACTTGTTTGATATTGTAGACCAGTTTAGCAAAATTTGTATACTCATGCAATGCATGAAGACTCTCAAGGGTGACAGTACAGTTGATTTTTTTCCACTAATGTTTGGGCTTTGGCTTGCCTAGTTCTATCATTTCAAATAAAGATTGAAGGTTCTTGGGTAAAATTTGCACCACATTGTAGGAGAGAATGGACACAAGGTTGAATAGGTCAATTGCTTTTCATCAAAAAATAGATGACCAAATCGAAGTAGTCAACAAGACATTGGTGCAACTTTTGAGGATGTATAACAAGAATCACCTTATGACTTGGAATGATAAGTTGGCATATACTCAACGCTCGTACAATAGAGCAGTTCGTTCTTCCACCAATAAGTCTCCTTTTGAACATGTTTTGATTATTTACCTGTTAATCCATTTGATGTCGTGATGAGACAGTCATAAATAAAGAAAGGAGTTGATCCCACAATACATAAATCTGAAATACCCATTGAACAAATAAGGAGAATACATCTCCAAGTGCAAGAGAATTTGAAGGAGTCTCCAGCTAGGTACAAAAAACAACACAATCAGCATAGGTTTGAGCACAAGTTCCGAATTAGGAACAAGCTGTAGCTTTACTTAAGCAAAGAAAGACTCCAACCTAAAGCTATGAATCTTAAACCACTTAGGTATGGTCGACATTCAATTTTTAAACAAGTGGACACTAATGATTTCAAATTAAGCCTGCCACCAGGTATGAAATTATATTCAATTGCAACTATTGAAAACTTGTGTCTTTTTGAGCCTTCTATGTTCGATGATGAAGAAAAAAGTCTATTGTTTCCTTCCATTGTAGACCTTACACCTAAACCTCAAGTAAATATGGGCAAGGACGTTGTTTTCAAAACAAGGTAAGGACACCAAGGAGATGACAGTATAAGAGTTGGAAGATGGGATAGAAGGACCAATTACTAAGCAAATACAAGTGGTATTCTAAAAAAAATGTGAGGAAATTGTTTCCTCATATTTTGAGTCCTCATAATCAAAAAATGAGGAAATTGTTTCCGTTAAATATTTTTGATCATCAAAAGGTCATAATGGATTTGGATACCTGCAGGACTGAGATAGAAATATATTATGACCTTTTGATGATCAAAAATATATGGGACAGACAAACGTATCCAAAAATTTGATCCAGATTCCAAGTCTGATCTGGGGAACAAAAACTTGAAGTATGGATTTAAGCGTGTGATAGTGAAGGCAAATGTGAATAATACTCAAAATGTAGACAAAACATATATTCATTCACACACAGCAATATTTCCAATAAGAACTGTAAGCAAAACTGTATTTATGTGAAAAATATGTACATGGATAATCTCAAACAAGAGATGTAGAATATGAATCCTTGTCCTTCCCTTAAGGGTGAAGTGGGGAATGGAAGATTACAAATAGTAATTCAAGAAGCATAAAAAATCAATTGTCGTTGAGAAAGATGAAGTGGTTCATCTTCCGTCAGTTAATATGGTGCCACATCAAACCTTAGCGGTAGTATCGAACTCTTTGAGTTCATCATTGTTGTTGTTGTTAATGTAGTGGGTGTTGCCCATAGACCTGCCCTATATCAAGGGAAACATATATTGATCTCGTTTTGTTGCTGCATGCTAAAAGACAATAGCACGTAGAACCTCCTAAGGTGGGCTGCCATATGAATCAATCGACTTCCCTAGAAACAATGCGCACATTGCATATAGTTAAGGGATTATGCATGGAAACTTCTATATTGATTGATTCTACATATGTATGGTTTTCGTTTCCATATTCTGTTCTGCCTCTACGAACTGTTCTGCTGCAGCTGCTTAAACAATTGTAGATAGTTTTTTCTCTTTTTGAGGTTTACTTCCCAAAAGAACTAATCTCTTGCTAAGTTATCAGTACGGGTTTCGATACAGAGGTTCACCTTTTTTTGGACCCCGGGTATGGTATGGCTTGGGTACATCCATAAAAAATTAAATAAATAATATAACAATCATAGAAAAAATAAACAATGTTAAGCATAATATCAAAATGAGCAACATATCTGGATCACTATGCTTGCATCCTTTTTTATTTCCAATGTTTCATGTCTAACTTCTAGACGCTTTAGGCATAATAGCAATGTTAAATGCATAAATAATCATAAAAATATCAAAACACTACTAATACATGATAATTCAAAATATTAAATGAGTTAAAGCATATGATATATCACCTAGGTTTATCTTATCTGTTCCAAACAGAAAAATAGCAAATGCTAATAGTCAAACTCAAGAACCATGTGAACAGATTACCTTATTGCTCATCCAGAGCAACCAAATCAACAACTCGTTCATTAGAACCAAATGTTGTAAGACTAGCAGCAGTTTAGTTAGTTGTTTTTTTTAAATGATTGTCATACCTGGACCAGCACTGTTTTTTTAATTAATTTTATTATGACAGTCAGGTACCCAAGACAATAGAAGAACGAGGGAGGTACCAAGACCAATACCAATACCAGAACCCTAACAGCATGGGTACAGGGGCCTTCAGGGCAGTACCCAATGATGTGGATCTCTTGGTATGATTAATCCCCTTATAACAAAGGCCACCATTGGGATTCTATGGAGTGCTCTCCAAAGTGATGGTCATGTTCAACGAAATTACTAACTAAACATTGCAAATATGTGCCATGTCACAAAGGACATCATTCTGGAATAATCTTTTACCATTTAAAAGGCAACATTGTTGATTTGAGTGTACCGCTCCTCTGTTTCATGCATCCAACTGTGTAATCCAAGAATGAGGTGGTGGCAGAAAATGCACTCTCTTGACAACATCTTTGGAGATTAAATTCTTTTGGCTACCAATATCTACTATGAAATGCAAAGGTTACCCTTGTACCAACATTTGTCGATTAAAAAAGTGTTCCTCTTCCTCTTCAATATAAGGGTTATATGGTGGTATGTGTGTTGTATTAATGATAGTTATGGGTATGTATCTACCATGACTTGTTTGCCTTTGTCGTGTGTTAGTGCCTGCATCTGAGCACTCAACACTGGTGTGTCATGTGTTGACACCAACATTCGGTCATGATCGCCAGTGCTTTCAAAGTTGCGAAAGCTTTGCCACTTACCAGTCTATATTTCTTTCTTATTAGAAGTCACCAGTGATGTCAAGTTCGTCTTATCACAAGGAAATTTTTGCAGCACCAAGTTTGCAGGAGCACCTTCTTTCTTAGCAATTTGTTGATACTCCTACTCAATCTGCACTGCTGTAGGCACTCCTAAGTGTCTTGATCTCCAAGAACTGTATTTCTGTTTGGATATATAGGCATAGGCCACTACAGACTTGACTTTGTACTTGAGTCGTGTATGCTAAGTCTTGAAAACTTTGACTTCTTGTGGGAAGCGATGAAAAGCAATGAAAAGGGGCGCTTCCACCTGGATCAATAGTCATTGAACAAGGGTTGCTGTGTGTGAGGGGCGGACCATAAAATACAATGCCCTACAACCCCATGAGAAGGTGCTGCATGTGAACCTCACTAGAGGCTCCTGCCCCTTGCCCCTGCAAGGGGAGCAAGAGAAGAAAAAGTTGATTTTGTTGGTGTGGATGCATGTTGAATGACATTGATTTCTAGCACATCCCAGGTTGAACTCTCATATGGATCAATAGTCATTAAAGAGAACTATTTTGAAAACAAAAATATCGAAGGAATACAATCCAGCACTCTAAGCAACCCTTAGACCCAGGTCCACAAAAGAGTAACACTTAAAACACAGCCAAGAATTGTGATATGACACCATCCATGAAAAGTGGCACCATGTAGAAACTAAGAGGTCAAAATGATTGGAAGAACTATTTTTAAGAAGGGCAATTTCATCCTTCTGTCCGTTACAAAACTAAGGCAAGATTTCTAAATCTTGAAGTGTGTGTATATATATATGAACACCACATTTATTTGCTTAGATTTTGTGCTCCAAGACACCTTGACAGCATAAAATCAATTCAAAATTCTGGGGGCATTTACAGAGATTAAATCTAAGCATTTATGGCCTAAGCTTGACATTTTCTGCAAGGACATCCTTCCAAAACATGTAGAAAGCCAGAGTTCCAAAGAGGCAAAGACCAAAAAGAACAAAAACTTTGGTTGTTAATTGCTTTTTTTCTACTACATTTTTCATTAATTTTTGAGGTGCTTGCAGATAATCAAAAATTCATACATATATCTACATATATTCAGAAACCAAAATCCTACAAAATCTTGGAAAATATGGTAACAAAGTTTTAGCGAGCTATGGCAATTTGTTGTACAGAAACAACAGATTCAGGTCTAAATTATAGTACTAGCATTAAAATTCCACTGATAGATTTAAGGAACTTAAAATTTGGACCTCTATGACAGTAAAATAATATTAAACATTTCATTTGACTGTAGAAGATGCTATGCAGTATCAATGATAATAAATGGCTCCATCTCAGCCAAACACAAACACGTTGAGCCAGAAGCTAACCTCATCTGTTGTGTATCCTTGACCAGCATTTCCATTTCCTAAGCGTGTAGATCGACTATTAGAAATTTCTTCTAATCCTTTGAGCCCGGGAATTGGTTGCCCAGTCCTGACAACTTGCCCATCTTCGCTTTTAACAATTGTTGTAGACGAGGGCCTCGAAGCAACTTGATTTGTTTCTTCCAGACTTTTTCCTCCAAACCCTGACTGTGGCCTTCCTGACTGCACATCAGGATTTCTTTGTGTCCCACTAATAAAGCGAGGCAGCTGCCTTCTACGAAAAATCAAACAGAACAATAACAGTTGACACAACCTATGAAGGAAATGGCAATCTCCAATGAGCCTCACAGCAGGGGTTCCAGGAAACGTTGCTGTATTGACACTAATCGGCAACAGAGGACCTGGCCCATTTACAGAACTAGGAGTTGTAGCTGGGCTTCCTTCTGCATTACTGCTAATCTTGGCAATAGCACCTTGGACCCACGCTTGCATTTGTGTATTTCCAGGGTTACTTGCTGTTCCTCCAGGAGTTCCTGAAGGTAAGAATCAAAAACATATTTTTCAATATCAAAAACCACTTTCTTCCAAATCAAGCTGTTAAAAGTGAAAAGCTCAATGAATGCACAGAATTTTCCTTCCCTTACAAAAAGAAATCAGTCATTATAAAAATCAAGAATTGGCTAGATTGCATTGTTAAAACCTTTCATAATATTCTAACTAAAAAAATCATATATAGACAAAGCTTTCTGACACATTGTATTTATTGCAAAGAATTAAACAACAATGAAGATATTTCAAGCAGGTTGATTGCAAGCCCAAAAAGATTGTCTGTTTTGCCAGACAAAAGAATGTCATGTTGCCTAATTTAACCTTGGCCAGGAGATGGAGACGTCCCTCCCGCAGTTGGACTTGCACCCATACTGCGATTGCTTCCTGAACTAACAGATGGTACAACAGCATGACTAGCTAATGTGCGACAAAAGCTAGCATATCGCCGCAATCGTGTAAGAAAATGGGAAGCCAAATCAAGAACAGCATCAACATATGCCTGTAATAAAACAAATCACGGTCAGTTGCTTTTAAAAGAATGCTGGGAAAAGGAATTGTAAAGGAGACATAGCACATGCAAGTTATTTGTGCATCATTTTCTTACAATAACACAAAGAAATAACTGTACGGATTGCAGAAGCTTGAAGTCTATTGACATATATCATTTCAAAATATCACAACGAATGTGTTAATTTCATAGTTACCAAGTTCGGAAATCCAGATCCGTTCGCGAGGGCAAAAAAATCTGAAATCCGAAATTCTTGAAGAAGTTTGGAAAAAATCCGATCCGGAATATATACATGTGTGTGTGTGTGTGTGTGTGTGTGTGTGTGAGCATAGTTTTATAAATATGCAAAACTGAAATACAATGAAAAACATTAACAAAATAATATAAAATGTTAATATTATATCATATTTATGGTTTCTGGGCATTTTTTTATGTAGAAAACCTAAAAAAATAAAAATAAAAAATATTTTTTTTCTGAAAGAAACAGGGCCGAAAAAGTCCAGATCCGGCCAGATTTGGAAAATATAATCTTAATTAGGTTTTCAGAAGGGTTGGAATTACAGCCGCACAATTGCATAGCAGCATACGTTTTAGAAGAATTAAGTTATAAAATTATCCAATAAACAAAAGTAAAACAAGTTATGTACCTGAATAACTGCAGAGAGGTCATCTGGCTACGATCTTAATATGTAATTGATAAAACAAATGCAATACCTCCTTTCCTTGAGTAATAATTTATCTTTCTGCTTTGTATGTATATTCTGTTTGAAGCATGCTGTATGTAGTAAGTGTCTTCTGGATTCAACTGCATAAAATTGTTTTGTCCAACACTTTGGATCTCACTAGAAGATCCATCTTCAGGAAAGAAAAGAATGAAGTCAATGCTTTAGTTATTTTATGGTTATGTCAGGGTTATGCGATGCTATACATGGTATTAAAGAATGTAAGATCATAAGTAGCATCCCAAGTGTTTAACACCTATTGTTCAGCAGTGGTTTTTGCTTGTGCAGTGGAAAATTTTACTGGTGAGAACTTCCATAAGTGGCAAATACAAAGCAGGGACACAAAGTATAGAATCTCATATGGAATGCAGGCTATCCAGTGAAGGTCTTTCTTTCCTTGGAGCTCACGTCTCACTCTTAAAATTGCCAAAAGATACCAACAATGAGGTTTTCATCTTTTAACATACAAGATACATGCAATAGTGTTGCTTGAAGGAGGCATAAATGAGACACAACAAGCACATTGCACGGACATGTAGCAACATCACATTCCTCCATTCATCATGCCATAGTGCCTTATTGAACTCTCACTGGGACCTTTAAATTTCCCTTGAATTAATCCTCCAATATTTTTATTAATTTCATCACGGCATTTATTATTAAGATTCTCATCATAAGCCTTTGTATCCATTGTCTTTCTCTGTTCCTTTGGTTTATGTTTATGTTTATCATGCACGGGTTATGCCTCATGATCAACAGCTGACGAAAGTATATGGATGATATATTTATGCTACATCTGATTGTAATTATAAGATTGTACTCAATGCATTGCATAAGCCCTAGTGGACCTAATTAGGGAATTGGCCAAGTATCATATTATGTGCATGAGGTTTTTGCATGAAAAAAATGCATGCAAATTCAAAACGAATAGTAGTGTACAAGTGGCACAGGGATTTACACTGGGCTCATGTGACCATAAGTGGCACAAGGGTATATACTGGGCTCATGTTGGTCACATAAGTTTCTCTTCCCTGCTGTCTTGTCCTCACAGAGCACCTCCTATAATGATAATTCTTATTCCAAGTAAGAATTATTGGCACCGTACCAGTTCAATTATTTTTCTTTGTTGGCATACATGATGTGCATGCTAAATTGTGGTATTCCAGTATTCTCGCTCGCATGCATGGTGCCATACATTGTACCATGGTTTCTTTGTGATTCTTCTGTAAATGCATTTATATCTAAGTTAAGGGCAGCATATCAGTTGTCTTGGATATGGGATGAAATTTGCATTTGCCATTAATGGTAAGGGAAAAGACTTGTGTCTCTGACTGTCTACAACTATCTATTGATTTGGTTCACCTTGATAATGATGATAATATGGGGGTAACGACAATTGTCAAGTTGCAATGGTTATAAGGAGGTTTTGCAATGATCACAATACTTTCCCTGATGATTATTATGATTTAAGGGAGCATTGAATAATGTAATTCAAACGTTGACACCTTTAGTGCTTGAGTAATTTTGCATTTGTGCTAACAAATAGATGTATCAGACATTAATGTCTCTTTTAAGTTTTTATGTAAAGAGCTGCAGCTATTTTACTTTTCAGGCTACAGATCTATAAATTGAGCTATCTTTGATATAGTAAAGGGTGTCTTGGGATTCGTATAATAGGTCAGCTTGATCAGACTACTAGATGTCAATAACATAATCCTTCTCATCCATGGCAGATTAAGCATTCAAAAGCAATGGCAAGTCAAAGGCTATTGCTATGATGAAACTATAAATAATTATGTAACTAAGAAATAGAATAGGATTACTAAAGAAAAAGGGATTAAATCAAGAAAAAAATGTGCACAAATAATAAATAAAAACAGTGAAATGATAATCAAATCATAAAAATGTGTGCGAATAGATTTTACACGACAAAATATAAATGTTATACCAAGAAATGAATATGTAGAGTATGGAAGCCTTACGTAAATGAAAATCAGCAACAAGAAAAGCAAAGGAGTCTTTTGACCCTTACTCATTCCTGTTTATTTTATATGACCATATAAGTTTGAGGGAGAATAATTTTGCACATAAATGAAAATCAAGTAAGATCCAAAAAATCATTTTTAATAACCTACAGGACGAGGTTCAGTTCCCTTCACCCATTATATTGATAGAAACAAAGCTTCCTTCTCAGATCTAATTTATTATCAAATACTTTACCAACAAAACTTAAAAGAGAAGATTGACAAACCAGAGCCCTAACAACTGAGAAATGTCAAACGCATAGACACTTTCAAGTGCAATTTGGTAAACAGTGGTTCAAAATTGATGGAGAGATAGCAAAAAGCATCAGGCATTCCAAAACATGTCAAAGAGCAAACGGTTAAGAATATACTCTTTCAAGCTGAGGAAAGCGATATATTATATAAATGACTAACAATAACCTCAATATTACAAGGATTGGCTATATCCTTTACATCAACTTATCTCCTAAAACTCAGCAATCAAACAGAGAAACAGAACATCGCCAAGATTTAAAAAAACTTGCACAATAACCACTCAAACCCAAAAAATGCCTTCAGATGAAAAGAAAACGCCCTACAAGCAATTTCAATCAAGGATGAATAACACATTTTATTAGTAACCAATTTTTGAAAAACAGAAGGAAGAATACAAATCTAGCATATTTTCAGTTGCAGAAGACAATCAAATGCTAAATGCAGTCAGAGGACCAGAAAATTTTAAATAATCGCTTAATAAATATCTTTATATAGCCTATTCCTACATATTTAACTGTATTAAGGAAATGCATCAGAAGGTATAACAAACCAACTTCATCTAGCTGGACATTAAATTCACTTGTTATATTTTTTGGAGTTGAGCAAAATGTAAGACAAAGTATGGTTTGATAGCTAAGACGGACAACTGTACATAGATGCTGGCTACTCACTTATGCACTTTACAATGCAAATCTTATGTCCTTTGATCTAATACAAGATGCGTTTTCTTTAAAAAAATAAAAATTAAAAAACAAAGGGATGGAGGACGATTGCAGCCAAAATAATATTTAATTTTATTTTGCATTTTGCTACCTAAATGATTGCTGTATAGATGGATTACTCATATCTGCAAATAAACTCTAGACTATTACAAAATATTACAATGCTAGTCCAGCTAATAAATTCAAAATTTAATAGGCAGACCATACAGTTATTGAATTCTCTAACAAGGCAGGCACAAACTTGACATCTTACGCAAACAAGTACTATACATACAATATTAAAAAACGTCTTGCAAAAAAATTAGTGGCTAACCTGGATGCTAGGAACAAGAGCTGGATCAACAGTCATTGCATCCATTCCAAGAGTTGATAAGGTCTCACCAGAGGCCTGCCAAGGATCGGGTATTAGAGTTGCTGGGTTTATAAGGGCAGACTCTATGCCCTTTCCCAACATATCGAGTAACAATCTTGCCTGCATATCTAGTACAAGTGCCCGAACATCTTGGGCAACTGTACCTTCGAGTAATCTGCACTTTATTCTATCCAAAGCCTGCCAAAAGGACCAGATTATTGGTTTCATAAGTTCTTTGCAAAAATTTACTCTAACAAGCACCAACCTAATAAAAAAAATCAGTGAATGTAGTGATAATATTTTTGTTGAACCATCTTCTGTATATTAAAAATAATAATAAATATAGTGCAAGCTACAGGTGACCAGATAAGCGGACCGCAATAAGCACATCATCAGGATAAAACTTTCAATATGTCCATGACCCTAACTCACCATTGTATACGGGCATGCCCCTATCAATCTTTAAAATACAAATAAATATATTAAAACTAAATAAATATATATATATATATATATATATATAATTTAGAACCAATAAAATTAAAATTAAAATCCTCTGGTTATTTTTCTTGTGCGTTTTGTCCTAACAAATCCAACTCTGAAAACAAGCCCTCATGAAATTTGGTATGTATTTCCAGAGATATTGGAGGATATTTAAGACCCTGTCACAAGAAGGCCAGCTCGAGAGACTTAATGTCCTGTACTGAGGTGGTGCACCCTGAAACAGCTAGGCTTGGCAGGTGTGAGAGTTAAGCAGGCAGGGGGAGGAGATGATGCAGAGAAGGTCTCAGTCAAGGTCAGGCCAAAAGATTTGTCTGAAATGGAAATACCAGACATTACGGGCCTGCTCATCAATTGTCTTCCTTTGAATGTCTATCTTTCTCAGTTTTATGGTACCTTTCTGTAGATGCTGTCTTTTTTTAGGGGGGAGTGTGGAGGGTGTTCCACGGGGGGGCAGGGAAGGGGGCAGCCAGGGCGAGGGGCTCGGTTTGCATGTCCTTGCTTTTGTGGTTGCTATGTTCCTCTTCTCGATAGTTTTAGCTGTTGTCATAGTTCTGGCAGAGCATGTTCATTTTGGTAGAGAGTGTGTTGGCTTTAGTCTTAGTTCTGTTGCACGTTTTTGCTGGTTTACCCAATGTTGTCTCGTCGGTTTCTTGGGGTTGTTAGAGATTTTCTCATGGCCATCTGGCTTTTTTGGATACTCCTTTGAATTCTTGTTTTTGCTTCAATGTGGAAAGTCTTCAGATTTCTATATTGTAAACAGGTAAGGGCCCTTCCCTTGTTAATCTATCCAAAAAAACAAATAAATAGAAATGTATATAATGGGGACGTCACACCATCCTCGAAACATCTCTTTTTTTCTGGTATGCGGGATTGGGGAGATATTTCATCTCCATCCACCAGTCCCTAAAACAACCTGGACATTTGAGACGTATTAGGTTGAGCCTAAGGGGTGATTAAATTACCATTTAAAAATAAATGTAATTCAGTAATGTTTTATTACTCATGGTAATTAAGATTATTAAATAAGTTTGTTTATTCAAACTTTCTATAGTTCGTTTGTAATATACTTATCTCCAAGGTTGCGTAGCTTTTGCATCAAGGTAAGGTAATGCCTACCCTATTATATAAGGAATATTTTTGGCATTAATATTTGTATAAATTCATGATTGTAAACATTTCCCTTAGGTATGGAATATAATAATATTATTTCTCTGTAATATCTGGTATTAGAGAGATTGAAATATCTTTAAACTTGTGTAAATGAGAAGTCAGTGCTCTCATTGAGAAGAAGCTTAAAGGAAATTTTAAAGCTTCGTTGTCTGAACAGAGAAGCCCGAGCACTCCATGTTTGCAGAAGAGAGGCAAGCTTGGTGGCCCAAGCTAGAGACCAGCATAGCAATTTAAAAAATAAAATCTGTTAAGCATGAGGTTCTGCTGCAAACTCCATTTACTCAAGATTGGTGTCCTCATCATTAATAAGCTGCTACCAATAGACAAAAGGTGCTAAACCAGCAAGCTGGACATGGTGTGTGGCAATAAGGACATCATGCTCCTGAATCTTTGTGAGCAATAATATACAATCCCATAAGCGTCAACCAACTGTTATATACCTTGGATAGCGCCAATATCAGGTTGGTGATTCATTTCTTAAATCATAATTTCCAATTTACAAGTAACAAACTTTTTATTAAAAAAAACAATCTTTTTTTTTTTTCAAAAATGCCATTCTATAGGTCAAAACCACTTTTCTGAACCTTGAAACCACCTATCAAATTAGTTCTTTGCTGCATATTTTATCAAAAACCACTTGATAGATCAGTGGTATTCTTAGGAAGGGTGATTTTATTTTTAAAAAAAGAAAAAAAGAAAAACATAATTTTCAGCTTTCCTATGTCCAAAACCATCTTTATTTGCTTAATACCGTCCATTTTATCTTCAAAACCACTTATCCAATAAATCCTTTGCTGCAAATTCTTTCAAAAACCAGTTATTTACAAACCCGTGGTATTGAGAAGAAAGGTAGTTTTCTTTATAAATCAGAAATTATATCCTTCAAATATAAGTTGTCTTTTAAAAACTTGTGATGTGCATAGGCGAGTTGGTAAGTTTATTTTTTGGTAAAGGAGAGGTGAGTTCAAAACCCACTCTTTAGGAGACCCTCCAAATTTAGCCTCATTTCTAAAGTTAGCTACAACTAACTAATTTAGTGACAAAACTCATAATAAAAAAAATGTAAAAATTTCAATTTTTTGGAAAAAGAATGCATCTCTACAAGCATTGTAAATTTTATTTTCATATTATATTGCCAGAAATTGTATATTGTAAAAGTGCACAAAATCATGAGTTTTAAACTCATTTGTGGTATTCAGTGCAAGCAATGCTCTGACTCATGTTTACGGGTAAAGTCGTCGTGCTTGAATTATAGCATACATAGCCTAACATAGCCACAACGACATCTAGACATCGACCCTTTAAATTATCGAAGAGAAATAAGGCACATGCACTCATAAACCTTCCCTTCATTTACCCGTTTGTTACAATTGAAAGGCGTAAAAACTGAAGGTGGAATTTCCAAATATATAATGAATTTATGCACGTGTATGACGAAATCCATCTAAGAAAGTGCTAATGATTAGAAGAACCCTTTTCAGTACTAGCTAGGTACCACATACCAGACTCTTTCACATATGTTAATGTCTCTTTCATGTACCAATGGGTATATAGAAAGGGTGAATTTCTTCCATGTACCGACGGGTATATAGGATGGGCGTATATATAGAAAGGTCTTGTATATCAGTATGACAGTATATAGAAAGGGAGACCTATATACTTAGAGTGATAAGGAACCAATCCATTACCCGTTGTCTTAATAATGGTTGCACATGCTCCAAAACTCTTTCTGTCGATTCTCAATTACTCAAAGGCAACAATTACTCTGCTTGGAAGACAAAGATCAAAACTTAACTAGAATTTGAATAAATTTGACCCATTGTAGATGGCACCTACCCCTGACATGCAACAGACGTTGACCAACAATGTAAATATGACAAAACGAATCAGAAGGCAAAATTAATCATAATGTTTAGGGTATCGAATGAAGTGCAACCACACATCCATGAAGCCAAAACCGCCAACGAAGCTTGGGAGAAGCTACAAACAGTATATGAACCCAAAAATGAGAGCACTATTCTACACCTACAGAGTCAACTTCAATCTCTAAAATTGAGGTCAGGGGAAAAGGTTGAGGCCTTTCTTAGACGTGTTGCAACACTAAGGGCATCACTACAATCCTTGGGCGAGACAGTTTTAGATGACTCTATTGTACCCATTGTCTTGAGAGCTCTACCACCCTCATATAAGATTTTTGTGACCACTTTGACTGTCATAGAACAAAAACCAAGTTTTGAAAAATTGGTGAACATGTTGCAACAAGAAGAGTCTTTCAGTACTCAAGAAGACGGAGAAGAACATGTTCTCGCTTCATAAAAAGGCAAAAAACCCATCAAGTCTTCAAAGCCATCGTCAAAACAGAGTCCTTGACAGCATACACAAAGGGGTAAATCACTACATATATCTCTTTTGTGGTCATAAGGGACATGAACTCAAGGATTGTTGGTATAATACTTTCCAAAAGGGATCTTCTAATGGCTAAAAGCCAACTACCCAACAATTGTTCCCATCATCTCAAAGTAAACCACAAGAACAAAAAAAGGCAACTTGACAGAAGAAATCAAAGCAACAAGGTAACATTGTTGAACAGGAAGACAATGATGAAAATGAAAACTTCCTGTATTTTGCTGATTTCCATAAAGAATCACATCACAAAGTGACATCTGGTATAGTGATTCGGGTGCAACCCGATACATGACAGGTAGAAAAGATTGGTTTTTCACTTTGAAGAACACGACCAACAAAAATCATGGTTATTTGGGTGATGATACCTCATACAGTGTGCAAGGAATTGGCAACATTGCCTTACCCCTAGGCACATAAAACTGCAAAATCACAGGGGTTCTCTATGTACCCAGTTTAACCAAAAAATTGTTATCAACCAATCAACTCTTAGACCACAATTTTAAGATTGACTTTGACTGTAAAGGTGGAAAGAAAATGTGTTTGATCAAAGATAAATCCAAAAATTCAAAACTTATTGCACAACCATCCAATGTGAATTGTATGTTTCAATGTAATTTCATTTAGAAAAAAATTCAGGCACTCATAGCAAAGGACACAAACTCGACACAATTGTGGCACAAAAGATTTGGCCACATTAATTTTTGATATCTCGACACACTCTACCGCTACAACATGGTAAGAGAATTGCCACCTCTTAAAAAGGTTACAAACAAATGCCAAGATTGCATAGCAGAAAAACAACATAGAGCTCCATTTCAAAAAGGTACATATTAGACCCATGGAAAACTTGATCTGGTCAATATCGATATGAGCGAACCAATGACACCTAGTCATATTGGGTTTAACTACTCCATGCTCTTTGTTGATGATTTTTCCAAAAAAATGTGGGTTTACTGTCTAAAAACTAAGAGTCAAGCCTTTGACACTTTAAAAAAATTCAAAGTTGCTGTTGAAACAAAGACTGGTCGAAAAATCAAAACCCTTTGCTCAAATCATGGGGGGGAATTCACCAGTAACAAATTCAAAGCATTTTTGCAAGAAAACAACATTCATCATCAAATGGCACCTCCACATACACCACAACAAACTGTTGTTGAATGGAGGAATCGTACTATCATGAAAATGGTGAAATATATGCTACATGATTCAAATTTGATAAAGGTATTTTGGGCAGACGCAGTAAAAACCGCAATATATCTACTCAATAGAGTTCCCACTGCAACTCTTGATGGAATAACTCCACATAAAGCCTAGTCAGGGAAAAGCCCATCTATAGCAAATCTTTTGAGTTTTTGGATGCCAAGCAAGTATGCACATTCCCAAAGCAGAATGAACTAAACTTAATATGAAAGCAATAAAGTATGTGTTCTTAGGTTACAGTGAAAAAGCACTTGCCTATAGACTCATGAATCCAAAAACACAACAAATCTACACTGATAGGAATGATGAGTTCTTTGAGAAGACAGAATCAGAAACTCCTTCTCCAAGCTCATCTAGTAAACCAATCAATCCCATAGAAAATGCAAAAAAAGGCAATCCACCAAAAGATGACAGTGATGATAGGAATAATGGTATATATCCACCACCCATAAGAACTATTCAATATATGCCTAAATGGTATACAAGTACACTAAGAGATGCTAAATTGAACAATGTTTCAGATACATCCACCACTGGACCAAGGGCTCGCAGTATGACTCAAGGAGAAGCCAATTTGGCTTTAACAAGTACAGTTATTGACTCTGTTGAGCCCTCTTCAGTTCAAAAAGCCCTACAATCAAAACCTTGGAAAGATGCCACGAATGCATAATATAATTCACTAATGAAGAACAAAACATGGGAGCTTGTAAACCTTCCACCAGGGAAGAAGCCAATCGGATGCAAATAGATTTTTAAGACAAAGTACAAAGCAAATGGCATTCTTGACAAGCACAAGGTAAGAATGGTTGTAAAGGGATATGTTCAAAAAGAAGGCATTGACTATGAAAAGACATTTGCTCCTATAGCAAAGATCAAAACTATCAAGATGATTTTTACTCTAGCTTCACAGTTTGGCTGGAAAGTCCATTAAATGGACGTAAAAAGTGTCTTTCTTAATGAAGTCTACATGACTCAACCAGAACGTTTTGTCAAACTAGGTAAACAAAATAAAGTTTGTAGACTTGTCAAATCACTGTATGGTCTTAAACAAGCTCCCAGAGCATGGTACATCAAAATTGATGAGTATCTCTTAAAACATGGATTCAAAAGAAGTCCATATGATCTGAATCTCTACCTCAAACAAGGGGGCAGATGGTTATCGTGGTTGTATACGTCGATGATCAAGTCATCATTGGCAGTTCGATAAAGATGATTGAGTCAACAAAGAAAGATCTAAATCAATCATTCGACATGACAGATCTTGAACTTTTGCATTATTGTCTTGGTTTAGAAGTTTGGTAAAAAGAAAATCACATATTTATATCTCAACTCAAATATGTCTGGACAATGCTAAAGAAGTTTCACATGATGGATAGCAAACCAATTGCCACACCTATGGAGACAAAACTTCAACTATCTCGAGCAAATCCATCACTACAGATAAATACAACTCTGTATCGACAGTTGATAGGGAGTTTCATTTCCCTGACTTATACTAGGCCAGACATCAACTATGTTATCAGTTATCTATATTGGTTCATGCAAGAGCCCAAAGTCTCTCACTAGAAAGCAGCAAAGTGGGTATTAAGACACATCAAAGGAACCATGGATTTTGGCCTAGAGTACAAGAAGAATGATGATTTCTTCTTAATGAGATATTTGGATTTAGATCATGCAGAGAGCATTCATGACAGGAAATCTAACTCAGGAATTGTATTCTTTTTGGGATCTAGACCAATATCATGGGGGAGCAAGAAGCAAAGTTGTGTTTCTAAATCCTCCATAGAATTAGAATATCACGTTGCAGGTGTTGTTTGTGAAGCGATTTAACTCTGACGTATACCTGAAAGATTTGGATTACCACAAAATCAGCCAACAATTCTTCATGTAAAAAATGTAGTAAAGCTTGTTTGCAATTCAGTGTTTGACGAACGCACCAAACACATTGAGGTGCAAGTTCATTTCATTCACGAACATGTTTAGAACAACATCCAACTCCAGTATTGCCCGACAAATCAACAATATGCAAAGGTTTTCACTAAAGCACTTGCACGGAAAAAATTCGAGGCATTTAGAGAATCTATCTCTTGTTCACTTGAGACAATGTTGTATTAAGGGAGGAATATGGAAATATTAGGTTTAACTTAAGGGGTGATTAATTCACCATTTAAAAATAAATGTAATTGTGTAATGTTTTATTACTCATGGTAGTTAGGATTATTAAATAAGTTTGTTTATTCAAACTTTCTATAGTGCGTTTGTAATATGCCTCTCTCCGAGGTTGCATAGTTTTTGCATTGGGATAAGATAATGCCTGCCCTATTATATAGGGAATGTTTTTGGCATTAATATTTGTATAAATTCATGATTGTAAACATTTCCCTTGGGTATGAAATATAATAATATTATCTCTCCATAATAAGATGCCACCAAAAATTGGGGAGACCCATCCCCGCATAACACTAGAAATAACAATTGAAAATCTTGTAGACAATTTTCTTGATTTTTTTTTTTTTTTTTTTTTTTGGCGGGGTGGGGTAGGAGTCGGGTATGAAGGGGAAGTATAAGAATTGGCTTTTCTTTTGCTTAAACCTCAAATAGTCCTTAAACCCAAAATTGAGTAAATGCTAAGGAAATACACTTCTAGACTTTTTTTAAATCCCTTGGTGGGAAGGAGGTTTACCGCGATTTTTATAAAATCAAATAATTAGCAAGGTAAACTAATTGAAATACCACCTTGTGAATAAAAATTATCCATAATAGAACTCCACACCTAAACGTACCTGTAAATGTAACTCCCGAGTTAACTAGTTGTTTAAACAACATCTTTGTAAATAAATCCAAGAGAATAAAGTTGACAATTCAAATAAGTGCTGTTTAAACATCTTTGTAAATAAATCCAAGAGAAAAAAGTTGACAATTCAAATAAGTTAAGTATCATCTTCTTGTCTTGAATGGAGAACAACATTAAATTATGGTGCCCACAGTCATGCTACCGCTGCTGATGATGTTTCTTCTCCTTCCATACCATATTCATGTCCTACCAATTCTCCTTCCATCTCTACAAATCATGCATATCCTCCTACCTTTCCTGGAACCTAAAGTTCTAGAGACTCTCCTAGTAGTAGTACCCACAACTTCATGCTCCCTTTGCTGGTCCAAATCTCAGCCTACCTTGTGTGCAGCAAAGAGTGAAACCCCTTTATGATCAAACAGAGAACACCATAGGAAAATACTATTTTTATCTGCTGGTGAGTATCGTATTGTATAATACACTCCCTTGTAAATCCAAGCTTTAATGTTGTATTTATACAAGGCTTTAACTTAAGTGATGTAAGTGTAAACTTTCTGGCTTCAAAATGGCAAACTCTGCCTTGTTCAATTCAATTGCAGATGCTCATCTAACGGTGGATGGTTTGTTTTCAAAGGAATGAAACGCAGCATCTATGATCCAAAATTGGATCCACATGGAGGTAGATCGCTACTTTGAAAGGTTTCTAAAGGTTGTCAGCCATAAAATGTTCCCCTGACAATTGATCTTAAAAGAAACCAACAGTAACCTGTTATTTTAAGAAGTAAAAAACGACAACCCTGACCAAATATTGGAAGGCACGTGGCACAAGATTGCACCTCCAAAGAATTTCAAAGACTTGTCAATCCAAGTGTTTCCCTGGTTGTCAATCTCTCCATAAGTTAGAGCGATTGGCCTGGGGACCTCAGCAATAAAGTAAATCAAAGCATTGGACACTTGATCATATTGTGGCTGATGTACGTTCCCTACACCACATGGAAGGCGATCGCGGAATTGGAAAATAAAGGTGGTCTGACACCTCCATGAAGTTCCCCACTGTTGATTGAAAAGATCAACGGTGCAGTGTACATAAAGTAGTCAAGCCCCTTGAAACATTAAAGAATGATCTTGTGACCAATATTTGTTTCATGTACCACGCGGAGGCAATCCGCACCTCTAAAAGGTAATTGAGACTTGTCAGTCTTTGAAATTGCCCCCACCGTCAATAATACACAAGAATCTAATCCAAGAATGGACAAGGCCCAAATGAAAGAATCAAAGAGGCAATGGCCACAATAAAGAGTTATATGCCACGCAGCATCTAATCGCTCAGCCATAAAGCAAAGAAAGGAAAATTCCCCTTAAAGTTGCAATCTTCGTCCATTCTAGTTCATATGACTTTAGGCCACTGGATTCCAAATTACAGTTGTTAGTTTAGACTGTATATATTGAGTTGTAAACTTTGTATAGACAGTCTTTTTCACTTTGAACTTTTACCCTTTTCTTAAGGTTTTTCCATTGTGAAGTTTTAACCTAAGCTATTACTTTCTTAGTTTGATGTTAGTTTATCTCAAAGGCCATCTACAACTGCATTTATTGTGAAGCATTTATTAAGGATTTTGTGGCTATTTAACAGCCCTTGGTGTGGACTTATATGTGAATGATTAAATTTGTTAACAGTGTTAAATTCCTTTTACTTTTGCATATAGTTATGAATGATGATTAATGCTAGATTTAAGTTGAGTAATAGTTTTGTATTTTTATTTCTTTGGGCGAGCATACTATTTTGGCACATAGCCTCATTTACTTTATGTTTTCATTACCATTCTTGCACTCTTTTCACCTCAAGAAATTTAGATATGGTTAAAACAGGTAGGCATGGTCCATAGGTTGTCCGTATTAAAACTATTGTGGCTTCCCATTGTGCACTTTGATTGTGTGCACATTATTCATATCTATAGTTCGGCAATCAAAATTGGTTAACAAGTACCTTTTTGATGTCCCTAGATTCCCACACATTGACAAAAATAAGCACATATGCGAGTAAAAATATAATTTTATCTACTTTAGTATGCTTGATACCTCGGAAATTAGACAAAATTTATCATCGGGCAAGTTTGTATTAATAAGTGTAAAATGATTATCAGGATACTAGACTACTAATAACAACATACACAAAATATTAATTGCAGAACATACCATAGCAGAGCAGAGTATCTGAACAATAGCAACTTTGTATTCATAAAAGATAAGTCTAAATACAATTCATATAGTTCAAGGAGGACATGATACTAGCGCCCCTTCCCCGTCTTACAACATTCTATTTAGACAACAAGAACACCCAATGGGTTGTCGATTAACACAACCATAAACAACCAAACATTCCTAACAAGAGCCATTACAACTACCTATTGCAAACAATACAACCATTAATAGCATGAAATGAAGGCCTACTGAAAAATGAACTTATGTTGATGACCATGACAATACTATGTTATGGTCTACATTATCCCCCCTTTAAACAAGTTGGAGTCCCTTTTGACACAACTGCCGAAGGCCAAACATCTACTAAAAATCATTTGGTGGTGGTACGGGTGTAAACAATGCACTTGGAGAGGAGGGTCATACGATGTCCTTGGTAGTGGGTGGTCGAACAACGCTATTGCCCTGAATAGGATTTCTGGCACGAAGTGGCCGAGCGGTGATCCAACTACAACACATTGTTTGGGATAGCGATGGCAGATTTTGAACAAACAAGCAAGCATGGAGGGGGGAAATTGTTAAGTGGAAGACCTGGACATATAACCCAACAAAAAACAGGCGATGCAAAAAAAGCCAACATACACTAGCAATTGCACCTAACTGTATGAGCAAAAATTCTAGCCAAGGATTCATACGATAGTGCACAAAAATATTGGTGGATAATGTCTAGAGGTTGCAAACAGAACATGCAATGGTGTACGGTGGTGAAAGTGTGTTGTTGTACATACAACATGAGGTACGACACAAGCATTCGGCTGTGATGAGCGTGGCGACAAGTGATCATACAGGAATGATGGTTGATCCCTAAGTTGCTTATACAACAAGGTGTAAGATCTTTGGGTAGATTTGGGTTGGCGTACGATACCCCTGCTTGTCCTACGTGGTCATACGAACTTCCTCCCTCTTGACTGAGCGTGTTCTCTACTCCCTTCTAATCACACACATATCCACTATTTTGAATGGGATACTATTTATGACTGGTCTTACAATGCTGCCATAGCCTTTTGTCAAACTATATTAGGCAGGTTGTGCGAGTTTGTGATTTGCAATTCGTATTGTAAATAGGATGTGTAGTGGCTGTACATGTTAGAGGCTAGGTCATACAACTTGTTGGGGCATACGTTGAAGGGTGCTTGTGAAACGTATTGTGGCAAAGGTGGTCATATAGTTTCTAGTTGTACAGTGAGAGGTGACCACTAGAAGTATGGTGTGATAATTGACCGATCGTTGTACATGGTTGTCAAGGTGGACCGCATGTTGCCTTCAATTGCATAACTATCCTTCCTTTTATGTTGTAATTTCCCTTTAATAACTATTCTTTTTTCTAGAATTTCATAGTTTTCCCTGATGGATCCTTATGACTCAAACACTTAATCATCCCTAAATAGAAGCTCATAGCTAATCATATTAATATTTGTCCCTACACGATGGCCTTTAAATAGAAGCTCAAAATGACACGTCCCTACAATTAACCCTTCCTTCGGCAGTGATTTATAACCTATCTTGCATGTCATCAGGTTCCCTTCTCGTACAACTCCCTATGACTTGTCCTTCAAGCTGCCCCAAACTTTCATGTGAGTCTCTTGTAGCACCATCTGAGACAACCTAGTCAGCAAGCTCTGCACTTCCTTCCTCCTGAAGGGGATATGGTAATCTCTACCCACTCTTTACTTGCAAGTGGCATAGGGTTCACAAGTTCTGGCTGAACCCTTGCTTGGTTTCAGCTCTAGCTATGGCTGTAACTTCTTATGTTTCGGCCTTGGCTACTGATTCATACTTCGCTTGATGGATTTTTTGAAATTGTTGTCGGTTATAGCCTTTATCGTTTTCCACGTTGCTCCATCAATCGAGCATACCATTTAACTTCTTGCTTCCCTCCCTGACTATGTTGCCTCTTCTCCACCTTTGCTCAAAGTCAATAGCATGAATTATATCTCGTACGCACCGGTCTCCTTCTTGAACTCTTTGTACCATTGTAATGTCATCATGTCTCACGATTATGTTCAACATATAGATATTATAAAATAATGGAGTGCCTCGACATGCTTCTCTTGAACTAACTTTATCTTGACCTAACATTTTAAAGGAACTACACCAAAATGTATACTGATTATCGAGATACTAAACTACCAATAACAACATACCAGAATATTAATTGCAAAACATACCATGGCAGAGTGGAGTATCCGAACAATAACAATTTTCTATTCATAAAAGATAAGTCTCAATACAATTCATATAGTTCACGGAGGTCTTAACATAAGTGCTCTTTATCCGTCATACAACATTCTATTAATATGACAAGAAGACCCAATGAGTTGCCAGTTAACACAACTACCAACAACCGAACATATCCAACAAGAGCCATACAACTATCTAACACTGATAATACAACCATTAACTGCATGATACGACTGCTACTAAAAGATGTACTTATAATGATAACCATGACAATACTAATGTTAGGGGCTACAAAAAGTACATTTAACATTAATGTGTCATAGAATTTTATATTGCAACCTTGTTACAATTTACCTTGTAACTCCTTTAAAGCTGGCACAAACCTAGAATTACCCATCTATATAAAGGGCTTTCTCTCTTTATATTTCAAAAAATGATAACCATGTGGATGTAATAAGACCAATATTATATTACTATCCATGAATGGACAAAACTTAATAATGTAACTTATAATTACAAACAGAAAAGATGGCACAAATAACAGGGTGCCTAAAGCATCCCCCATAAAATGAAAAGAAACATTTGAAATACATAAATAAAATCTCTGTCTACCGAGAACTACAACAATAAGAGCTAGGAAATTGCACCATTAAAAGGTCAAATCTAATGAGCAATGCTCGACGATACAAAACAAACCTTACGAATCGATACTAGAATGAATGCTTACAGCAGAATGAGGGTCAATAAAGTCATCCACACATGAAAGCCCCCAATATAGAGTGTAATAACATTAGAGAGAATTGCTTGGGCTAAAGAGTGGATGGTGGATATCCAATGCCGAACAATTTAAACAAAGATGAAAAATGCGTCTTAAGCCATACTTGGAAACTTGTCATGAATAAATTTATTTGACATGAAAACCGCACATTCACTAGCGTAATCCCCCTAGCTATCTTTCTAGCATATTGGTGTCAATAAATTTTAGATTTATTAATCACTATTTTCATCTCGGCAATCCATCACACTTTAATTTATCTTGATAAGAGGTCAAGAAGCTTGCCCAAAAATGTCAGTTCCTTAAAAATTGACATCATCAGTCCAGAACATATTTTACACAATAAGAATCACTATGGAAGTCAAACTTAGTTGCCTCTCATCTCCATGTACTTACGAAACGAAATAAACCCTTATTAAAAGAGATAGATACCCAAATGTTCATTGTTTTATTTGAGAAACATTGGCTTTTGTCAAGTTAAGTAGATACCCCAATCTACTAGCATACATCAGTCTACCCTTTAGTGTAAAGAGTGCATACAGCAGTCTACCCTTTAGTGTAAAGAGTAGGCATCGACATTTAACCATTTGTCCCTAGCATTCTCTCCCTTGATGTCCATCATCTCAAAAATTACATGATAAATGATGCCATAAGGGAGGATATTTATAAAGATTATGTTCGCCAGCTCTCACTTTCTAAAGAAATACACTCTAAAACTAACCTTATCTTACAAGCAGTTCTTGTTAGTAGTTAAGAGTACTACTATGGCACCTAAGTATTTAGGCTTCTACATCTCATATGGACCATGCTTCCTCCTCCAACAAAATTGAATCAACTAATACTATTTCAGAATTCAGGAATATTATATGCTAGAGAGCATAAAATATGAGTTTTATTGGATAGAAATCCAACAAAGTAATTTGTTATACATAGATGTAATATTTATTATGACATTTGAATGAGATATTATTGCTTATTAAGGACTTAGAGGCGCACTACATCACTACCTGCCACAATCAGCAAAATATGTTATTCTTGTTGAAATAGATCGTCCTTCATAAAAAGCAGCACATGCATGACCACACATAACTAGTAATTATTACATATTGGACCCATATCCTATGATTCTAGTCATGTGGACCCCATTTGAACCTTATGGTATCAATTTAATGCACAAATCCACTCAAAATCATAACTAGTTAGTATAATGACCAATGGCCAAATCACATTAGGCTTCATATGTACACAAAGTTCATCTAATACACTCAAAAACTTCGGACATGAATTAAACAAGAGTGACAAACATCCAAAGGCAAAGCGAGAGGCGAATGAAACCATTCCCAACTATGAAACACATTATTTGTTCAGGATGTTGTGTAGAGCCTTATATTCTTCTAATCAACAAATGATATTTTTTCCATGCACACCTCTACCAAAATTTGGGGACTATAATCAAATAGATAATGGGCATAATACCCCACCTTTATTGCATAAGCAACAAAGACTTGATGCTCGTAACACTATTTCATGCCATGTTTTGAACTCATAGCAAAACCTCACATGCCACCAACTCCCAAGAATAAACTACGCTGAGTTGTAGGTTGCACAAGACAACACGTATAAGGTGTATGCACCATAGACGTATGTAACCTTCATGTCACAGTAACATTCTTTAATTTATTTCTTACCAACGTGTTTGATAAGATTACTTAGATTAGATGTAATATCTCAATAGCATGTCTTAAACCCTTCCATATTAGTTTTGAATTTCTACCAGTTGCTTTATTATTCTACAAATCATATAAGCAGAAACTAACAACTACTCATGAGTAACCAACGACTATCCCTAAAACCGTGCTGATTAGAACTGTCGTGGCAAGATTTTCCCAGAACTGCTGTCAATAGTCAAAAACCTGCAGGCAATTGAAAAAACAAACAAAACCCCGCAAGTTATTCAGTAGCTCACAGTTTTTGGCCTTTTTTTCAAAAAGCTACTTTTTGGGGCTACAAAACTCCTTTTTTTGTTTGGGTCTCATTTTCACACTCTTTTCCAAATTATCACAGAGTATAGGTAGACTTAAAACAATTCAAATCAAAGATTCAAAGCCACAGTCCACAGTAGAATTGTTAGGGCACATTCCCCTTCACTAGGACACGCCATTTGTCACTGTTTTTGCACGTTCCTTCTATACGGCAGGCACACAATAGAGGTAATTATTTTATTTTTGTTATTGTTTTTGCTTTTAAAATTTATTAGTCTTAAGGTCAGGGTTAGGGTTAAAACTGAAAAATTTAAACCATAACCATAACCATTGTAGTTTTAAATTTTATTTTTTGTATTTACCAGCATTACCCAGGGATGCATCCCCCCTTTCCTACCAACTGGGATGCCTAAAACGTTTGGAGGACATGGATTTTTTTGGCGGGGCAGGGGGCAGGACGGGGGTGAACCGTCAAGGCAAGATGTGGTGCCTCGTAAAAAATGCCCTAATGGGCTAATCCACCAAGTAGTAGTGGCTCTTGAAGCCTCGGCAGAAATAAAAGTGAAAAAGCAAAAGACTACTGCTGAATCATCCACAAGGTCCTCTCATGATACTAGCAAGGAGGAACTTCCATGTGATTTGCATCTACTATGTATTTCACACCTCCTTCCAAAAAAACTAAAACCGGTGGGGGCAATGTGGATGCCTTTTTCAGACCACACACCACACCTAGATGTCAACCAAGTTTGGAGAGCATGGGGTGGAAGAAAAATGTACATGCACAAGCTAGAAAGGCAATAGCCAATTTTTGCTACTACTCTAGCATCCATTGCAAGGTTGCAAGGCCTCCCTATATGCAAGCAATGATTGGTGCAATTGTTGCTGCGAGCCCTAGATTTAAAGCCCCATCATATAAAAGCCTTAGGCTTGATATGTTATACAAGAAGCAGTGCAAGATGTGAGTGATGTACATGTTGAGCATAGAAAAGAATGAGTAAAGACATGTTGCACTATTATGTCTAATGGGTGGGAAAATAGAAGAAATTGTACCTTTATCAATTTCCTTGTGGCATTAGAGAGTGATGCAATCTTCCTCAACTCTTTGAATGCATCCAAAAAAGTAAAATCAGCATATACACTTTTTTAACTGCTTGACGACGATGTCATTGAGATTGGGCCACAAGATATGGTGCAATTTATCACAGATAATGGTTGCTAATTAAGTGGTTTCAGTCATATTTTTTATGGAAATGCACTCTACTATGTTTTGGAGACCATGCATTGTACATTGCCTCAATTTAAACCTGGAAGATATTGGCAACTTCCATGGTTAGTTCTGCAGTAAATAAGAGAACATCAATCACGAAATATATATACAATCACATTAGGGTTCACAGCATGATGAGGAATTTTATTAACGAAAAAGAGCTTGTTCACTCAAGTGTGATTAGATTTGCAACCCACTTTCTTGCATTGCAAAATATATGTACACAAAAGCTTAACCTGAAACGAATGTTTGTTTCAGCTGAGTGGGTAGAGTCCAACTTCAGAAATCACATTGATGACATAACCATTTCAAGCCATGTTATTTATGAGTCTTTTTGGATAGCAGCACATGAGATTGTGCAAATTTGAGATCCATTGGTCAAAATTTTGGGAATGGTTGATGGAAACAAAGCCTCCATGGGTTATCTTTATAAGGCCATGGATGGAGTGCAGGCAAGACGATCAATATTAAAGTATGATGAGGATAAATACAGGCTGATATGGGTGATCATTGATGCTAGGTGGGACAGACACATGCATTGTTACCTTCATGCGACTGGATATTATTTAAATCCAGCATTCTTTTATAAAGAAAGATTCAAGGATGATGCAGACGTGACAAAGGGCCTATTCAAATGGATTGCAACATTTTTTCCTAACGCAAAGGAGTGGCGAGCAATTATAGCAAAGGTTCCTATTTACCAGCAAGAAAAGGGATTTCTTCTGATATATGTAGTCTCTTTGAGGAAGACTTCGAAAACCAAGTATTAAATTTGAAAAAAATGATATTTTTTTAAGTTTCAATACATTCAATTTTTTAAATGTCATAATTTTTTATTGAATTATGGATTACTAATACATTTTGGTTTTGAAAATAATTAAATGTTAGGGCAATGGTGGAATCACTTTGGAAAGGAATCTAAATTGCTTCAATGGAATGCAATGCAGATTTTGAGCTTGCCCTGCAATTCTTTTGATTGCGAGCATTCTTGGAGAATGCTTGAACACACACTCCAAGAAACACAACTGCTTGAGGCAAAAATGCGGATGAATGATTTGGTGTTCAAGCACCAGAGCCTTTTGCTTTGCCTTAAAAAATTTAAAATTAAAAGTTATAACTTAGTCGCTTATAATAAATTTTAATGACAGTTGCCAATTAATTTTAATTTCTTGGATACATATTAGTAATCAAGTATTTCGAACTTATGCCTTGATAATATTAGAAAGTGTCGAAGATGATCAACCATTTGATCTTGACGAGATCGATCGTCAAAATGGACCGCAGCCGATGCAAAGGAGCCACCATTTTAGAGGAGGATTTGGCCACCTTGGATGAAGCATTGAATGCCCACAATCAAATGTGGGAGAATTGGGATAAGGTAGCTTCAGTTCACAGTCTATAGCCTCATAGCTTCGTAGTGTTTTGTTTTATATTTTAAGTTGTAACTTGCAACTTGTAATTGACTGAGATTTTGAGACTCATTGAGAGTCTAATAAGCTCGAGATGATGTTTACATAATTTTGTTAATGGCAACATTGAACAAATTCAGTTTTTATGCATTATATTTGTTCTCATCTCTAGGCAGTATATTTGACATGAAATAACAAAAACATTTTTTTTTCTCTATTTTTACAAATATTTCAGCATCTTTTAGTTTCCCGAATTTTACTTGAGTAATTGAATTCCATTTACACTTTTAGTTTGTCATTGCCATGTAAATGGAATGCTACCATACTATAACTAACCAAATTTGAATCGTAATCATCATAGTGTTGTTGGACTTTAGTCAGACTTGAAAAACATTTTTCAAGCTCAATCATGTACTTAGGAAAAGAAATCAGCAAACTGGAAATAAAAAAGATTATCCAAACTTTTGGATAGTATTCCAAAAAAGCTCATCAAAGTCACCAGAAACTCACCAACCCTGCACATCAATCACATGGACTTGCAAGTAAAGCCAATTTGGCTCTAATTTATTTTTGACCAACATGTATGATGAGTTTACTTAGATTATATGTAATATGTCAATAGCATGCTTTAAAACCTCCCATATTGGCTGTCATTTCCTACCATATAGTGTATTAAACTACAACTAAACAAATAATTGTATTCATCATGGTGTTTTCAAACTTGACTCAAACTCAAAAAAAATCTTTTGATCTTAATCTCGAACTTGGGAAAAGAACTTGATAAAATAGAAAAGAACGGTTATTACAAAACCTTGGAAAGTCTATTTGAAAACAACTCGTTGGACTCCCCGGAAATTCACCAACTTGCACATCAACTTGCCTAGACTGGAAAGTAGAGTTCATTTGACTTGTTTTGTGGAACCAAGGCAAGAAGAGTTTTTGAAAAACTAGCAGTCTCAACACTTTTTTATTAATCAATATCAAGCCTCTATTTTTATAGGCATGGCAATGTTTACCCTCGTTCTTTATTTATGTCAATTCATCTCTATGATAAATCATCTTATCTCTTCTTACTCCATTTGTTTCGTCAAAAAAGTGTCATTTATGTCAAGTATTTACATTCATCTTGAATGAAAGATGATTTTTCATTGCCACCCATTTTAAATTAAAATTCAGAAACTCTTTAGAGTAATAGATATGAAGGATGTACAAAATACAACTCAGTTTTTTTTAGATTAAATGCAGATAAAGAGTTCAGCTGACATACATACTTTCAAATTTCATTTTTAGAACCTTAACATAAAGTTTATACTGACATAACAAAAATTATGTACCATAACTATGCTTTGACGCACATAACAAAAATATGTACCATAACTACGCTTTGAAAGGTTTGTTGAGAAAAGTACATAGTGAAATCTAAACAGTACTTGAGAGTATTGTTGCAATCTTAAACTCACATTCCTTGATAGAAAGCCAAATAATTTATTTGGCATAATCTTTAACTCAATCCTGGCTGCTATAGAGGTCTTCACAATAAACATATATTTTTTCTAACGCTCTTCAATAAAATTTGATTCCTTTCTCAAGTCAAGCAAGTATACATTTCATTTATAAACATTTTTCTCTTTGCCTCTTCAAATGCCAATAACGTGGCAGATTTCTATTGCTCTCCTAGAAACAAACCAATCTTTTTTTTTTAAATATGGGGTGCAACGGGAGAGTGTGTCAAGGAACGAAACATCCATTCCCTTGTCATGTGCATCACAAAATCAATTCTGGAGTTTGTCCCCAGTATGGTGGACTTCAACGGTACTAAGATCAAGGACTATGCTCAGTTTTGGGGATGACTTACGATAGCCTTGAAGAGATCCTCTATGCAAGGCAACTCATTTTGTCTTGATTTCACTTCAAATATCATTATATAGCCTCTGCTCTGCCTAGAAAGGATGCTCCAATAGAAAGACTATCAACAGAGGTTGGTAGTTTGCCTTCCATGGTAAAAGCCTTATCAAAATTCTATTGTTTGATATCCAAGGAACCCTCCCATTGTTCTAGATGAACTCCCCCAAAAGTTACATAGAGTGCCTCTGCTCCACAAGAACGCTTTATTGACTATGGAAACCAAAAATTGTCGGAACAAGGCGCCTTTCTCAAAAAATTGACACCTTTGAAATTGGTTGCTTCAAAACTGCCAAGAATATTTTGTTTCCCTCAATGGGATCAACCTCTAGCTCTAGGAAGTTTTGTGATGCCTTTGTGCTAGACAGAGGGCCCAATTAAAGGGCAGCAACCTCTTTCGAGCATGTAAAAATCTCTCTATGATCCGTGTACAATGATCTTTTGCTCCATAGACCACTTCAGATAGCACATCAGTAACTTCAGACTACTAAACTTTTCGTGACCCCACAATTATTTGTAAAACTTGTGACACTAGGGCATTAGAAAAGTGGTTGTCAGCTTTTGGAGGCGATACTCCATTTATACCTATTATCGAAAGGCGTTTTGATGTTGTATGAAAAATTTAAAGATCTGGAAAGAGAAACCTTGTCCTAGGGGTAATGCCAAGCTATCCATGCAACCATGGTTCCAAGCTATCTTTTCCCATTGGAAAATGTAAATGCCAAAGGTGCACAAGGCATTGAAAGAAAAACCCCAAAAGAAATAAATGAACATAAGTGGAACAGGCATCCATGAGTGAGAAAGGACGAACAGAAAAAAAATTCTTGTGGAACATCAACGCCAAGACAATAAAAATCAAAACTAGGGCCTTTTTTTGAAGAAGTTACTCTACAATTAAAACCAAATTCTCCCACAAAAAAAGATATGCAATTGAGATTGAAGAAATCTTATTAAAACATTTTACTTTCCCTTTCCTTTCCTTTCTTTTAACCCCTTTTCTAATAACTAGTTTATAAAAAAAATGAATTTTGATTTCCACATAAGATCAACGAATTTGCTTTGCAATGTATTTTAATGACTCTTGATGAAATTCTGCAGTTTGTATAAAAAAATCAGAGAATTTGAACCTCTCTCGTCGATTTCCAAATTTCTGAAGGATTCCAAAGGCAATCAATACCATGTTGTAGCTTTCACAAATATATCTATCACTTTATTGGTTAATGTTAATTTATGTCCAAGATCACAAATAGTAACTTGTGACAAAGAACATGATACCAATCTAAGGATAAATCATAAAAGCATTATCATCGATGGCGAGAGATTTTGCATCACAAACCACAAATCTTCACGTGTTTTCTTTTTTTCAGCTTTACTCTAATATTCTATTCAAAGCATGGCTCCCAAACTTCTATTCAATAGACTTTCCACATAGTTCATAACCTAATCAACTTGTGTTACTCCATGATTATATGCACAACAATGCTGTTATACCACCCATAGTTATGAGAACTGGCGAGTCCTAGTGAAGAGAAGCCAATCCAAGTTTGAGTCGACTTGAGTGATGAATCACTGAAAAATTTGCAGAATCGCCGAGTCCAATGGCAATTTTGGCCAGGCTCGCGAGTCTGAAATCCAGGATTTAGACTCGGCAATTCTGTGTTTTTTCAAATTGTTTTAAAAACAAATACAATAAAGTTTATTATTATATATAAAAAAACCTAGACAAAAAACCTAAACCTAAAAGCTACTCTAACACGCTTATTCACGTATTCAAACTATAGTAGCAAAAATCGTTTGAGAAAAAAATCTTTTTTTCAAAAGTGTAAGTGTTTTTCAAAAAATCGTGATTAATTAGGAAAAATCAGAAAACTTAAAACCACCAAGAAAATACAGAAAAAGAAAAAATTGTTTTTACTTAAATTTAAATGCATTTCCATTGCATCGAGATACATATTAGGCATTTCAATTGCATAGTCAATAGATACATCATACAATTACATCATGTGAAAAAGATAAATGAGATTGTATGCTATTTTTTAATTTTTTATTTACATTTTAAAAGATATTAAAAAAATGTACTTAGATTACGGTTAGGTATTTTTTAGGTTTTTAGTTTTTATTTACAATTTACATTTTAAAAGATATGAAAAAATTTGAACTTAGATTAGGGTTAGGCAATTTTTTAGTTTTTATTGACAATGTAAATTTTAAAAATTTAAAAAAAAATAAACTTAGATTAGTGTTAGGGTTGTATTTTTTATTTTTTATTTTTATTCAAATTTTTAAAAATATAAAAAAATGAATTTAGGTTAGGGTTAGGGTTAGGTAATTTTTTATTTTTTATTTACAGTATAAAATTTAAAAAATAGAAAAAAAAACTGAACTTAGATTAGGGTTAGGGTTGTATTTTTTTTATTGAAGATGAATTTCTGCTCTTAAAATTTATCAAAAATCTCGAATTATGTGGTGTTTTTCCATCAAATCTCTGACTCATAACGGAAAAAATCATACCAGCTGTCAAATCTTGAATAAATCACAATTTATTCGCGATTTAGAAAAAAAAACGAATTTTTAATGATTTTAACGTTTTTTCCACTTTTTTTCCAGAAGGTCAATGATTTTTCACGGAGAGAGGGTTGACTACCAAAAACCTGCAGTTTTTGGGTCGAAAAACGCGTTTTCAGTGGCGGTTCATGACTAATCGCGATTTTCAAACATTATTTTCACAAGCCCACTCAATATTTCACATTCTTCACTCTCACACACCATTGTGATTCAATCATTCTGATTTATTGTTTTTGCTTCAATTGTGTCAATTGTTTGTGTGCAAAGGTTGGATTCAACTTGGATAAGAGATCGTTAGCGGCAATTGTGTGCATTGGTGGCGCTGATTACGTACATCTAGGGATAAAGATGTTGTGGAGGATGATATTGTTAATACTTCGAGGGTGAGTAGAATGGCTGCATCTGTTTCCTTGATGTACACAAAACATCGCAAGATCCAATGTGGTTGATCTTGTGTTGGGATGAGCAATGCAGGTTCTTCTCAGCCTTAATTGTGTCTTTTGTAGAATAGTTTGTGTTGATACCATCACCATGGATTTCTAAATCCATATTTTGTGTACAAGGGAACAATTTTATCGATATAAAAACAACTCTTATTTAATATCAGCTATCATGTTTCAAGTTCAATTGTTCAACTTCCAACATTCAATATTGCATTATTTACTTACTTCTCTATGTATACGTGTGTAAGTTAAATGTAATTGACTAGTTTTGAGTGTGTTTTTAGTGGATTTAATATAGTTTTTCCCCTTAGAATTCACTATTTTAATGATTTTTTAAATTTGCCAAGTCTTGGCTGAGTTTTGTTGTCAAGTTTGAGTCCAAGTCAAAAACAGGCTTGCCGAGTCTGAGTCTTGTTACTATGATACCACCAACTACGGAATATATTTAATCACCTTTAGAATTATGTTTTTCTTCATACTAGGCAAAGGAACCTGCATATGTTCAGTCACCAATCTTCAACACATCTCTAAGAAAAGCATCCTACATATCAGCAATCTTCAATATATTTCTGAATTGGTCCTTATTGACTACAGAAGTTATAAACACACCTTGCATAATAGCTTCTAACACAGACTCATAATCTCGACATGCATACCTCAATACCCATACAAATACATATTTTGCCCAATACGTACCATATCCAAGTTAAAAAGTAAAATACTTGTATACTTTTTATAAACATAAATATATTGGCAGCCAAAAATAATTTGAAGGATAGCAGAGTAGAAATGCTAAAATTTTAAACAAGGTGTAAGGAATCCCCAACATACAGGACCATATTGCTGTCGATGTTGGATTGTAGGCAGTGAATGGAAGTCTGAATCCAGAACTGCAATTACCCTGTTAATTGTCACTGAAAAGGAATACAAATCGAAGTTTAAATGATTAGCTAGTTCTTATGACATTTGAATACAATAGCAATACAGTGCATAGCTGACTCAAATTTTGAAAACATAGAGGAGAGATTAACATATCTAAACATAGAAAGACTTCCTACAGTTAGAATGTCAAACCATGCAAAACCTGTTAATGAAAGCATACTAACAAGCTAAGGAAGAATGATATCCCTAACAAGGAACATCACAACCAACATTTTGCATGCTCCTCAGTATAAAAACACATTCTAAAACTAAAATAGATCATACAGCAGATATAAGTTGTAAATAAGCTTTTGCATATTCAAAAGTTAGATCACGTAAGTCAGGAAACATTCATTTCCCCATTAAAATATAAGTTATTTTCCAATGGCTTGGAAAGATAAGCCACTAATTATTTTACTGCGAATATGTGAGAGAAGGATTGCCACAGGACAGGATTCAACTGTGCATAATCAATTGACGCATGAGCTTGGATGTTCATGGCTACATTGAGAGGGTGTCCTAAGGGCTCCCCTACAATTTCCTTTTGCGAGGAAATCTACAGTGCTCTACAAAATGACTCTTTGGCTTTCCTTCAGATCACATAAATCTCTCACAGAAAACAAAGGTTGGCAAGGGCACAACAATCCCATTAGGATTGTGTAGAATCTACCTTAAGTAGATGGCACCCCACACCTGGAGGTGAAACAGAAATAAGGTGGCTGATGATATTGTAATATTCTATATTCACATGCGCATCTGCAGGTTTATGGGAGCTTGGCCTCTAGCTTGTGCCAAGGGGGTAGGGTACCCATAGAGATGGGTATGCATCTAGCAGATAGTAATAAGTGCAGTAGACGTATCCCTACTATTGGAGACATCTTCAAAAGGTGAGCGACATCCCTTGACATTTGTTGACATCTATTTTTGCCAAAACAGAAAAATAAAAAGAAACAAAGCAAGATGTAAAAATAGAAAACCCTTAGCCTTAAGATCAAAGACTTCATCTAAGCCACTTCTCAATCATTGAAACAAAGAAATGAGAAGGAAATTCAAGGAGAGTGTAAAACATTATTGATAAAATTTTGTGGAAGGACAATAAGATAAATCAAAAAATAAACTAAATTGCATATTTGGGCAGCCTAGATTTCCAATGAAGATTATAACAGGTCAGCCGAGGGGAACAACCTCGCCTTCACTTAAGAGTTTAATGTTTATGATCCAAACAAGTCAAAATACATCAAACAAGGGTGCAGAAGTGGGATGAAGCTGGGAGCACCTGAAGCAGAAAGAAAAAAAGAAAAAATGGTCTATGCACTCTTTATGTTCTACAGTTTACATGCTTTTGCATTCTTGGGCTTACAAGAACACTAGCCTCAAAAGTATCATACTCTCGTAATGATCTATGCACTCTTCGATAGATGACTTGCTTAATCAACAAGAGAGACTACTGATCCCAGCTATCTCAAATATGTAGTCCTCAACTCAAAGGTACCCTACACTTGACCACCTTCTCTACACTTCACGGAGCTCCCATTTCACTCATCATGCTTCCTCTACTATCAAGTGTACATCTGTGATCAACTCTCTGAAACCGACTCAACACTAAGTGAATCCACTTAAACACTCAATCCATGAATGAATCAATCAATGAATGCCTTCCTTTGAACCCCCATGGGCTCATATACACAAGACCCTTTCCTTGAGCTCGAACAAGAAGCCCAAGAGTCGAAAACCAAAGCCCAAACACTTTTTGGTCCGTTAAACTTCCTTTGCATTACCCACGAGCAAAACCACCACTTTATGCAAAGGACAAACCGCCGAGGTGGTTATGAATCCACCACATAACTTTACAAAACTGATGGGGCAGTTACAAAACCGCCACTTGCTTAAACGGGCAGTTTCACAACCATGAAAAGTACTTCCAGAGGCCATAAATTTTGTATACGACCTCAAAATCACATGCCGTTTTTTTTAACTTGCATAATTTTTCAAGAGTAACCTAGATATGTAGTCAAAACGTACCTTCAATGCCAACCATATGTTGTTTAAACCCTTACAATGGAAACTAGCTCTTTTCCAAGACTTAACATGTTACAAATACTTCTTAACCCCTATTTGACAGTCAATAATGTTGCCGACTGAATTGGATCATCTTCTTGATCCAAATTTCCGATCAACTCTTCATTCTTTAACCGGTAAGTTTGGTCCAATACCAAAAAAATTGGTAGTCACAAATCCAAAAACTTAGTGGAATTTATATTAAAAAATGTTTAACATCCAGGTTGTCTGATATGGGTGTCATTTTACAAGAGAGACATGCCATGCAGACTAGCCTCAACATTGAAATTACAAATGATTTAACTTTGGATAAGCTGCAAGGAATCTTCTTAGAAAGATTGTCCAAAAAAGATTCAAATGAAGGTAGGAAAATTGAGTCACATAGGATGGAATTAAAAAAACGAAACAATGGGATCCAAAAATGGATGTAAAAAAATCAAACCTTAATATCACAAAATAAAAAAGCAAAAATATTGATGAAATGTTATCTGAAAAAAACACAGAGATAGTATACCTTCATAATCATACAAACGCTTAATTCCGAAGTTGAAAGTCTTAAAGATGAAAGAAAAATATTTTGATAAAAAAAAAATTCAATATGTCGACAAACAAACTTCAATTAAGCTGACAAATTTCCATGTTAATAAAGAAATTCACCAAACGAGCTGTTATGGAATGATGGTGTTCAAATTGTGGTTCAAACCTCTTGTGCAAAATCAACAACTATTGCAGAAATTTAAGATATTAATCATAATGATTCAATGAACAATAAGATTGAATTGTATCAAAGCTTTCACTACCAAGAGGATGTTCAACTTCAACGCCAAGACTATGAATTCAAATCACGCGCACATGAGGTATATCTGGACACCTAATTCAAGTTACATGAAAAGCTCCTGGAGTTCATTCCAACAGTACTAAAGTCAATGTAACTCAATGCCCATCAAGATTAATCTCAAACAAATCAATCTTGATTCTATGCACCACTACTCTAGAAATCTATTGGTTATTATAACTGTGCTTTGAGGTTGAAGCCTTTCCAACCTAGGAGGGCATGTTATAAACCTAACCAATTATATAATTAGCTACATTACCAGATACGTCCCCTCGGGCCCTGGGAGCACAGGGAAACGCTCCCCGGATACAAGAGCACGGGGGGAGCATGAGGGGGATTGGGCCCAATCTGTAACTGCGAACACTACCCTTCATGAACACTACCCAGTCTTTACACAAATTAAGACAAGGACGAAGCAAAGAGGGAACAGGAGGGCAGGGACGATGCAGGTAAGGGACGAGAAAGATAGGGTCGCCGCGGGCAGGGAACGGGAGAGACGGTTGTCGTGGGCAGGGAACAGGAGGGCAGGTATGACGCACGCAGGGTTGACGCTGGCAAGGACGAGAGAGGCATCGAAATCATGGCAGGGAGGTCGACGGTGGAAGTCCCCTTCTAGGTAGGGGTTGTTTTAATTTATTTTATTTTATTTGTTATTTTTTAATATATGTTTTGTTTTAATATTGTTTTATAATGTATAGCAAGTTTTGTATTTAATATTATTAATTTTTTATTTTTTATTTCTATGTTTTTAAATTTACTTTTTAATGTTTTATAATTATAAATTAAATAAATTCTATTTTGTTTTTTTTATAACTTTTTTTACGACTTTTTTATTTTTTTGATTATGTATTTTATTTTATATAAAAACATTTTAAATATATTTTATTTGTTTTTTTACAATTCGTATTTAATGGCGATTTTTTTTCTTAAGTTGATTTAACATAAGGTCATCTCATTGTGATCTTCACCAAACTGCAGTGAGTGGATTTTCTTTTGTCTTTATTTTTGTCCAAACTGGTAAGTTGTAACATTTGCATTATGTATTTGTAATAATAAATAAGACTAATCTAAGTTCGACAATTGAATATTATGATATTTGGCATTGAATTATTAGTATGTTTTGTGGTTATTTAACTTATTATGTTTCTTCTATGCATATTATGTGATTAATTTTGTTTATATGTCTATATTTTTATAATTTTTAATTTTTTATATATATTTTTGTATGGCCGTATCCAGCCGTATCCAAACCCCAAATAAAAAATCGTTGTATCCCCGTATCCAATTCCCATCCCCGTATCCGATTCCCGTACCCGTATCAGTAATGTAGATAATTAGTTATTAAGGGTCACTATCAACAGATGCAACCCATCACCTTGTAGGGACAACCTATTGGCTGTGCCCTCGGTATTTATATCACCCTATCCTTCATGCTCACCTATCTGACATTTGGCACTCTAATTTATATTCAATGTGTATGTATAACATCTGCATGTACCCCATACATGTGTGATGCTTACCAATAAAAAAAGAAAGAGCCACTCATATGAAAGCTCTTTGTTGCTTGTAAGAAATGGCATTGAATACTGCAACTCCAAGAGAGCACATAACCAAGGATCACATAGAAAACCTACAACGCCTTATTGAATACTGCACTAGCAAGCAGCTCAGTACCAGTACAACATGATCAGAACAGAGGAAACTACATTGAGAAAACTATTGCATGCCAACTTCAACCACAATCAAACAAAAGGACGATACATGGTAGAAAGACATTCAATTTTCCTGAGAATTCAAAACTATTTAGTAATATAAAAAGGATAATTTTATAATTTTATTGCACTCTCTCTGTGGGATCTTCTCAATGCAATACCATGTACCAAGTTTCAAATCAAAAAGAAAGTACATATTTTACCCTTTCAAGCTGTAACGATCCCTTGATAATTATCCATTAAGTAATTATGTTTTAAAATGGGAAAATACTAAAACAATAAGAAAAGCAAAATATGATTGATCAAGGTAAAAAAGAGTACAGAACTCAAAGATAGATTTCCTAAGAGAAAATATTTACATTCTCATATTTTACTTTTAATTTACAAGAATTTATGTCATTCCTCTTTCCTACTCCAATTTGTTGTCTGGTGCAAGTACTCAACTGGAAAATTAATCACAATGAAACGATTGGATTGCAAGGCTAGACCAGACTCAGTCAATAAATTCCTGGATAGTTAAACCAATTAAGTGCCACTCGCATTGCATCCACTCCATATTTTGGATGGTCTTTATTATCTATGGTAATACTCAATTGTTGGTACATCCTCTGGGGAAAGTGGAAACCCAATACGAATACCAGGAATAAGAGCCTCTTTAACAAACATCCTATTTGCCATATGAGAAATATAATCTTGTAAGATGTGAACCACCAAACTATTTAAGTAGACCACAAAATTTGTAAGTGCAAGTATGCAAATACAAGAACAACTCAATATTTCATCTTAAAACAGTTTTGCAGTGAGTTACTTAGTACAATTTGGTCAGACAAGCCTGAGAATTACGTGTGATATTAGAAAGAATTTTGTTCTATGGTAAACTACAAAACATTTACCTAGCTCATCTTCAGCTGCACTTTGTGCACAACCAACAGCATCCCACCAATCGACTCCAACTGAGAGGCTCCACCAGAATCTGCAAAAGCAATAGGACCATCAAACTTTAAACCCACCAAACTAGCATTAATCTAAATAAAGAGATCCAACAACATAGAAAGAAAACCAAGGTGCATACCTATCTGCTATAGCGCGCTCGCAGGCTGCTGAGTTGAGTTTCCCTTGAGTAGTTGGACTTAAAACAGCAGTTGGTAAAATACGCACAATCTTCAGAACACTACAGTCCCTGCTGTTATCATGCGAAACAGAGGATAGGCAACAGCTTGTAGAAGAGAAAGCCGGTAGGGCAACAGCAGCACCAACAGGGGCACAGTAGTAGTCTACAAGAGAAAAGTTGCTGCCTGAGAATAAGTGAACATCACCATAGCGAAAAGCAAAAGCAACCTCTCCACCATGGCCCGAAAAGCCAATTTTCGCAAGCATCCGGACATCATTGTTCTCATTAACTCCATCGCAGTTAAAATTCTCGAAATTAACAGCATCAGAATCTCCTGAAATTTGGGATCCTGACAAATTTCCAGGTGTAGCAGCTAACCGAGAAGACTTAAAGTCTTTTGTTGGAGTTATGCTCTTATTGACATTCGTTTTCCAAATAGTTGTCATGGGTGATTGTCCACCAGAATTAGAACTAGAATTTTCAAAAAGGGGATGCAGAGCAACCTGTTGATGTGAACTTTCCCATCGCTGCACCCTCCAGCCAGTTAGAGATGGCCCCTCGTCAGGATTATGCGGTGACATATATTGTCCTGTCCAGAAAAGACCAATTTTTAAACATAAATGCATACATTCGCAAATAGACGTCATTTTTTCTTTATGCTAATTTCTGAAATGCATTTAATAGAAAGCATGTATTCTTCAACAAGGCATCTACCAAGTCCCTGCATGTACAATACAAGACTGATCAATTAAAAATCAATTGATAAGAGCAATAACCATAATCCTTCACTGATAAATATTAAAATAGCATAAGTGACATAATGCAGTAGATCAGCATTCCATCAAGTATATTCCCTTCATGAGAAGGAGAATAGATAAAGTGTAACTAGGACCTCAGCATTTCCTCAAGTATGTTCCAACTCAGAAGGTATTGGGATGAGTGATAGTAAATACACCGGAACAGCCAATAGAACAGATTATGTTAATTGAATTCCACCTACAAAGCTTAACCATCTGTTGGTCCATTTTCCCAATTTTGACTGCAGTCTTGTTATGTTAGTCCCCATAAATCTTTTGTCAGTTTCCAGTGTAGCAGAAAACCCAGATAGATCGTGGGTAAGTTGCCTTCTTGTAATTGCTATTGTTGGTAAGCATAAATCTTTTGTCGATTTCTAATGTAGCAGAAAACCCAGACAGATCGTGGGTAAGTTGCCTTACTGAAATTGCAAAATATGGAGAATCTCAGCTTTTCTGGTTCTATTTATATTTACGAAAACAATATTAGAGTTGTGATTGTTTATCACTTGGCTTGAAACTTGTTGGAATAAATTGAGAATTTGGCAAAGATGAATTATCTCCCTTAGAACTACGGAAGAGAATGGCATAGTGTCATCAGTGAAGTGGAAGTTAGCGTATCTATCCCTCTCTCGGTAGATGCAACCCATACAATTTACCTTTCCTTTTTGCAACAGAAATATGTCTAGTTAGGTGCTCTCTTAATATTATGAATAAGGACTCAGCGGGTGTCCCTGACGAAGACCTCTTAGTGGTTGTAAAGGCTGTGTGGTATCCCCATTGATGGAGACACAGAGAATGGGAGTGGTGATGCAGCTGCCTATCCAGTCAGCAATCTGAGAACTAAAACCAAACGTTTTGAGAGTCTGGAATAGAAGAGACCAGTTGCATCTGTCGAAGGACTTTGACGTATCTAATTTTATCATGACTCCCAATCCCTGTTGAGTCCTAAGGGAGTGTATGCTTTCTTGGACAGTAAGAGTGTTGGTAATGTGTTCCTGGGACAAAAGTTGATTGTGTGTCAAAGATAATCTTGGCAAGTAGGGGTTTGCATCTATTGACAATTAGTTTGGACAGAACGTTGTATGTCATACTGCATCAAAAAATTGGTTTGTATTGAACCAGCTGATCTGCTGCAGCCTTTTTCAGGATGAGGAAAAGCTTTATAGCATTGAAAGCTTTTAAAATTTGATTTCTCTGCCTAGACTCCCCTACAAGAGCTAGAGATCCTCTTTGATGAAATCCCAGAAAGTTTGGTAGAAGAGTGCCGTGAAACCATCAGGGCTAGAAGCTTTTTCTTTTTGGAAAAGAATAAGACAATACCCTTATCCTCTCTTCCGTAATAGACTTGGTGAAACTGATACAATCCTCCTCTTGGGAACATTCTTTAGTAGAGTGTTATGAGCCCTGATGTTGTCCCTATTAACTTCCTCTTTGAAAATAGGTTGCTGAAAAGGTAGTAGCATGATCTCAAATATCATGTCTCTTTGAAATAAGATAATTTTCACATGTTTTTAACCGGTGAGTAGTGTTGAGATGCTGTTTGTTACTGGCAGATTTATGAAAGAATTGTGTGTTCATTCGCTTTGCTGAATCCATGTTTCCTGGGAGCTTTGCCTCCAGTAGCTTTCCTATTTATTTTGAAGAGTGGGCAGCTCATGGATGAGTTGTTGCCCTTGTGCCGCTAATGTTTTGTTAAACAACCTGTGTCCCTTATATGCTTTTGGACAGGACCCAAATCATTGTGAACTTGTTGGAACTGAGCAAAAATGTTCCCAAATTTGAGCTTGTTCCAAGCTTTCAATTTGAGTTTCAGATGGTTGAGTTTGCACATGAATTTGTACATTGCATATGAATCTGTACATTGCATGTCATTTCAATGTGGTTAACCTCCTTCCCCAAATTTTTCACGAGACTGGCAAATTCCGGCTGCAAGAGCCACATACCTTCAAACCTGAATTGTTTTTTGGCATTTCCTGAGCTTTGGGGTACAATTTCAAGATGGATGGGCCAGTGATATGAGATAGTGGAGTCACTGACATGGGGGCGTATAGCTTTTCTCCTGTCTAGAAATGATCGTTTTGTCAAATTTTCCAGCAATGTAGTAACTTTTCTTCTGTTACACCATGTAAATAGACCTTGAGAAAAATCAATATCCATCATTGTGGAAAAAGACAGGAGATGAGATAAAGCATTTGTTGCTCTATGATTGAATCTCACTTCCCCTTTATTTTTCGTCCCGTGCTTTGATAGTATTTAAATCACCCATGAGGATTGCTTCTTTAAGATGAACTTCAGAAACCCATTGCAAAATCTGATTCGTACATGTATTTCTATTGCATCCACACAGCGGAATATAAATATTTGCTATGCAAATCTTCTTGGAATTAGGAGGAAAAAAATATGCACTCATACCCCAAGGGAAGGAGACATGGTTTTGGTAGGCATACCTGGATGGATCCCAATGAATCAACATATTTGTTGAATGGTAGAATAATATCTGTTTGAAGCCCGCCATTATCCTCTGAATTTCAACTTTCTAAGAGAACATGCTCTTGTGGTTTCTTGTAGAGGAACCATATCAACCCTTTCTTGTTTGGCTCTGTTCAAAAAAAATCCACGTATACTGGGGACATCAAGGCCCCTTATATTCCAAGAAATTATCTGCATTACCTTCAGAGGGTGCCCTCATACTGATCTGAATCCATCTCTTTGCTTGTGATTTTGGAAATAGATTTCCATGCACGCTTGCTCTTTCCTTTTTATTTGTTATGGCTGGTACCAGGGTAGCTGTGTGCAGGATCCTCCACAGGCTTTCTTTTTTTTATAAATAAAAATCAATAGCGAAATAGTGGGGTATCAGATCTGTTACTGTTAACCTTTAATTTGGCTGTTTTTTATTCTTCCAGTTGCCTTGGATGTATCAGCTATGGAGATGAATTAGATAGGCCAAAAGGCTTTTGATATTGGGAGGCCTTTGGCTGCCCTCTGCCTTTTACAATGCCTTTATTGGGCTGGTTTTGCAGGTTTGTCACCGTAGTTACCAGGAGACATGTGGGTACAGGCACTGGTACATGGACAGAGACATCATTCAAAACAGGGTATGTGAGTAAATGAATAAGGGTACGGCTAAATTGTATATAAATGTTGTCATCAAAAAATGTGGGTACGGGGACTGGTACGCAGTCCTTGTCCCTATATTGGAGTTTCCTGGTAACTATGTTTGTCACTGATTTCTTGGCTATACATGTCCTCTACACCTTTCCCATCTCTGATAGGGTGGCAAAGGTGTTTGAAATGGTGAATTAAGTTTTAGGGTGAGTTTGGGAATTGTCTTTCCTTTGGTATGATCTTTGTAATTTATCCTCCTATCTATGATCATACTCTTTTTTCTTTTCAGGAACTATGAATGGATTTTACGAGTTATTTGCTGCTTGTTCAAAGGTTAGGCCATCCTTACTACCCCATGAGCTTGTTCTCTAAGGATCTGGCTATCCACCTTTCATTATTCAGAGAGTGCTTGATGGGGCACAAATATAGCCAAGCGGCCATATTCATGGCAAGATCTGCACCTGAAGGGGATATTTTCATAGTCGAATGGCTGCTTCCATTCAACTCCTTCCAGATCAAGCAGAATTCTATCTGGGAGAATTTTTACAAGTCTACCGACACAAATCCTGGCATAGTTGAGAACTCCTGGATGTTTGGAACTTTGGTGAATTCAAAAGCTGTTATGTTACCCCCATGGCTCCCCCTATCATCTTCAAGGTATATTTTTGCCAAAATTCGCTTGGAAGAAGTGGAAGTCTGACCCAAACAGAGACAATACTTTGAAGGTCCTCAAAGGGGTTAACAACAAGAGACCAGTGTTTCATGAAAAAGCAGACTTTTTCATTAACTAGTGGCCTCTTTGAAAAACCTGATCTTTCTCATGCTTAGTGGAAAAGATTGCCATTAAGTATCCTTTTGGCATCATGAACAGATCTACAGAGCCCAGGGGCTTCTGGTTTTCTTGCACTCATAGTCTCAAGGGTTTAGGCCCTGGAAAGGCTCCTATAAACCAGCAGATCGAAGCTTGCTCCTTCAGAAGCTGTAGACTGTTACCCATCTCTTTCATAGAGAACTGAATCTTAGGAGAATTTTCCATATACAAGTAACAGCCATTCTCCTTAGCTGGGAAAGAAAGCCCAATAACTGTTTTAAGAGAATGGTGGTGCATGAACTGTTTCAAGTCCCCCTTGCAGATCTGATTTGAAACTGGAGAGATTGCTGTTTTGAAACTTCTGTTCAGATTCTGACCAGAAAACAGTTGGGAAGAGGCCATGGCCTCCTCTCTAGAATAGCCCTAGGTCTAGAGAGTCAGTGGATTACAATGGGAAGATATTCCTGGTTTTTGGTAGGGGTTGAGTGCTGGTTTGGTAGTGTGAGGGGGTAGATGAGAGCTAACAGAGGCCCTAATGCCCAATGTCCTGGCATTTACATTTATATATGGGGTGCCAAGAAAATAGAGACCGTGCCAAAAAAATAGCCATATAGATAAGATATATAGGGAGGGGGGGTGCCAAACTAGATGGGATATGGGAGACCAGAGATAGGGAGATAGGGGTATATAGATGGACAGGGCGCCGACAGTGTTTTTTTGGCTTCAATCTATAGGGCCCTCTAGTCTATAGAACTAAACTAGTCTATGGGCTAGACTAACTAGTAACGTTCTAACTACCTAACTAACTAGTAGGTTCCCCTATCTCAATCTAATCTATATATAGGGGGGGGGTGCCAAAGAAACTAAATCTATATATGGGTGCCAAAGAAACTAAATCTATATATGGGTGCCAAAGAAACTCTATCCCCCTCTAACTATAGATAGAGAGTGGATTGACTCACCCCTATCCCTAGATCTAATCTAGTTGGGGCCAATGCCAATGCCAAAGAAACTCTATCTCTAGGGCCCTCTATATAAACTATAACTAACTCTAAACTCTAAACTTTAAACTAACTCCCATATAGAGTTTAGTTTAGTTTAGTTTAGTTTAGTTTAGTTTATATAGAGGCCAAAAAAACTCTATTTATATAGAATAGAGGCCAAAGAAACTCTGTTTATATAGAGGGGGGGGGGGGGGAGGGGCCAAAAAAACCCTATCTTGGGAAAACATATTGACAGGTGCACAAACGTCAGTTTTAAAGCTCATAAAATAGCCATTGATCCTTTGAAACTATAGACCTGAATGCATTCACAGGCTTTAAGGCTAAGACTAGAAAATAGTGAGAAAGGAACAAAACAACAAATTGAATCTAGGACCCGATTTAATTAACTAGAAAAGGAGAAATGATGAAGAAGGGTCAGATCCCCAGGTGGACATTAGAAGATGCAAACTTTCAATAGCATGACTATAGGTGGGATCAAACATAATCAAGGGCATGATGGGGATATAAATCATTAGAAAACTGATCTCATAGATATGTAACTTCTCCATGAAGTTTTCATCAAGGAAAGTCAACATTGAAGGCTAAAAATGATGTAAGAGTTATTCTTCCAAATCAACCATGTAGTAGGTCTTGACATGTAGGTGTGAAGAGAGAGGTGAATTATAGAAATAAATGCAAAATTTTATCAAGAGAAAAAAAAAACTATTAGATCATATTTATCTTCCAAAATTAAGGCCATTTCCTCCATTACTATGACAGTTTCCATGAGAAGTTTGTCAATATGGTAGGTTAGCATTGAAGGAGGCTTAGTGCTCCTAATTTCCTTTTCTATCTTAAATAGGATAGGATAATGTTGCAATAATCCTATATATGCATTTTTGTAGTGATTTACCCCTCTCTCTTATCTATTATTTAGCACATTGTATATTTTGATATGTAGGATTGGAACTCGGCAAAATAGCTCTGTAACTTCGGGAGAAGGGGTGCCTCCTTGCGATAAAGGAGGTCGCAGTGACCAGGCCCGGGCGACTGTTTACCAAAAACACAGGTCTCCGCAAAGTTTTAAGACCATGTATAGGGGCTGACGCCTGCCCAGTGCCGGAAGGTTAAGGAATTTGGTGACCTGATGACAGGAAAGCCAGCGACCGAAGCCCCGGTGAACGGCGGCCGTAACTATAACGGTCCTAAGGTAGCGAAATTCTTTGTCGGGTAAGTTCCGACCTGCACGAAAGGCGTAACGATCTGGGCACTGTCTCGGAGAGAGACTCGGTGAAATAGACATGTCTATGAAGATGCGGACTACCTGCACCTGGACAGAAAGACCCTATGAAGTCTAGTTTATATAGAGGCCCCCCTCTAACTCTATCTAACTCTATTTATATAGAGGGGGGGAGGGGGGGAGGCCCCTCTATATAAACTAGATAGGGGGTCGGACCGGACGAGTGCCAGATAGATATATAGGGCTCGGCCTCAAGATAGAGTTTTTTTGGCCCCCCTCTCTGATATATATTCGATCAATTACTCTATCATCTCATCCACAAGGTTCAAAGAGAGGGCTCTCCCGGTCATCTTTCCCATAGACATAGTGAGGGGAGGGGCCTATCTATCTATATATATATAGATATATGTAGTCGGTTGAGTGCATGAATGACCGGTCATCTTTCAAAGATAGGGCTCTCCCGTACAAGGTTCAAAGAGAGGGCTCTCCCGGAATCTAGAATTGAATTGTAGTCGATTGAGTGCATGACGGTGAGAAATGGGATTTGTTTCAAACATATACATCATGGTTTTTTACTTCTACATGGTGGAAATATATTGATAATTTATTTTCTATTACTTTTCCGCAAATACTAATAAGTATTAGTGATCAATTCAATATCATTTTGCACGATATTACGGATAATTGGAATCATACTTTTTTATTTTTATCTCTATATCAATTCTATGTAAATGAATTGAATGAATCAATGAATCAATATTCATTCACAATATTGATTCTCTTAAAGAATCGATGAGTCCAGGGAACTAAACGACATAAAAAATGTTTAAACAGTGAAAAACAAAAATAAAAAACCAATGTTATCATGCTTATACATATTTATTTCACCCTAGATTAACCCATTATCATAAATAAAATTCAAAATAGAAGGGGTAAAGAGATTAAAAAACCTAGGTGTACTAAATATGGATTTGTAATGTTTGATTGAGCACACTTAATGAAACCAATCCTTGGTTAAGCTAGAATTAACACAATTTTGGCCCAAGGATGGTGTGAGAGTCTAGGAAGCTGATTATATAGAATTACATCGTATTTTTATCCTACATACAAAAATTCCGAAGTGTGGGGTTCAAATCTTCATCCCTACCCATACCCAAACAGCAAAAGCTTGTTAACCTTGCAAACTAGAAACAGAATTGTGTCTCTTTCAATATATACACAACTAAATCAACTCATATCAATAAAAGATCATGATGCATACAGAAATCTAAGGGCAGAGCCAAAAACACCATATGCCATAGTACAAGAACAAAAATAACTTTCTTATGCATGTCACTTAACCCTAAATATTTGTGCATACAACACTGCCTTTATGAAAAAGTTTGATTTCTTTGAAGATTCTGTGCAAACATATCTTGCTATAAACTATTAGAGAAAACCTCTAATTAAGGAGGCAAAGGAATATCTTACCTTCAACTATTGCAACAGCTAAGACTGATCCTCCACGAGATGGGTCAAATGCAAGTGCAGAAACCCCAGAAGCCCATGTGGTGGTTGCGGCTGATTGAGCTGCTGCTTCAGGACTTACATATGCAGAAAAATTAGAAACTGGAGAACAATTGAGTAAAATGGGTTCTATTGCCTCCGCAGCAAGCTGTAATTGTGTGCTTTTCTCTTCTGCACATTGATATTCTTGCCAACTGAACAAATATGCAGCCAATGGTGAGAAGCCTGCCCATGATGGAGGGTTCAACGAGGGTGGAACAGCAATTCCTGTACTCATCTTGACAGTAGCTTGTGGATTGTTTCCAATGCCAGCTGTAACTTCCCAAACTACAACTGTTGATGGATTCACAATAGGAACACCAGCTACAAGCATTGTGCCTGCCTCAGTTATGATAGCATCAGCAGCCATAATGCCACTTGGCCCAGCTCCTAACAATCCTTTGTTTGTGGCAAACCATTTTGGGGATGTGCCAGAATGGTTTGAGGGCCATTGAGACCACCGAAGTTGAACTGAACCTGACGAAAAAACCGAACATACACACAGAAAATTTGGCCAGCGAGCTGCAAAAACAACAAAACAATAGCCAGATGATTTAAGATTTGTTTCTAAATTATATAAAAACTAGTTATAGACTATAAAGAAAGAATGAAATACAGTATCACATGAAGTTTCTGGAATGAGGGCAGGGAAGGGGAGGATGGGGAAGGGTAGACGCATCCCTGGAACGCATGGAAAATTTTAGGGACTTGGGAAATCACAAGTATTAAAAATATATATAAATTTATTTATTTTATACAACTAAACAATTACCATATTGACAGCAAATTCAAGATAGAAAAATCATCATATAATGAAAAAACTGTAAAATTTAAATACAGAAAACTCTACCATAACTTATCAATATTGTCATTAGACATTAATTGATCAACGATAATTCATCACTAAACATATATTATAATACAATGAGTCATCAAATCACATTTGAAAATTGATATCCACAAGACTAAAAGTTGAAACAGTAAATTCAAATTGAAATACATATCATATATGCCCGATTAAATTGTAAATTATAAAAGATGATTGAAATCCCAAATATTAAAAGAGCAGTATGTTCTTCTGCAGACTAATTAATTAAAAAATAAAAATATAAGTCCTGAAAATAACAATAATGTGTGGAGTAAGCATAGCTAATGGATCATGCATACGATACAACTACTTTTCTATCTTCAACTCCCATGCGCTCAAAACTTGCCTCAACATTTGACATCATGCATGCCATTATTATCATCACTCTAAGGATCCTCTTGCTGAACAAATATACTCCTCATCCACCTGTGTGGCATCCTCCTCGTAAACATATGTGGCATCCTCCTGATCATCAACCAAATGTACGGCATGTCCCTGCAAATAATCTGCAGTCTTGCTATGCTTAAGAAGCATGGCGCTATGAACTCCAACCCGCTTCTCCGCTATCCTAGACGTAATTCAATTTCACTTGATAGATGTTTAAATTCATCTTTAAAATTGAAAAAATTGGATTACATAGAGATTACCTTTTAAATATGGTATTATATATATATATATAACACAAACAAAAATTAAATTAAATCCTGATAAAATCTAAAATACAAAAAGAATCATATATATTTTATTTTATCAGGCTTTAATTCATAGTTACCATGTTCGGATTGTTCGGAAGGGGAAAAAAGTTCAGAAGTTCGGGATTTTGCAAAAAGTTTGGTTCAGTTAGTTCAGTAGTCCAGTTAGGAAACTTTTACAATTCATAAAAAATAAATATACCATACATATTTGTAAAACATTAACATAAATAAGTTGATCAATGATAACACATGATAAGAAAATACAATAGTGTTAAACTTCAATGTTCATTGTTCCACATCATACATATAAATTATAACAATGAGAATTGTGAAATATCATTTGTTCAACATTAAAGTTTTCAGCATTGACTAAAAATGAGAATGAAATTTGAACATCTGCAACATCAAACCCTGCATCTACACCAGAGTCATTACTAGTAGCATCATCCAATCCTACATTAGTAGGCTCATCAACAACAACAATATTTTCTTCATCTTCAAAACATGGTTCGCCAAGGCGAGAGTTGTCGTCTTCATTTGCAAGAGAGTGAGTAAGCAATCATAAATTACTATGAAAAAATACAAGATCAAAGTTTTTGATCACCCAGTCGATTCCTCTTGTTAGTGTGGATTAAGTCATGTGTACTCTAGTTTCTTTCACATGCAGAAACACTCAAACATTGGCTGAAGATTCGCACGGCAAGCCTATGTAATTGTGGAGTAGAAGCACCATAAGTCTGCCACCATTTAGATGGTTCCCACTTCACCTTTGCTTCCTTGATACCAAACATTTCCAATTGGTTCTTGAAAACACTAAGTTTCTGCCTCGTTGCTTCCTTCTCTTCTTCTTCAATACACAATTTGTCTATTGTTGCAAATACACCTTTCATTATCTCTTCGTCTGCCTCATGATTTATCTCTACCAATTTGGGATCTAAATAGCAAGCTACTGCGTGTAGAGGACGATGTAGCGTCAACCATCACTTGTCCACAATTTCCCAAATGCACTTGACTTATTCAAAATTATCTGCAAGTAACTTTTGAATTTCTTCCTTTGCTCTATCCATTCCCTCGTACACAAAGCCCATGCAAAGTTGATTGCCATCAACCATTCTCAAAATTCTAACAAGAGGCTCAAATACCATTATGATCTTCTTTGCCCCCTCCCAAAATGTGTCCCCTAAAATACTTCTTTCAATATCTTTTGAATGGGCTTCCTTGAAAAGCTTTGACTCTGTCCATTCGTCAGAAACCATCACTTTTCTCAATGTTGTCCTCTCCTCTACCTCCCTTTGCAAAGTAATAAAGTTGGTGGCAAATCTTGTTGCAGCAGGGGATAGAAGCTCATGCTTTGAAAATGAACGATATAAGTTCAATGTCAAGCAATGATTGAGGATAAACTTAAAAAACTTGTTTTCCTTCAATCACAATATTACTTACCCACTCCAATTTTGATAGATCTTCAAGCAAAAGATCCAACACATGTACAAAGCATGGTGTCCAAAATAGATGAGAAAATCTATCAATGAGTATATCACCTGCCCCTTTACAATTAGCTACATTGTCTGTAATGATTTGAACAACATTCTCTTCGCCTATCTCCAAAATAGTTGATTCTATGCATTGAAAAATGAAAAGAGAAGTTTTTTGTTCTTTACTTGTATCAATTGATTTTATAAACATAGCACAATCAGGGGATATTGCCAAAATATTTAGGAGGGGTCTTCTTGAATCGGACCATCCATCACTTACTATTGTGCACCCTATTCTTTTCCAAATTTTTTTAATTCCATTTAGCTTAGTAGATATCACTGCCACTTCCTCATCAAGAAAACTAGTCCATACTCTTTCATAGCAAGGCAGTTTGTAACCCTTCCCAAAATCAATAGCCTCATCTAGAAAGGTTTAAAAATGTGAAGAACGGATAACATTGAAAGGAATGGCCTCTGCATAAAACAATCTAGCCACCAACCTGTCTACATCATGTTTTTGTTGTGGCCTCCACATTGACTTCAATGAACCTTGTGACTTTTGAACGCTGCTTCCACTTCCACTTCCTTGGGCAAATGATGATGGAGAGCAACTTGAATTGTTGAATGAGCCCATTTGTGAGATTGAATGTTGGATTTTGGCCTTCTTTGACTCTGAAGCTAATGATCCAGCACGACTCACATTAAATTTAGCTTTCACTCTATTTATGAATTCTACATATTTCAGTTCCATTGATTTTTCATTTGCTGCCCCACAAAATTTCACATCTGTAGATCCTCCAAAGTAATCGTAGTGAACTCTAGCTATACTCCCAGTGATATTCACATTGCACAAAATGCATCTCATATTTTTTTTATCTTTATCATCTCTCTGGACAATGTACTTCATCTATAATGGGTGGCTTGACATTGTAAAGTTTTTAGATGGATTGAAAATTTGCTTTTCACTGTTGGTAAGAATAAATTCTTGACCTCACAGCTCAAATATATTAATATTGTTCCTCCCCTGCTCAATACCCACTGAGACTGCTCAACCTTGCATGGTCTAACACTCCTCTGCTCTGAAATTTAGTGACTCCCTGAAGAAGCTTTGACCCTGCATGTGCAAAATACAATAAAATAATTATTAAATTATTAATTATAAAAAAAGTATATTTGATAAATTAAAATTTTATAATATAAAATTCAATCCAGATTAATTATAAATTTGTAACTTGTTGAAAATTAAATGATACATATTGATATTATAAATTTAGTAATTTACAAATATAAATGTGGTCTTAAAGATATTTTTTTTAAATTAACACCAAAAAAAATTAAACTAGCTTATTAAATAATGAATATAAAAAAACACTGGAAAAAAACTAAATAATATAATAATAATAATAATATTTATTTAATATTTACTATTTTATAATTACTATTACTAAAAGACATTTAGTAATAGTAAATATAAAATAATAAATATATTAGTAGTATTAATAATGAATAATTATAAATTAAAAAATCAAATCATAAAGGTTTGGAATTGTTTAACAAATCAAATCATTTAAAAAATCCATAAATTTCTAAATCATAACCAAAAAAAAAACCTAAATGCTAAACATAAAAGTTAAAACCAAACAAAGTAAACTTACCTCTTCCTTCACCCGACGGCGGACGTTGTGTTCTACTTCTGCCACTCTCCAGCGACGCCTTCTGCTGCATTTGGATTTGCAACGCCTTTTGCTGAGTTTGAATCTGCAACGCCTTCTGCTGTGTTTGGAGTCTTGGACCCTGGTTCGCTGGTTTTGTTTCATGTTCGATGGTTTTGGACCTTTGTTTAATGTTCGCCGCTGCTCAAACCCTTCGCCGCTACTCAAACGCTAAAGCCAAATTATCCAATGAATCAACGATCTTAAAATAGGTTAGGGTTTTTCATTTGTTGCTAAATCATGCCACTTTCAGTGGCCATAGGACCCACGCGCCCCTTCAAAACTTGTTTTTATTTTTTATTTTCATTTTTTGAATTGCAAATGTTATATTATTTATTTTTTGAATAAATAAATTTAAAAACAAAATATATATATATATATATATATATATATATATATATATATATTCGAAATACATACAAATTTTACTGGATAAATTTGAGTTGCTGAAAATTTTCGGACCGAATAGTTTTTCAACCATATTCGTACGAATATGGTAACTATGGTTAAAGAGAGTCATACCATATATTTATATATATATATATATATGACTCTAATTAAAGCCTAATAAAATAAAATAAAATAAAAACCTGATAAAATCTAATATATATATGATTCTTTTTGTATTTTAGATTTTATCAGGCTTTAATTTTATTTTATTTTATCTTTGTGTTGAGTTTCCTCTTGTGGCAGAATGTTTGATTTCCCCTAATCTCTTGAAAGGTGACCACACCCAAATCCCAAGGTGGTTTCCACATAAATAACCTCAAACTATTTAAAGCATTGGGAATGAAACTAGCATGGAGACTCTTCCACAAGTCATCAGCCCCATGAATCCAGATTCTGCGGGATAAATATATAAATTCTGGTGAGCAAAATGATGTGCTCATCAATTTGAGAATAACGACTGGATCTGAGGCTTGGGGGCATATCAAACATGGCATTTTACACCTGCAATCACAATTACACTGGCAGCTAAATGATGAGAATTCGTCCCATTTCTGAGAACATTGCTGAAACAGATTCCAATGTCTCAGCAATGTACCCGGGCTTGGTCCTTTAAAGACCAAAATTTCCTCATAGTATCTCATCAACGTTCAACCCTACACAAAGAGATATCCCTCTCGCCTTCATGTCACATGGGATTGATCAACTCTTAAGGACTTTCAAGTCCTCATTTTGCAGCCGTCCACAAACTAATTGCAGAATTGAAGTTAAGAAAGATCCTACTTGATTGTACCTATTGTATTGCATTGGGAAGGTGACAGATCCATACAACGTACAGCAAAGGGAGCATATCATTCCATCTTGCCAGCACTTGGATCAATTGATCATCAATGGACAAATATACAGAGCTTAGAGTATTGGCCAAAGGGCAAGCCTTTCTATTTTTATTAAACCATGAAAAATAATCACCCCCAAAATTCCTACAAGCAAAAGGTTGGCATGGTCCCACATATGCCTCAATTGTCAACAAGAACTCGTAGATCATCTATTCAGACATTGTCCAGCTTGGCCAACATAGAAGCAGTTTATATTGGAGGAGTGATTTGTGACCCACAAAGCCACACACGTCCAGTTCTCTAAATATGTCGGTTACAAAACAAACAACTTTTGCAACAAATGGACCATGCAAAAAGGAGTGGCTCTTTCCCTTGCATTCAAAATTAATAATCTTTAAATTGAAATAGATTACATGCTAGTTATCCAGCTAGTTAAAACTCTGCTTGCGCCCCAACACATTGATACATGCTTGACTACAAATCCACATGGGCATGGACCATTTCAAATATCATCCACCATATTATAAATTACAATACACCTTAGACACGTCCACAAAGCCCATTTACACCAAGTCAAGAAAACTCAATTCCATAATCAATAGTCTAGATAAGCAAGAGGCTGCAAGGATCAACATGTCACCTATTAAAATTGAGTATCCCAATCCAATCTATCTTGTTATGAACAAGGTGCTTTTAGGTTACCAACGTATTTTTAATTCTCTCTCCACCACTATTATTAGAATTATGGTTATACCCACCACATGTGTTGAGTATCCCAATCCAATCTATCTTGTTATGAACAAGGTGCTTTTAGGTTACCAGCATATTTTTAAATCTCTCTCCACCACTATTATTAGAATTATGGTTATACCCACCACATGTCAATGAACTTTCACAATGCTTACCCACAAGGGAAACCCATCAAAGGGCTGAGTGGTCTAGATAAGCAAGAGGCCGCAAGGATCAACATGTCACCTATTAAAGTTGAGTATCCCAATCCAATCTATCTTGTTATGAACAAGGTGCTTTTAGGTTACCAACGTATTTTTAATTCTCTCTCCACCACTATTATTAGAATTATGGTTATACCCACCACATGTGTTGAGTATCCCAATCCAATTTATCTTGTTATGAACAAGGTGCTTTTAGGTTACCAACATATTTTTAATTCTCTCTCCACCACTATTATTAGAATTATGGTTATACCCACCACATGTCAATGAACTTTCACAATGCTTACCCACAAGGGAAACCCATCAAAGGGCTGAGTGGTTTCTGTTAAAAAATGAAAATCTATATTTTTTCTTACTTCCTCATGATATACAGCCATATTATATGGCATTGGCCCCAGTGATTGTTACATCCCTGGTTAGGAGGCTTTTTTATCTGCACGTCTTAACTTTGGAACATTTAATCAGCCATCAACACCGAAGATCCACCTAATGTGTGCCTTACTCAACCACAGCCCATAGAAATTCAACACATCCACCTTACTACTAATCACCAGCACCTTCATATCTTCCCCTATACACTATAACTTTACTCATTACAACCGATTCACTAATCCCTCGCCCCCTACCACACCACTTCAACTCATTTTCCTAGCACATTGCAAATAGATTACTTCATCCCTGGACTGGTATTTTATGGCATTTCCCCCTCCACACTTGTCTCCCCCTCCACACTTGTCTCCCCCTCCCATCATATCCAATCAGTCTGGCATTTTATGCACAAAAAGACAGCTCTTCTTCGACATTAAATTCAATATAATGGCAAAATGGAAACATGCCCTAAATCAAAGAATAGTCAATAATCAGAAATCAATCAAAGCATGTGGTTCTCATAAACATAAACAAATTTTTCCTCAGCTTGCACATCTCAAAGTGGCAAACAATGTTGTCACCGATTTCTCCAGTTCCAAGGAAGATCCAACACCATTAACAAATGTTGCAGAAAAGATTCATTTTGGTTGGTCAAATGGTGTGGAAGCAAACAATGCATTCAAACCCTAGAAGTTCAATCCCTAAGGATAAAAGCATTTATTCTGCAGCCTCAAAGAGTCGTCTACAATAAGTTTGCAAATATTTTCAACATGTTCAAATCATGGATAGCATTGGTTATATCTGGAGATGCAATGACAAAATTAAAGAAGCAAGCTGAAAAGAGGCCATTACCCAAACAACTCGTATGCTTTTTTTCATTCAACTCTCAATCCCTGAGGCAAACAACACTAGCTTACAGCCCTGTTGAACAAATCACTCGCAACATTAGGCACCTCCCTCACAACATAGGAAGGTTCTGTTATCAACATTGCCCACCATCGATATTGCTCCTGACCACAACAAACACCCAACTCACACAAGTGGCCTGTCTCAGACAAAAAATCCTTTCAGACAGCTCCAATATTCACAATAAGTTCACCCCGAAGGTTTAGCATATGCCCAAATTCACTCCAAATTGTGTGCAACTTTCTCTGTTTCAAACCCCACACTGGTTGACTATTGAAGCATGCTTGTTCAAAAATCATCAATTGCAACTAAATGGAAACGGACCAGCATCATTGGCGCATGTCTGACCAGATATCCTCCCCATAGACCCTGGTAACCAAACAACACCAATGAGGTGTTCAGGTTCACATGCACTCAACCATATCAATATTTCCAAGGTTCTCATCCCCACAACATCTTTATTCTCTAGCCAAACACACCACCACACCCAGAAACAAAGATCAACATCTTCCTCCATACATGGCTACAATGAAGCATTATTACAAAGAAATGTACTAATCAGATCCCTTATAAATTGAGTATTCACATCTTTTGTGCACCCAGACACCTCATTTTGAGAGAACTGCACATCTCCAGAAGGAGAATGAATGCCCAAATGACTCGTGTTTGTGCCCATCTTGACCTTAATGGATACAATCGGTAAGCACTGAAAACAATAATCAAAGTCCTCCTTGAAAAGGTCACAGTTGACCTTGCAACTACTACACTATGATTTAGCTAGAAAGTGAACCAGCTCAGAATAGCTCCTTCAGTTGCTCTCTTCATGATCCCCTGGATTTCCAGTGTCGACTTAAGGTAATTCATACAGTAAATAAGCATGGGGTTGAGCCATAGGGCACATAAGGGGCCCTTAGGTTATCAAACCCTGGTAATAGACACACATGAAAAATAAAGGTGTGAAGATATCCCCAATGATTACCTTACTTTCTTTACCAGCAAGTTGTAGCAAGCATGATGTCAGTTGGCAAGATTTTGAAGTTTCTTATATACTCTGTTTTGTTTCAGTGGTCATTTTCTAAGACTCTTCTGATTGGCACTGCATGTTTGAAATCCAGATCCTGTGTCCCTAGTCTAGCTCCAATTTTGTTTTAGTCTCTCGCTTCTCCTTCATGCTGCAGCCACTTTGTTGGCTGTTATAGTCCTTGATCTAATCTTTTAATACATAAATATGGGATTTATGCTGATTAAAAAACAAAAATATGCCTATAGGAGTAAAGGAGCTGGGAATATGCATAAAAGACGCAGAACATCTTGTATACACATTAAAAACACTTTATTGACACATTTCATGTTCAGGGCTTGTCAGTGCATTAATCGCACTGAATGTATGCAAAATCACATACACCGAGATCAGGGTGGCCTAGTGGTGGTTCGGTTTCCAGCACTTTGTGAGAGATGCGTCATGGGTCGCCCTTCTTACTACCACCTTTGTATCAGTGATTGTCTTTCTCAATCTCCTAATCCTTCCTCTGACCCCCATTCCTATATTGTTTGCTCATAGCTGAGATTATCGTCACAATCAACAATTTCCCCCCTAGCACCCATAATTTGGCCAACATCATTGGTTGGGTTGATGATATTCTACTTTCTTTGTATGTTATTGGTCAGGCCAATGACATCAGCTAAAACTGGGTTTTGACTTTTAGTGATCCAAACTATATCACAGATTTCCCCTTGTCATTTCTCAAAGATATACAATAATTTTATTTGCTTGCGCACCCAATTCCCCTTAGGAAGAAGAAAATATAGGGTTAAAGGAGCTTAGCCAAAGGAAGACAAGTTAGCAATAAAAGGCCTTCAAGATTTAGCAAAAAATGAGCTATGCAAACGAGGTATACCAAGTCTTTGGAACACCCAATTGTGGTCTGCTTGGGGTTTATTCTATCCATCTTGACTTCACCTACAACCATCTCTCACAAAGTGATAGAAACCAAGGGGTAGATTAATGCACCAACAAGTCAACTTGAAGTATCCCTAACCCTAATCTCTTTCTCTTGTACTTTGGTTGATTTGTGAATGTTGTATGTTTCATGTATTTGATAGTACAATACATGCATTTTTTCATTTACTTTATTTCGATCTTTATATTATCTCTTGCTTTACCATCTAGTGACAACCTATCTCTTGCTTTAACGTCTGATGAGACACAAGATCTAGTAAGGTCCTCCACCCTCTTTCTCTGTAGTGATTGTATGTGTAGGTTCCCACAAAGGGAAAATTACAAACTAGTGAGGATTCATGGCATATAAAGGTACAAGACCATTCTAAATCCAAGACATAAGAATGCCAATCCACAAAGCAGTTTGGGGTTGTAGAAAAATATTGATTGTCATGAGGATTCATAGGGTATAGGGTGTATAGGATAGTTTTATATTCAATAGTTTAAGTTTTTGCCCTATGTAATAAGTAACAATCATCTAACTCCTAGTTGTTAGGTTGTTAACCTAAAGCTACCATAGGATAATTGTTAATAAGTTTTTTTTTTCTATTTTGCTATTCCTACGTTGGTTGCAACTCCAGATTCTCATTGGGAGTGAAACTAGGAGTGAGAAGATTCTCACTTACTACATAGGGTAAAAACTTAAACTCTAGAATATAAAACTATCCTATGCACCCTATACCCTATGAATCCTCATCAAAACGACACTTGCCTACAATCCTGGACCGCTTTGTGGATTGGCATTCTTATGTCTTGGATTTAGAATGATCTTCTAACTTTTACCTATTTAAAGGCTTGTTGTATTGTAAAGACCTATTTTAGGCCCAATACACATCTGGTGGAAAACATCAAATCAAACAACTAAAAAAGAAAGGATAAGAACTCCGTTAGATCCACTGAAAAAATAGATTAGCAAAAACTCAATGAAGTTTTGCGAAGAGAAATTCATGTATCTTATGGTCCTTCACATGGTGAAACTTCCGACTCCACTAAAAAATAACCTTATTTTTATACAGATAGATCCTTAGTCTTTCAAGCCAGTTGTGACAAGCATTGCAACTCCAGACAAGATGAACTATAAAAGTACGTCAATACAAGCCAAATCACTAAACCAACCTCACTTTTATTACCAATTCTCAAAAAAAATTAAATTGCCCTAATTTCAATATGTGCTAAACATAATGTCTTGTCCTAGAACTGGGATGAAGATCCATATTTTGTAATTTTCCCTTACCTCACTGTTAATTTTTTAGGTCAGCTATAGAAGAAAGCGAAATATGCTAAAATAGAGATGAAGTGGGGAAAGCTACCTGAAGTTTGAGGTTGATGTGAAAGATACTTTTCCTCGGGCGTTAACTTAGAGTTTGCCGAAGCATTTGAGCTTGCATTAATCCACCTATACTGAAAAACAATATCACATGCTCATAAACATGGTAATTTAACTTGCAATACTGTCCTTTCTATATTGAGATAAAAATTTACAAAAAGTTAACAAACACCCATCACATGGACAAATACATTGCTATAAAAAGTATCCTACAGCAGTTTGTCTCCAATAGCAATACTAACAACATCATTTGTAATATTGTTTCAAAATTGCATCCTTGTAAAAGGGAAACAACAATCATTGAGGGGATAAAGATAGTGTAGCAACTAACTAGAGAACAAATATACCATTGAAAATACAACTTTAAAATGGAAATCCCCTCCACAAAAAGCATATTCAAAAATTAAGACTAGAGATTTTACTGCATAAGTGTAGTTATTCAGAACTTAGGAAAAAGGCCTTCTCTAGAGTAAAGTTTGAGAAGTTCAGAGGTGCTCTTTGTAATAGACAATGTACACAAACTCGATATTCAGACAAGTCAGAAATAATAAATAAAGAAAGTTGAATTTTATTAAAGCTAATACATATGCATCCAAAAAAATTGTAGTTGGGCAATTAGATATGGGTTTACATAATTATACCATATTTTAATAACGTATTTATGCATCCTATTGATAGGATGAGTCCAGTTACAGGGTATGATAAGCACTATAAGCAGTTGTACCAGACTCATTGGCTCCTGATCCTTAATGGGCTTTCTTGCTTTCCGGATTCTGTTGCGCATAGCAGTGGAGTAAGTGTGATTCATTATGTGCCTACTAATGCCTCTCTATTTCTCCAGATCTGGAGCTTCCATACCTCTTGTCAGCTCCCCCTTGCTAATCATGTTGTATTGCCTTTTACTCTTGCCATATCCTCTCTGTCTTCCTCCCCCTCTTGTTTGGGGTCTCCCATTGCTTGTCATACCACGATCGATTTTCATGCCTCTGGTGCCTTTGACAACTGGTATGTTGATGATTATACAGCTAGTCTCCATGAGCTGATGTGAGGATATTATTCCCTCTCTGCTGCTACAGATACAACCAAATATGACTTTGATAACATACATTTGGCCTGTGTGCTCTTTACGGCTATGTAGGGAAGTAAAATTACGCAGCAGGACAGAAGTATATAGCAGCAATAATTAAACAAGCTACAAATGCAAATAACAGTAAAAAAATGATGGTTTCTTAATTTCAAAAGGGTGTAAATAAATGAGTCTAAGTTGCACCTTTGATGACAACTTTTCAAAAATTAAAATTGACTTAATTAAGACATGTTTCAGCAGTTTTATCAACTCTAGTCTACTTGTTTCTAACTATATAATTAATGTACCCAAGTACCTTCTAATCTGCCTACACTATCCACCTCCCCAACGTCCTCCCCCACCCCAAAAAAACATTAAGAGACTGATGGCTGTTTACTCTGTCTGCTCTAGGGCAAAAGACTGATATGCTTTCTGTGACTGATTATGAACAACCATTGCAAACTCTTGTGCTGAGCTAAGTGCCTCATTTAACCATTGCAACTTTTGACCTTGATGATGAATTATATGGGTGATTTGAAATATCGATCCATCAAAAATATCCACAAGTTGTCTAGAATCTTTGTTTCTTTTAATTTCGCATGGAATGTGGAAGATTAGTACTCTGATCAGGCTGCCGTTCTGTGCTAGGTTTACTCCTCACCATGAACTGAGTCTACCATGCCCTCCTGTTCCTTTTTTCATCCTTACGTTGCTTGTGATCCTCAACTTCCAGTAGACTTCTAAGTAATGGGAACCTCAACATACAGCAGACTTCGAAGCAATCAGATCCAATCCATCCTCAATCCTGTGCAGATGTGGCATTTGGATGAGGTCAACCGTTGGAGACATGTCATAAATGAAATTTTGTTGTAGACAGATTCTTAAATTTTTCTAATAACTTTATATTTTCATCATCTGACAGAATCAGGGACTTTTTCAACTCTCTCCACCAATCTGCAAACCCTCTGTTAACTTCACATATGTCATGTAGGAGTCTGCAGCTTGCTTCAATAACCCATTTTGTTTTGTCATCATGTCCTTGGTATCCTGCTTGGCCTGTTCCAATTCTGCCACTTGTTTCAAACCCTCCAACTCTAATTCCAAAGTAATTTTTGCTTCGAACAATTTTTCTTTTGCTTCCTCCTCCCTCATCAATTTCTGCCAAACCAATTCTACAAAATTATGGTATTGGAAAACCTCAGAGTACAAAGTATGCATATGATGGCAGACATTATTCATTTCTTCATTTTCAGAATGAGAATGGGTGAAAAAGGGAAGATCCTGAATTTTCTTTAACACTTCGAGAAGTAACACTGCTAGTTTCTTTGAGACTGCTGTTGACCTCTCCTCAAAACGCTGTGTCAGATTTTCCACAAAGTTAACCAATTGCTTAAAATCTTCTCGCTGTCCATATTTTCCATTTTCTACAGTAGTTTTTAATCAATTCTTTAAAATCCTGGTGTCGTCCATATTTTCCATCTTCTACAGGAGTTTATTACCTCACTGCTGACTTCGAAACATCCTTAACCAATTTCTGAAGTGGCTCATTTCTGTGTTCTTAAGAAACATGTAGTATTGGATCTTCTTCATAATCATACCCTGCTTGCTCAGTTAATGGATCTTCGAAATGGGGTATATCTATCTCAAACTCATCCCCATTTTCTTCGCCTAAAGTTTTCATCACTACTTGGGTCTGTGACTGTTCTTCCTGCCTCCATTTCATTTTTATAAATACTGCTGTTGTTCAACATCATCTTTGGTAAGTCTCTTGATTATTTAGAAGATGGTATTGTTCACAAGCTTTCTCTGAATGTTTCTCACAACCCATTTACAAAATATTGTTCCTTTAAATCATCTCCAATTGGGTTATCCAGCATTTTAACTAACTTCAACATTTGTCAATTATAGTCCTTAAAAGACACACCCTTTCTTTTTTGTATACGTTAAGTTTAACTCGTTTGGTATTTTGGCAGCCAATATGTCACTTCTTAAATTCTGTCGTGAATGCAATTTTTACTTTTGGACAACAATAGTTCTCGTCTTCTTTCAGTTGGTCAAACCACTTAATGGCATAATCTTCGAAGGTTTATGGAAAATGTTCTGTTCAGTTTTTGTCTTCTGTAATTCCGTTAGATTTCCAATAATACTTCCAATTCAAAAAATGTGATATTGCATTTAGATTTGATTCACCACCAAACCTTGCTATGTTGGAAATCAATGATGGTTTTGACTCCATTATTTATCTTTTCAAAGTTCTTGTAATAAACTCAAAAAAATTGCTTTTGTGGACAATGCATTGGTCCAAACATTTTTTGCTTCTTATTACACCAAGTATGGACCATCAGTTCCGAATCCTTCTTGGAAACCGATGTCTCTTCTTCCCCTTTCTCTGGGTTTTCCTGTGATACCTCAAGCTGTCAAATTTGTTTAGAAAGTGTATATTTCTGTTTCTGAAACAGGAATTTGACTGTCAATGCCAGTTGAGTGGGTTTTCTTCCAGAATCAAATAGATCTCTTTATCTCTCTTACTTTATGTTTAGTTCCTTTCTTTTACCCTTAAGTGTATTATCACTTCCTTAAAACTCGAAACTTCCATCCAAGAACAGTGACATAAACTTCCCTTATAACGATATGCCTGGTTCATCAGTGATGATAACCTGTGTTCTTTACAACTACGTATAGAAGTAAAGTAACAGCAGAATGGCCGCAGTATATAACAGCAATAATCAAAGAAGCTATGAATGCATATTACAGAAACAGATAGCAAAAGGACATTTTTATAACTTCAAAAGAGTGCGCATAAATGTGTTTAGGTTATCATTGTACGTGCCACAACCTTTTATGATACTTTTTCTAAACAGCAAATAACTTAATTAAAATATATTTCAGCAGCTTTATCATCTCTAGTCTACTTGGTGCTAACTAATTAATAAAACCACCAGAGTACTGTCTAAGTCGGCTACAGACTTCTTGTCCTATATCTGGCTTCCCTTGACTCTCTTCCACACAAGGTTCATAGCACCAAGATGATTCATTCCCATGGTCCATGTCATATGAATCGTTGAATTTATTTGGATTGCAAACCTAAGAACCAAAGACTCTATTTTTCCCTTATTCATTATATTTCCTTCATCCTTTCCACCTGCAAGGAATATTGATGTCTCCTCAAACATAAGAAAAAAAAGCGTTTCTAATTCTTAAGATCCCCTCTCATTCCCCCAAGGCCTTTTCAAATATTCTCCTTCCAAGGAGAGCCTCTATCTCCAACATAGAACACAAGGCCTAGGTCTCCCATGCCAATTCTCTTTATGACGTTCCAGATTACTTGCTACCTTTTTTTGTTTTCCCAACCAGAGGTGTTTGGCTCTATACCTCTGAGAAGCAATCACTAACAGGCATTAGACACAATAGGGATCCGGAAGGACTACTAGATTGTTCGCTCCCTTCTTTCATCCTACTCCAGTTGTTGGGGCGCTAATTGTCCACTAGACACTACATTTTCTCAACCTTATGTCGATAGATTAGTGCGACCACATCTCCCTCCAAAAGCAATCACTAGGGGTGCTCCTTCTTCCCATTGTCATGAGAGATATGGTGGATCGGTTGTACTTTGGCTTATAAAGCCAACCAACCCACATCACCCAAAGTATAGGTGACAGAGACAAGACACATTGCAAATTTTCTATAAGTTGTGGGATTATCAACCTTTGGTGCTAGAAAAGTTTCTGAGAAATGGGTTGTACTAACTCCCAAGGTTTCCCAACTATGCTCGCTTAGGCCAAGCCACTCACCTAACAAGATTATCAGATCTTGTATTGGCTCCTCCTCCCAGATTGATGAAGGTGTTGATCCTTCTATTCCACACTCTGATTCTAATGTAGACTTGGGACAGTCCCAACTGATGCCCCCATTTGCTTTCTCCATTTATCATCATATATGGTGCCGAGAGTTTCTCTCACATGGCTAGTTGTAAAATTTGTGACAAATGTGATATTTGTACTATATGCACTTCATGTCGATATGTCTCCCAACATGTGTAGGGGTACCTTTCAGGGTTCGTCCTCAATAGTTAATTTTGTATACTCTAGTTATTTCTTAGTGTGCACTCTGAGTTTGGGGCCTTTTTTTGTGGGGGTTCCCCCATGCTATTGTAAATGGATGTATTTGTTGAGTCCCATTTACCTACTTTGGTCACTTGTGGACGTTAATATAATTTTTTATCTTTCTTTCTTTTCTCTTCTCTTATGTGTACTCATTCTCTTATACACCTATGCAAGAAAACTATCTAACTAAAAATTGATATTAGAGGACATATTTTGCATTAAGTATTGGGTCTTTCTAGAATTAGAATTGCCAAACATGAAAAAACAAATGTCTACTTCTTAACACCTCGAGTCAGTATAAAATTGTTGCTATCCAAAAGGGACTTAGGGCAAAGTCCATTATGTAAATATTTTCTGCATAGACTACATAATTTTTCTAAGTTACAAAGCTCCAAAACAAGTATTGGTTCAAGCATGCCAAAACTTGTGAAGGGGTTGAGTCATGTAAGACTGCACCTTAGTTTAAGTTATTGGAGAGTGGAAATCATGCCAACGTGATTCTGGTCGTAGAAGTCTATTTGTTATTGGAGACATTCTCAGAAGTCACTTATTGTTCCCGAAAAAATAAATCCAATTTATTGCCTTAATGGGCTCAATGCCAAGATGAATGGTTTCCCACCAGAATGCCTATCGTGTAAGAGGCTTGGCCCTCCTACTCGCATTTGATGTCTCTAAAACAGGGTGAGATATGGTTAGGTCGAGCTCATGGGGCTAATTTTCTTGCAATTATTACCTAAATGTCCTTGAGCAATTTCACATCTTCTTCTAGAATTTTAGGTCGTCTCGGGGACATTGTAGCATCTCGAAATGCTTGAGGGGTTCCTGCCAATGTTAAGAGTTGAAAATAATGAAGTTGTATTTTGAGTCTACCCACATGCTTTAGTAAAAACCATAAATGTTGGTAGAACGTCAATTTTGAGGCATATAAGACATTGTTCCTTGCCTACGCCTTAAATTGGTTGCAGAGGAATGACACTCCAACTACTATGGTCAAAGTTTAGTGAGACCATTGGTCTCGAGTAGGAGAGCTTCTAACAAATCCCTCTCATGCTAGTGCTTAGTCAATCATTCATTGTAGAGGTAATCTTAACTTTGGTGTGTCCTCTTATATAATGACGATAAGGGAGCTTCATTTGGAAGTCAAATAGGGTTTTGTAATCCCTTTGCTAAAGTCCTACTAAAGTACAATATATGTGTCCTTCCTCCCATCCAAGAGAATCACTAGGTGTTACCAATGTTAATTAGTGTTGGGCAATCTTAAAACGGGTTTTTGCATATCTAAGCGTTACTTATCCACTTGGCCTAGGCTTGGTGTATCCAAAAACAAATGATAGAATATACTTCCCTGAACAAAGTAGCATCATCTTGTATTGTGAGATTATGACCATGCTACAAGGCTCGAAGGGTCAATAGTGTCCCTTCCTCTTATCCTGCTTCACCAAACACAAAGATGCCAGCCAATCCTCTAAGGATTCTGCAAATTGTATTCACTTCCCATGCACTCGATCCCTTGCTTCTATTGAAATAATTTTCATCACTTCAATATAGAGTCTCAACATATTAGATATCTTGAAAGACTCAACCCTTCAACACTTTCCATATTTGAATTACTAAATAGTGAAGCCTCCATAATGTCTCCTTAGGAATGCATTAATGTGTTTATTGGCTATGTGGGTTAGACTAAATTCAAGTCATTTACACATCGCATTCAAATTGGGTTAGGGTTGGATCATTTCTTTAAAAAGGGTTTTTGTTTTTAATATTGCAGGTATAGTTTACAAAAGATATGACTCCAAATGGACAACTACTAACAAAACAAGCTAAGAACCCTACACATGCAATCAAAATAACCATCAACAAGGGCAGAGCCCCACAAAAAACTTATTCACAAGTCTCTAGAAACAAAACACTAGAAGAAACCAAATATTAAACCATACAATCAAAAATAGTTAACCTAGAACATCTTTCTACTCGGGTCCCTTGGCAACAATACCAGGGCCCTCAATAACAACAACAGCCTTATGCTTAGCCATCTAGGCATCACAATATTCAAACTTCCTTTTCACATGTTAAATAGTATTTTGAACGTGATTTTCAATCAGCTTCTCAACCCTCCGAGGCAAAGCACCACCCAAACCAGTCGCAAGAACAAGAACACTTTAAAGTGAAGAGGAAGAAAAAATCGTACAATAAGAGTTGCATCCTCCACCCTGACCAACATGTGCTTCCTATCCAACTTCAATCTCAACAACATCCTACAACAACATATCAACATTATTTTGCACTTGTCTACGTTCAATTCTTAGTAAGGTAACAAGAATGGCATCCATAATATCTTCCTAAGAAACATCATTTTTACCAGCCTGTAGGGAGTTGTTAGGGGAAAAATCCACTTTATCTGCAAGGTCTTCTTGTTACCGATCAACTTGAAGAAAATAAGTTTGTTTCACATCACTCCAACCCAGGGCATCCTTCTACTCAGGTACCTTGACAACAATCACAGGGCCCTCAGCAACAAAAACCATCTTATGCTTGACCATCTAGACATCATAGTGTCCGAAATTCCTTTGTACATGTTCAATAGTCTTTTGAACATAGTTTTCAATCAGCTTCTCAACCTGCCGAGGCAAAGCACCACCCAGACAAGTAGCAAGTACAAAAGCATTTTCAAGTGAAGAGGAAGAAGCAATGCTACAATCAAAGTGGTAGACATAAAAACCAAAGGACTTTAGTAGACATAAAAAACCACAACTTTTGCAAAAAGAACGACATACGTTTATCACAACTAATTAAACCAAACATCACATCAAACCAACCAATACTCTCTTCTAAGCAACAACATTTTATGTATATACATCAAGCCAACCAATACTCTCTTCTAAGCAACAATATTTTATGTACATACATCAAACCAACCAATACTCTCTTCTAAGCAACAATATTTTATGTATATAGTATATTCCTCCACACACACTTAGCATAAGGACACTCCAAAAAAATACGCTTAACAGTTTCCTCTTCACTACAGACAACAAAATTTGTTACCAATAACATTGGCAACAACAGAACCAACACCAAGTAGTTTGTGTAAAAACAACCATCTAAAACAAGACTTTCTAGGCGCAACACATGAGGACTAAATCACAGCAAACCTATCAGACCACCTAAAGGGAATCACACAAGGCCCACTATTTATTAAGGCCCAGAAAAACATTTTGGTAGAAGGCAAGTTTATCATAAAGCTGCTTAGAAGAAACTTCAAACAGGGGAGGACCTTTTAGCTAACTAACATTCTCCCAAAAAACACCTTTTGAATCCATAATTAGACCTAAAGTAGGGGGTTTAAGAGCATTTAAAAGAATAACATAAGTTCTCAACTGAGAGTCAGGCAGTTTGAATATAGTTTTCAAATCTATCCAAGACATCCATTTGCTATTTCTTTAGATATCCTCAAAATTCCTGATATATTTATACAACAAAGCAAGAGAAGAGCATCCTCTATTCAACACCAAAATTGTACTGTTACGAGTCAAATTCCACCATAAGGATCTAAATTCTTGACATCTAGTATCAAACAGTAATAACACTAGCTGCCCCACCACCAAGTGCTTTACATGTTCCTAGGCCTTCCAAATTGACTTGAAGATACAGGAAACTGCAAGATTGAGAGAGAAAGAACCAAAAAGGAAGTCCACCATATGCAAACCTTTCCAAGACTTCTTGCCCTTGGGTGTTCCAATCACAATATTGTAAATAACTAAACTTTCCAAGGTACACTGCCCGTCAAAGCTCTCAACACCCATTTAACTGCAAGGGCAATAACCCACAGTCTAATATTTTTGTGCCCCAATCCTCCTATAACTTTATGTTTTCAACATATATGCCACTGGGCAGCATGTCTTTTCTTATCTCCTTTGCCATCGGACCACAGAAAATCACTGACTATTATGTGCAATTTATCAAACTAAGAACCGTGAAACATCTAACAAGAGTAGTAGTAAATGATGAAAGAGGAAATAACTTTTTGACACCCTTCAATTCTCCTAATGAAAGAAAGCAGATGCCAGTGCAATTTGGTAAACTTTTTAGAGATCTTAACAAAGATCCATTACAACATATCCTTAAGAGAAGAAGAGAGATTAAATGGTATTCCCAAATACCTTACAAGCTTATTGCCCCCTCCCCTCACGCGGACCACCCTAGCAAGGAAAGCCATTTAGGGGGGGTCATCTTCCCAACCCAATAGCAAAGACCTGGCTGGTGATATTTTGGAGTAAGAAGCACTACAATAAATATCCAATATTAAGAGAAATTTCGGCAAACTTTTATTGATCAAGCTCCGGAAATAGAGAGGTATCATCTACAAACTAAATATCAATAGAGAGGTATTCATTGGGGAGAACTATCCCTCTAACTAGGGGACCTAGAGAGGCATATCTGAGAAGGTAGTGAAGAGCTTCAGCTTCCATAACAAACATGGCAGGAGCTAGAGGGCAGCCCTATTTAATGGATCTATGCAGAGCAAAAGAGTTGGCAAATTCCCCATTGATCTCAACCTAAGAGAAGCATCTTGAAACAAAATGGAGACCTTTCTACAAAATTTATCACCGAAACCAAGAGGACCTCAACATAAGATCAATGAATGGCCACTCGGTTCTATCATATTATTTCTCAAAGTCTAATAGAGTCGTACATACCTTATGCCTTGAACTATAAGCCCAGTGCATACCCTCCCACCTAGTAAAAAGGTGGTCCAGGATCTACCTACCTTCAACAAAACTAGTTTCGGTGACAGAAATAATCTCAAGGAGAAATTTAGATAGACTATTGGCCAAAACGTTTGCAAAGATCTTATTAGAAACATTTAACCAATTGATAGGCATTCAATTTTTTATTTGATTTTCCTCATGGTTAATATCACCCCCCAAAGTACCAACCTTGATGGCTTCAGAACATACTGAAAAAATCTCCACTGCAATCTAATCCTTATTAACCTTGTAGAACTCAGTAGAAAATCCATCAAATACTGGAGACTTCTCGCACTCAAGATTCTCAATCACAAATTTATATTATTCAAATGAAATGTCAGTTTCCAACTCAACATCAGTCTTAAGAGGAACGTTTCTTTGGTAAAACTTTGGCACACAGCTCTATTCCCCTCCACAGTCTCCGAGGAGCCATTAGAAGTGAAAAGACTCTGACAGAAGGAAAAGAAAACTTTTTTAATTTCAGCAAGATCATCTGAGATAGAACCTCTAATGTCAACAGTCCCTATTTTCTCTCTAGCATGTTTAGCTTTGAGAATCCTAAAGAACTACTTAGTTCCCTTATGCCCAATGGGCCTAGACCTCACTATTGACCCAAGAGAAATACAAAATTACAATGCTCTATATTGATGCTTGAAACTAATAAGCTCTTGAAGAAGAGCTTCACTCTCAAGGTGAATATTGAACACTAACCTCGATACTAAATGAGTTCTTCTTGGAGCCTCAATACTAATTAGTTCTTCTTGGATTTGTCTCTCCTTTCTCCTTCTATATCTGGCTTTGGCTCTACCAAATCCTCTCATGAAGTTCTGACAGGCTTTGATACACTGAATCCAAGTACATGAGACAAAAGGTAGAGGGGAAAATCTCTTGGCAATATTCCAAGTGGCCCTTGGCCGATCCAAATAGTCAAGGTTTGTCAAATAAGATACATTAACTTGTAAAGGCCCTTCCACTCCTTAGAGACAGCAAGATGGGAAGAGGCCAACTGAAAGAACAATTCAATTGGTGATAATCACAAAGAGTGTAGGGTAACACATTAACAACAAACCCTTTTTACACAGATGAGTTATGGAAGTGGTCTTTCTTAAACAGAAACCGGTCAAGGCTAGCATGAACTCTTTTCTTAATTTGTTGATTGTTGTACCAAGTAAACCAACTGCCCTTGCTGTCCCTAATTCCTTTGTACAAAGGGTCAACAATCCTTAAGAATCTTTTCATTTCGAACCAAAAACATTGCTCAGTGCCTTTCCACTCAAAGGGTTGACCTCTAATCTTATCTTCCTTATCCTCGAGCACATGAAAATCACCTCCAACACTCCAAGGGACATATTTGACATTGTAAGAAACCCAATTCCATGGGTCATATCTTTCTCTGTAATCGTTTGAAACATAAAAGGAACAAATGGCAAACACATGATTCTGATCTTTGACCGCAACCTAAACAGCCCTATTGGAGAGGAAGGAACCTAAATCAACAACACACTGAGACCATTTCTTGCTAAGGAAAAAAGTTGCACCTCCCCTGTCCTTATCATGATTAGTGGAAAAATAATAGGCCTCAGGCCATATAAACTTAAAAGCAGATTCCAAACCAAAACCAACAGACCACTTCTTGGAGCAGAAAAATCAAGGTTTTCTCTGAACCACCAATACTTCTAACAACAGCTTTTCTATCATGGACTTCCAATCCTCTCACATTCCAACTAACAATTTTCATAAGAACCATTAGTAAGTGGCAAGGGAGATTGGAGGCTTGTTGCCTCCTTGACCTGATAGAGCCTTTCAAAACAAGTGAGCAACTTGTCCTCCGTACCTTTCTTTCTAACACTTCGGCAAAAACATCAAAGTATTTCTATTCCTAGGGTCCTCATGAGATAGGAGCATCTTCATTGGAATCAAAACCCCCATCTTTTTTAGGTCTTTTCACTCCTGGCTTGGTCTTAACAACAGGAAGCAGAACTTGAGCATCAAAACCAACAGTCACTCCTGCAATTTCAACCTCTTTCGAAGGCACAGGCTCATCTAAAGTACTTGGAAAGGGAGAAGGGGAGCTCACTCTCTTCTTGCTGGACGCTGACAACCTCTTCCCTCCAACGCTTCACACTAGTTCCCAGAAGATCCAAAAAACTTTTTAATGCATTAAGACCCAAGTTTAAATGGTCACTGCAATTCCAGACTGCTTAGCCAAAATAACCTCATACTCATCTGAAACTCCTGAATTCCTACTAGGAGAGGCTTCCTATCAGCAAGTTCAGGGGGTTTGTCCATCTCGGGAACTATTTCAGAACTAACTGGACGCTGACAGCCTCTTCCCTCCAACACTTCACACTAGTTTCCAGAAGATCCAAAAAACTTTTTAATGCATTAAGACCCGAGTTTAAACCACCACTAAAGGGCACTGCAGTTTCAGACTGCTTAGCCAAAATAACCTCATACTCATCTGAAACTCCTGAATTCCGACTAGGAGAGGCTTCCTATCAGCAAGTTCAGGGGGTTTGTCCATCTCGGGAACTATTTCAGAACTAACCCTAGGAAAATCAAACGAATCCACATCCTCAACATGGAATGAAGGCACATCACACCCTGAAACTGCAGCAGAAGGATTAACCTCTTGTATGGTGCCCATCCTTAGAAGATTTCCAAAGGGCAACTGCTTTTTACATGTCCATCCTTCTTACAGTGAAAACAAGCATTTAAACCTCCCAGACCGAAGATGGGGCATGAAAATTCCTTATTTTTCCATTTAATAATGAGGGCTTCAGAGAAAGAGGTGGAAGGGTTGAGAGAAATCAAAAACACGCGTTCATGCAAATCAAGTTAGCCCTAGTTTCCTCAATCTCCTGAATATCACCTATAGGTTTGAGAACTTGGGGCAAAAAATGCCAAATTTGCAAAGGAACATTCCTCAACGCAAGCCACCTAGGCACCATTTGGAGGACCAACTTATCCCAATCCATTTCAGGATTCTAGAGGAGGGCACAACAGACTAGATGACTAATATTCCAAAACAACTGAGAAATAGCTCCTCTACATATTAAAATTTCTGCCATTTTGGTTAGGGATAGCTGCCTGAACCTTCCCTTGGACTTCTCGGTAATCAGAAATCCTAAAAGATATAGATAAAATAAGATAAGATAAATATATTAATGTCCAACAAATAACAACAAAAGTAGTTCAACGGGACAGCAGGTTACAAAATTGTCAGGAGCAAACAGGGAGCCCCAAAGGTTTCCAAAAACAAAAGGAACAAAGTGGGAAGAAAACAATACAAAGCAGGACAAAGAGCAAGAACGCTCAGAGCCAAAGAGAAACAGAAATGAGCAACCCATGAAAACCCATACGCAACGGGGATGTGGGGATGAACAATGAGAAGGAAGAATTAGGAGGGGGTCCATCAAGAGTTGGACCCAACTCTACTAACATCCAAGGCAGAAGAGAAGAAGCTCCTGATAGAAAGATGACCCGAGGAAGAGGAGGTGAGATGTTTGGTCTGCCCTAAGTGTTGCTGCTTACACAAAAAAGTCCTCTGCGAAGATCTGGTGGATCTAGTATGTCTCCTGGTGTTGGACCTGAAATGGTTATGTTGGTGAAATCTCAAAGAGTTGTGAATGGTCTCTATAGACCGCACTGATCTGGAATCTGAGGCCATAATAGTGTCAATCTGGTGCTTAGTACCTCTCCTCGAAGGTAGCACCGTGAAAAAGGAAACAATCCGCTAGGTAGAGTCTGGTCTAGTAGGTCCATGAATAGAATGATCGCAAAGCCTAAGGGTTTCATGTATGTATAAAGTTGAACATTTTTGGTCTTCATATTTGAAGAAATCAGAAAGAGTCTGGGTCCTCCTGAAAAGGCAATGAAACCTCCCCTGATCTTGTAGTATATGGGACAACAAAAGATGAAGTGTTCCTCGGTCTCAACCTTTTGAATGTTGCATAACTGACAAACCCTGTCTACCCGATCTATCTGGGGATTTGTCTCAATTCTAAGCCTATAAGAGACCACTCTACACTGTACTAATGGGATCCGAAGAGCATGCACTAGTGGCTGGGTGTATACAGCGGGCGGACAATAAGCCCGTCTTTCATCTCCAAAAAGTGCTATGCATAAAATGCCATATTTGGGCGTAGCCCCCCCATGAGGGTTTACCCAAAGTAGTATGGATAAACTGTTTGTAAGAATTTCACAGATTCTTTTATACATCACAAGATAGGAACACAATATGATGTGTTAGATTTTTTTCCCTAAAGTGGGGCCTGCCTGAAGAGGTGCTACTCAAATTTTTAGTAACTTGTTTGAAAAGAGTACTGGAATATGATAATTTTGCATTTAGATATAGAAGTTTCCGTGAGAATGGTTATTAAGTTTTGGCCTGTCAGATGGTAATGACAGAAACAGAGGAGAAAACCTCATAGAAGAAGGTTGGTAAAGTTTTCCAAAGCTAAAAGGAGAAGATCAAGTTAGCTTAGGGAGGATCTTAAAGATTTCCCAAAATCAGAATGCAAATTCTAGCATCTAATAAAAAATATAGAATTTGAGACCAATTTGTATGGTGATTCCATGTCATTACAAGAAGACATGAACTCGCAGGATGAACATCTGGAAAATATAGCAGATCAACCAGAGGTTCATAATCGAATGCCACAACAGCCAGTAGAGGTAGACGAAGCTCATATATCTAGAGAATAAATTGAAGAATCAGCCTTCCCTTAGAAATAAAGAAATTATATTGATGTCCACAAATGACCAAAAGTAGGTCAATTGGACTTGAGAATATATCCAATTACAATAGAAAAACTGAGAAGTGGAACCTGGGATAACTCATCAATTTTGTCATAGAAAGTGTATGTTTGGCAACAATGGTAGCTTTCTAGCTATGAAAAAGATATTAGGAAGGCACGTACTACCGAAGGCCAATTCTTGCTTCTAGGCTAGAAACTTTTGTACATTACATTGGTTTTTCAACAAGACATACAGAAACACTTAATTGCCTATCTGATTTATAATACTTGGGTTTATATTTAAGACACAGTAGTCACTTGGTCATTATTTAATTAAGATCAAGTGATGATACCGAGGGACTTTGCTGTATTGAGCATTATATGATTGCATTAAACATTACCAGCATTTGAGTTTGCTTGCCCATGACTAATTTTTGGAAGCAAAAGAACATAAAAATATAACAATTTTCTTTCTATAGTTTCTTCCACTAAAATATATAATTAAAACAATGATGGAATAAGATTTCAAAACTAAAATGGCCTAAGAACTCCCAAAGCATTTCCAAATGAAACTTAGCACAGAGGAGGTCATCAACATTAAATATACCGGAGACATTCCGGATAGCCATTTTGTCACAACAGCAAGGTCTTGACGCCATTCATGCTCGCAATACCAGCAATTCACAGCTCGTGCAAGATTTACCGGACCCTGACATAGACAAGAAGATTCTATGTTAAAACTGTCCAAACAAAATTAACAGACCAAACTAATGACCATCAAACAAAACTGAGATTCTTGATGTGAAATAAAATCCCCTTGCAAACAACATACATAACTGATTTAAAAATTAAGCATTAAATTGACTCAAACATCAAGTATCAAACATTTAAAGCATCAAACAAACTTCCAACACCCTCTGTCTAAGAGTAAGAACAAATGATAAAAACTTTTCATGCAAGTATTATAAGCAAACAAATAAGGTAAACTTAATCCTAAAGGGATTCATTCTGATGCAAAAATACAGATGAGATTTCTGTTGTATGTAAATTGCATCCTCGGCCAATGGCAACCCCCCTTACACACATGACATTTCCTCTATAACTACATAGAATAAAGGGAGCATAGATTATGCAACAGTAATACAAGAATGGCATGAAAGATAACAAGTAATTTTATAATATTATGCATGCACCTCTATGGCCTAAAGGAGGCATGGATTAATTGGGAATCAAAGAATCCTTGTTGGCAAAAATATTATATGCTAAACTGATCCGATCCAATATAGGTAAATGCATGGTAACCCTAAGTTTTTCTATTCCGTTTCTTTCTGATCCTAAAATCACCTTTGAATGGAATAAATAACTGCAAGAAAAGAGAGTCTTTCTCTTCAACCCTGCTCTTCACTGGATACCATTAACAATATTTATTGCATTTAATAGTATTACATCTTGAACCTCATTCCAATATCAACAAAATCAATAGTAACATTTCTATCGATTTCCTAAATCTTTCTTTTTATTACCACATAATTCCGACTAATAAATAAGAACAATAAGGAGATATTTTTCTAGCCCATTGGGCCAGAGGAAAGAAATATATTCGTTATTTTCCTTCTATTCAAAATAACAATGTCCTCGGCCTCCATTCCCATTGGTCGAGGAAGTAAACGCCCTAACCAAGTGCACTCCCATTGGTCGAGCCTTGGCACCAATCGAATACTTAAAGCTCCGCGTCTTCCTGTCCCTATCGGTGGAGCTCTTACGTTGACCTACTGTCCAAAAGCACTTAAATCAATTGAGTGCCTAAAGGCTAGCAAGAGATGCAACATTTCGAGGATGTATGTTGAAAATAATAACTAATGTGGCAACCATGTACAGTAGCTTGGTCTTCCAAACCCAATTCTAGTCTAGTCAAACCCATTGTAAAAACAAATATGTCTTTGTCCCCTTAGTTTCCATAGTACACATGCATGAACGAATAAACATTGATGGAAAACTATCTAAACCCTTTCAAATGCTCTGCATGTGTACCCATAGGCACTACTCAAGCTCCTCCTTGGCCAGCAACCCCCAACTAGACTACAACCCTTTTTTGTCCATTGCGGCAAATTTGTTCAATAATCGAGGACTAACTAAACATGGTAGATATGGAGTGCATTTATGCTCTCAATTAAGATCAAGACCTTTCAGCACTTATCCAATAGGACAACATTTAGCGCCTTTAGGCACTCGATCAACGAGAGATGGAGGTTTCTTCCTAGGGAAGATTTGAGAACAAAGTGGCAAACTAGTGTCTAACGCGTAGAATCTATCGAACAATTCACCTGACTAACTTCAAGAGGTTGAGGTTCTCCCTATCCCAACGAAGGAGGAACAAGTGTATGTGAGTGCCATCTCCTTTGACCAACATGAGAGGAGTGAGCAATACAAAACCACTCAATCGACATAAGCAAATCAAGACCTTTTAGGTGCTCTCCCAACAAAGGAAGGATAGGAGTGAGTGGCAACGAACGACTCAACCTATATGTTGAGTACTTCCCTCACGCTGACATGAGGAGTGAGTATAGCCAAAACTTCTTCCGATAGGAGGTCGAGGAGATTTATGTTATCAATTGATAGGACTTCGCTGACCAAGGAAGGTCTTCACCTCTCGACCATGACAAAGAGGTGTAAGCATGTAAGCACCACTCTCCTCTCCAAACACAGGAAGGAGAGCCCTCAACCAACAAGAGAGATGTGAGTGCATCACCGCATAGCTACATCCCAATGGAGGGGCATAAGCGTCACTTAGCCAACAAGTTGAGGTTTTCCCTCATGTCATCATCAAACAATAAGTAGTGAGCATTGAAGGATGACTCGACCAACTTTAGGAGGATGAGGGGAAGGACCACTCTCCCAGAGATTAGCTGATGCAGACATGAATGAGGGGGCCAAGTGAATGGTTGCCTTACTCCTTAGCGGATGTTACACTTGTCATTCTCAAGGACAAATACACAGACACAAGACTCAAAAATGGAAACTAAAATGCCTTCTTTATTTATGTTCAGCTATCTTACGGAGATTCACACACATACACACTCTCCTTCCCTCTATGTCTATGAAGAAGACTCTCTTCAATCCAGTAACTAGGTTACATAAACATACATCTACTCAGTAAGATCCTAGTTGTGCTCGATCACTCTATGAGCTTTGCACTCAACTCTCTCTCTCTCTTAGATCTTTTATCCTGAAGATGGAACTCTCTCCCTCCTTGCTCAGTCTGATTGAAAAATCTATAGTGACCATCCAACTCCCTTCAAATCTTGGTGGCCTGACATTTAAATCCTTCCAACCTCTTTGAGCTCCCTCTATCTTGGAAAATGGTCCATGAGTTATGTTCTCTTGATCTAGGTAGTAACTTTATCTAGTTGCTCAATGTGGGCGAAACCACTGGTTACTGCAAATCAGCAGCTACTTAACCGCCCCCTGCATAAAGCAGTGGTTTCAAAACCACCACCTACGTTAAGCAGCAATTTCATCATGCTCTGAAGAAAAGGTCATTATGACTAATGGGAAATGACTAAAACCATCCTTCCTCCACTTCCTTGCCTTGTAGGATTCTTGATGATGCTCTTTTGCTTGACGTTGATCTTCCTCCATGCGAGCAATGTTGTCAAAAAAGACAACAAGCCGCACAACACAGAACAAATGTGCACAAGTGCACACAAGAACCTAAACCCATGTTTTTGGATGGTGCAAGATAGTTTGTGAACCCAAATGCTCTTGCATCATTAGCGCATAAACCCATAGTCATTCAACCAATGGGAGAGCACTCAACCAATGGAGGAAGTTGATGTGTGTGTCAGCGAACCTTCTCCTCTCAAACATAAGGAATAACACTCGATTAAAGAAAGAAACGCAGACACTGCGGAGGTTGAGCGAAATTTAAGCACTCTATCACTCAACAGATAAAAGAGCATTCTGGGCATTTATGTCATCATTCACCGTACAGCCCAATGGCTTGCGTCAACGAGGTGGGTCAAGTGGGTTCAACCATTCGTAAACCATTAGGAGATATAGTGGATGGGTTAACAAGGGCCATAGGAGATCTAGTGGGGAGATTCAGTGGGCCATTAGAAGACCCAGTTGTATTATGTTGAAGTACTTTCTTTGATATTGAAAGATCAAAACCCAAACACAAGACAAGTAGAAGACCTGAATGTATAATCTAACCCTAAATGATGAGAAGATCCGAATGTATGTATGAACCCCAATTTAGCAAACAAGCGTTTCTTCACCCCCAACGTATGTCGTAAGAACCCAAATCCAAGTGAGAAAATGTGGTAATCACATCTCCCTTTTCGCCTGAGAAGTTTAGTTTGATGCTTGAGACTCACTTGAAGAGAGTTATCTATAGTATTCTAGTACGCGCTCAAAGGTGCAGAGGGCTCCCTTGGCCTCCTCAGGTTGATCAAGTGCCTAAAGACCCTCATCCTATCGAACAAATTTCTATCCCTAACAAGAGCGGGGCCTCAATGCACTAGATTTGGTTGAGTTTATCTAGATTCCGAGAATTTTGGGGGACAACACTCTAGTTTAGATTTCGATGTGTTATACATGAGTGCGGAAGTTACATGAAACAAGATTCTAAATAAAGAAAATAAAAGAATTGAAAGATAGAGTTTTATTAATCTGTGCATTTTGTACCTAGCATAGTCTTGAGGGAGATGTATGGCCCTGTATCTTCTATTATTTGATTGATATATAATGCTACAAATATGTATACATTTACTACAAAGCCATAAAGGCTTTTATGGAAGCTGAAACAATTAAACTTCCATGTGTGACTCTTCACCTTTCGACAGTTGCATGGCTTGACCACCATATGTGCAGTACCCTAACAGATGTTGTAATGTGACACAAGCTATAAACATGACACTTGGCATGCCACGAAGTATCCACATGGCCGTTATGTGTTTCGGATGTTCTACACAAGGGCTGAGCTGGGAGCCAACACTAAGGACGTGCAGGTTTCCTCAAACAACCTTGATTTCATGGTTATGGCCACCTTTAAGACTTCAATTTCATCTTGTATTTTTAAAATTTGTATGTATGGTTTGCTGCTTCTACAAGGATAAGTATGTTTAGAATAAAGGTTCATATCCATTAGAAGGTTGAGTCTGCCCAATACTATGTATAACGTTTTGTTTTTTATAAGACTTTTTAGAAGTTGTAAAATTGGTAGCTCTAGAAATATAGTAAAATTTTAAACCACTCTTATGGTGTGAGTTTTAGACTTAGATCCTTGTAATTTGGGCTGTTTTCACATATTATTTTCTCAATTGAAGGACCTGAAAAAATATCTTCTATCAAATAATAAAAATGTAAAATAAAATCCAATTTAAAGTATGCAATTACATAATAATAATACAAGGAGAACATGGAAGATGTATAATACCTCATTATAAATAAAAAACAGAAAAACTATTTTGTACGACAACATCTAATTACAAAACAGTGTTGGTGTAGGCTTTTTCCCACTATGTGGTTTTACCTACATGGTCTAATTAGCTTGCTTAGGTTAATAATAGGTCATTAAAGAAAATGTACTTTAAATCATTTTCTAATTGTGAGATGAGTTGATCACTTTTTTTGGTGACATAAGTCCTCACTATATTATGTACCTTCCTATGTGCTTTGTGGCTAATGATGCTAAAACAACTTTTGGTTGTGAAAACAAGTTTCTTCCATTTTGAGTTGTTTTATTGATTTCACTATTTCAAATAGTTTCAACTTCGTCCATTCAATCCCTATTCAGACCGATCCTCGATTGTGCCCCACCCCAACATGGTATCAGAGCTTTTCGGGTAGCCAAATGCCATGGCGTATTGTGAGATCTAGCATAAGGACTCCTTCAATGTTTTTTCATTGGTTTTTCTTTTCAAGGATTTGGTGGGATTTCTAGAAAATTCAAACAAATCTGTATATCTGGAGTTTCCAACTGAAAAACAAACAATGCCATTGAATTTAGATGTCAAAACCCTAAAATCGACTGTATACATGACCTAGTTTTGTGATAGTCATTTTTTGACCATTTTTGAAAGGTTTCAAGGCTGTTTTTTGAATTCTAAATAAATCTATGCCTCCGGTGACTTTAAGAAAAACCATTTCTAGGCTTTTCTAGGTTCATCAAAAAACCGGGTGGGTCCTTGCTATTTTTTGTGGAAGCCATATCAAATTTGCATATCTAAGGGTTTTCCAACTTCAACAGAGTTTCTACCTCCTGCAAGTACTTTGGCAAGTTTCTACCGCTTGGTGAACATTTCCACCCTTTGCAGCACTTTCTAGCAGTTGGCAAAATTTTCTTGGCGAAAAAACAAGTCTGGACGGACATTTGCCCCTATTCAAGACACACTCGAGATCCAACCCCCTACTTGCATGACCAACAAACCGACACCCCTTGCTTGCACGCTCTGGCAGACCGGACACCCTATGCTTGCACATCGACGGAACTTAATGCCCTGCCTACACACCATCGGAACCCAACACCCTACCTGCATGCCTATTAGAACCTGGCACCTTCCTACATGCACTCATCCTCACCCTTAGCCCCTGGTCACATGGGAGTTAAGCCCTGGATCACAACCAACCCAAGGGGGCTTAGCTTTTCAATGAAAAGTCGAGTCAAATATTTTGCAAACCCAAATTTTTCATTTTACAAGGCCAAATATTTTTTTAAGAATTTCAAACACACATTATTTTTAACCTATAGCTCCTTTTCAAGGGCAATTTTTTTTTGAAAGTGTGAGCTTTTTTGAGCTCTAAACATTTATGCTATTCTCGAGGCTTGTAAAATTCATCCTCTGTAGTTTCAAGGGGGTTGCATTTCTTCTTCTCTTTTGCAAACTTGTGTTGATTCTATATACATGTTGAATGCATACGCACTTAAATGTGTTGATTGTGTATGCACTCAAATATAAAATGCAACCTATGCAATATCGAGGGTAATTTGGTGACTATTACACACGTTGCTCATTTGAACGAAATTTCGGTTGTGTCTGACATCCATCACATTGAACATGCATGGTTATTTGTAGTCATGTCGACTCACCTATCTCCATTTAGGAGTTACCAAATAAGCATAGTTAATTCTACTTCAGTGGTTCTTCTTGAAAAAACCAACTATGCTTTATGGCGGATGTACATACAACGCTTGCTCACGGAATAGGGCCTTATTCAATTTCTATATAGACAAATTCCTGCTCCCACCGACCCTTGTCAATTCAATGACTGGGCCAACTCTTGTGGCTATGTCTATGGTCACTTATTGATGCACGTTTCATGGGATCTACACCATGTGGAGCACACATAATGTCCCTCCATTGTTTGCAGCACTCTTCAGACTCTTTTCGAAGATCCTATTGAGATTTTTATCACTCTTCCTATTGTCTCTTTAGAGACTGTTGTACTCTCTCCTCCTACTTCTATTTCTTATAATGACACATTCTTGATGAACAATTCTCTTCCTTTTATCGAGCCACCACTACAAGGCAAGATTCTGCTAGACCTTAGTTGTCCTTTTGCAAACTCTACATCCATTCCTATTCAAGATATTGCTCTTCTAGAGCCATCACAGATTTGTTCTTCAGAGGATCATCTCGTCTTCATTAACAATGTGAGTGCACCTATTGAGAGCATCAACAACTCATCTCTTCCTATGGATATTCGTGTTGCAGATCTAAGTGCTTCATTTGCAGTCCAGTCTTCTGTTTCCAAGGTTGTTAATCAATGTTCTCCTCCACATGGACATTCTATCAGCAAATGTTCCATGCCATTCTTTTGATAGGTGCACTTCAATGACAATACATTCAATTCTTGTGCACGATCTTGCTAGACATATGCCACACTTCAGTTTTGGACCATACTCAGAGATCTTTGTATTGTTGTCTTCATCCTCCATTGTGGAATGAGTTGACTTTCAATACACTCATCGTGTTCTTCCTCTAGCAAAGGGAAAAAACATTGTTCGATGTGGATGGAGCTTATTCAATATTTAGGCAAAGGATCTCAACATCGACCTTGATCATTTTGCGAGCTCTAATGTAGGCAACTTTAGCATCATCTAGGGGGCTTCTAGTATTCTTTATTTGCTATGTACTTGCATAGCTCATCATGACTTTGTGTCGGGCCCCAATTCTTTTATCCACCTAAGCTACGCTTAAGGGAGGTGTAAGTGTAAGCTTTTTCCCACCATGTGGCTTGACCTACATGGTCTAATTAGTTTGCTTAGGTTATAAATAGGTTATTAAAGGAAATGTAATTTAAGTCATTTTCTAATTGTGAGTTGAATTAATTACATTTTTGGGTGACTTAATTCCTCACTATATAATGTACCTTTCTATGTACTTTTTGGCTAATGATGCTAATACAACTTTTGCTTGTGAAGACAATCGTCTTCCATTTTAAATTATCTTTTTGATTTCACTACTCCATACAATTTTAGCTTCGTGCATTCGATCCTAACTAGACCGATCCTCAATTCTAGCCCACTTCGACAAACACAGATCACAAGACTTTTTGAGAATTTTTCAAAGTGTGAGATTCAAAGCATTCAAGAAATTCATAAGTTACTTCCACTAAATTTCAGAGGACACACCATTCATTATGTTTACGAAAATCACATTTGAAATCAAATTTGGAAAATAATTTTGTATTTATATGTGCATGCCCTATTACACCATTTTCATCTTTTGTCTGTGTTTTTTATTTGGTTTGCAAAGCCTTTCAATGCAAAAATCATCATCATCAGTGCTAAAGTGTTTATGCCTCGAAATTGGGTATTTATCTCTTGTTGTGACTTTGTTAGGGTATTTGAAGTCTGTAAGAATTCTCATATTACCATCTTTCTTCTTTAATGTAAGTGTTAGGTTGACAAAAAGTGACTAGGGTTGGTCTATAGTAGCAGATATCTTTCAAATTAAAAAAACAAATAACATGCTTTTCCATTTTTTCAACTATGCGTCTAATATGCTCATTTTTTGGAGATAGTCGTCAATGTGGTTCCACTCTCTCTCTAACATTAATTAACCCTAAATCAGAGAATTAATATAAAATAAGTTCCACAAGCTTTGGGATATTTGCTTCAAAAGAATTCTATATTTTTTTCCCATCCATTTTTTCCCTTTTTTGCCCGAGTGTTTTTTTTTATTTTTAAACAAACATAGCTACCATAGTCGGGTCCATAGGGTATCCTGAAGGTTGGTTGTTGATTGATATAAGTTCTATATGGTGATGAAACTTCTCCTGGGGTGGTGATGTTGTACTTATTGAATTGTTGATTGAATTTTATGTTGATTGGGAATTATCCTATATTCTTGGTACTTTTTCTGGTTAATAATATATTTTTTCCTTCTTAAAATCTTTTTTACTTGGACTACACATACTGCTATTGTTATTTTTAAGGAGTCTGCATCTCCTTAGGGTGGTAATCTGGCAAGAAGATAGTACAAAATAGTATCTTACTTATTGAGTTGGTTTTTTACCTTTATGTACCGTTTTTTGTTAACAATGAGTTGTGATCATTTGTTTTTCTAGCAATCCTTTTTATTTGAACTAAGATACTACTAGTGTTAGATGTAGGTCATCTTTTCCGCCATACATAGTTTTATTCCACGTTGGAATTATATTATATGGTTTAATAGATGAATTAGGATATCATACTCACTAACCACTTGTATTATGTTCCCAATTATGTAACATCAAAGTCATAACGATCATTGTCATTCTGTATTTGTATCTTGACAATGTAATGTCCCCAAATGGGACAATTCAACCAAAAAGAGGTTTCTCTTAAAATTTACAAAATTTTGAATTCTGAAATTAGCCAAGTCAGCAAACCCTGGCTCAAAAGTATGCTTCAAAAACATGCAATATACTTCCAAACCGTAGGCGCCAATGTGCCAATAATATATAGGTAATTTTTAACAATTACCTTAAATAAATAACACCTCAAAATTATCCAAAATAAGCCACGAACTGAAAATAAATATTTTATACCTTTTTACCTCTTGTATGTGGATGAAAATTAGATGTAACCTTGCTATAAAATATCTAATTTTACACATAAAACTGCAGCTAAATATTTGTCAAACCTTTGCCAAAAATCATGAATAATTTACCAAAAATAGCCACGCAAATCCAACATCTTTTTTGGGCCTTCAAAATGATCAAAAACCTCTTCCAACCTAATCGTCTTAGGTCAAACACTGCATATAAAAATCATAAATATTATTTACCCTTCAACTAGAGTTTTAAACCCCTTCAAACAACAAACTCTCACTTCAATTCAAGTCGCCACACTTGGAAATATTTTTCAATAAATATTAGCCATAAATCCACAATTTATAAAGTCAAAACCCTCATAAAATCTATCCAAAAATATAAGTAAATAAATCGGAATTTATCATTTATTTATCCACTTGAAAAGACCTTGCAAACCTTGCCCAATCACATAGAAAGTCAACGCCACACATCAACAATAAATATCAATAAATTCCAACAATGAAACTAAGACAATTTGATCTCAAATTAGCTTTGAAATACACACAAACAAGTCACCAAGCAAGTCGCCCCACTCTCAGAAAATAATCAAATTCAACTTTTGCAAAGGTGGCGTCAAAAGACACCGTTTTGTCAAATAATCATCTCCAAAAACCTGCAAACACTTATCGGACATACATCTCAATATTTTCTTCAAGCATGAAGAATCAATATCAATTTTCAGCATATCCCTCAAAGGAAAACTCCACCATGTACTTGTACTCTTCAAAGGGGGGCGAACCACCTTGGAAAGGCCAAATACTCCTCAACTCTCCTTGCCGACTTTTAGCATCTCCTCTTTGTCTTTGATCAATTACAAGCCAACATTTTTTTTTACCAAAAGTAATATTAAATAATTTTCTAAATAGTAATTAAAATTACTTTTAGACAATAATTCAGTAATTATTTCAATTAAATACCTTAGTGATCAAAACCACTTTTATAAAATATTTTATTAATCAACTAATAATTATTTTATATGAACAAATGATTAAAATCACTATTCGAACAATTATAATTAATTAATAAAATAAAACCCCAAAAAGAATCCTTTAATCTATGGGGGAGTAGACTAAAGGTCTTCAATACCTACTCATAAATGATGTGAAAATGAGGACATTACAATCCTCCCTTCTCACAATTGCTTGCGCTCAAGTAATCCCAAACAAGGCTTCCTTAATAGAGCATCTGCTACCACATTGTTTTTACCTTTTATATATTCAATATCAAAATCATAAGCTTACACCTTGCTCACCCACTTTTGTTCCCTGTCATTCAATTCCTTTTGATTGAGGAATAACCTCAAACTGTTGTAATCCGATTTTACAATGAATTTGTCAAATCAAATATTGTCTAAACTTACTCAAAACATGCATAATCACCAACATCTCGTCATAAATTGAATAAACTTTCTCTGAATCCTTGAGTTTTCTACTCTCAAAAGTAATAGAATGTCTATTCTGCATTAGAACAGCTCATATCCTTTCACCTAAAGCATCACACTCAACCACAAAAGGAGTAGAGATATATGGAATAGCAAGAACACATTACCTCCTTGAACTTTTCAAATGCTAGTTGGGTTGTTTTGGACCATTTGAAAGCCCTTTAGTTAAATCAGTCAAAGGAGCAACAAGTTGTGAGAAACCCCTCACAAATCTCCTATAACTACAAAGACCACAAAAACCTCTCAACTATGTGAGTGTGGAGGAAATAGGTCAATCCATGATAGCTGCAATTTTTTGTTTATCCACTTGCACACCTTGTGCATTGATGACATGTCTCAAATATAAAATCTTTATTAATGCATACTCACACTAGGATTTCTTTGCAAAGAAATAATGTAGCCCCAATGTGCCCAAAACCAAATCCAAGTGCCTCAAGTGCTCCTCCAAATGTTTCCTATACACAAGAATATCATCAAAGATAATTGGCACAAACTTCCGTAGATATTTGTCAAACATATTGTTCATACATAATTGAAAAGTAGCTAGGCTATTAGTCAATCCAAAAAGTATAACCAAAAACTCAAAATACCCAAAATGACATTTAAAAGCAATTTTATGAACATCTTTTTCTTTTACTTTGATTTGGTGATAACTGGGTCTCAAATCAATCTTAGAGAAAAAGGTGGCACCATGTAACTCATCCATCAATTCATCAATCCTAAGTATTGGATACCTATTCTTGATGATCTCCTTATTCAACATGTAATCAATGCACATCTTCATAGTACCATTTTTTTCTTCACTAGAACAATTGAAGAAGCAAAAGGACTTGAGTTAGGCCTTATGTGTCCCATATCAAGTAACTCTTTGATGATTTTTCAATCCCTTCCTTGAAAGCTCTTGGATGACGGTAAAGAGTGACAATAACCGGTTTGGCACCCACTTCTAACTCAATATTATGCTTAAAACCTTTATTCGGTGGCAAACCATAAGGCAAATCATCAAAGAAATGAACATGTTTGTCTAAAATAGCTTGTAACTCACCATGAGGGGTTTGTTTTTTTATGAATTTACTGTGATAAGGCAGCTTGTTGCCCAAGCGACCTCTTCTAAAGGCCATTTGCATCCTCTTCATAGACACTTCTTGTGGAGCACCATTTGCTAGACCCTTGAGGACCACTTGCTTGCCCTCTTTAAGGGATTTCAGCTCCATAGTTTTATAATTTTGAGTGAATTCACCTAAGGAATGCAACCATTGAACACCTAAAACAATATCAATATCTCCAATGTCAACAACATAAAAATCATCAATTACCTTGCGTTTCTCAAGAGTGGAAATTGTAGCAACTTTTTAGAACAAGAAATGGTGAATCTATCCACCATAGTCACATTGAAACCCTTGCAATCCGTGGTTTCTAATGCCATCTTCTTAACCAAGCCTCCATCAATGAAGTTATGTATGGCTCCACTATTAACCAATGTAATCACTTTTTGACCCCTCAATGTGCCTTTTACCCTAAAAGCATGATACTTGGGAGCTCCTAAAAGAGAAGCAACTGTGCTACCCAAGTCTTGTGTGTCCTCATGCACATGCTCATCAACCCTTTCCTAATTAACTCATCTTAGCATCCTTCATATTGCTGCTATAGGGCAGCGATCTATGAGGTGGCACATATAGTGTAGAAGGCTTCTTTTGTTGCTCATTGGGTGGTACCCTAGGCTGCCCACTAAAATCAGACTTTGGTTGCCCTGTATTTGCCCCCTTTGGGCAGCGAATAGGTGGATGCCCTTGGTTGCCCTCTTGGCTATTCATGGCCCCTATATGTTGAACATTCTAAATTCAAAGCCTTAGTGATAGCATCTTGCAAAGAAATAGGGTTAAAAGCCTTAACCAAACCCCTCAAAGGCTCAATCAAACCCTCAACAAACAAAACAACCAACCTCTTCTCACTAACATCCGGTAACATAACTGAAACCCTTTGAAAATCAGCAACATACCTTTCAACATCATGATTTTGTTTGAGTTGTGCCAACTCACAAAAAATGAATCTCTGGATCTCTCTTGTCAAATCTCTCCATGATCATCTTACCAAACTCCTCCAAAGTAGTAATGGATCCATGGCTTTGTGTGATTAAGCCATTAAACCACCACTCATGAGCAATACCCTCCTAATGTCGGGTGACAAACTTGAGAGCCTCATCCTCAAACATGGCATTAAATGATAAATATGTCTCCAACTTCTGCAAGTATGATCTCACAGGGAGTTTATCAGTACCATCAAAAATAAGAAGAGAAATCTTACCCAACCTTTGTTGCAAATCTCTATGGGGTTGCATATTAGGAACCCTTGGCTTGGATCCTTCATCTCACAATAATCCCAAAAAGACAAGAGTGCTTGGGTGTCATAGCTTAGCACTGCATACTCTTGTTGACGAATATCGAGAAGATCACCTCTTGGTGCCTCCATCTACACAACCGGTTCTTTCTGCAAAAAAGTGGCCTTGAAGAATCTATGAGGGAGGTTAATAGAAACCCTCTCATTGCCATTCGAGCTATCCTCTCCTGAATGGTGATGGCTTTTATCTTGTGTGGTCTTCAACAAAGCTAACATTTGCATACTCAAAGCACGTTGAATGTCACTCTGGGTTTGTTTGGTCAACTCCTGCAAAAACTTCGCCTGCTTTAAAGCGAACCCCCTTAGGCTCTTGATCCTCCATAGTCTTTTCCCTTCTCTAATAATACAAGATCTCTTTACCTACTTACATCCAACAAACTAAAACTCACAGGTAGACAAAATCGGTGCTTTGATATCACTGTAATGTCTCTAAATGAGACAATTCAACCAAAAAGGGGTTTGCCTTAAAATCCACAAAATTCTAAATTCTAAAATTAGTCAAATCAACAAACCCTAGTTCAAAGATATGCCTCAAAAATATGCAATATACTTCCAAACCCTAGGCGCCAATGTGCAAATAATATATAGGTAATTTTCAGCAATTACATTGAGCAAATAACACCTCAAAATTATTCAAAATAAACCACGAACTGAAAATAGAAATTTGATACCTTTTTACCCCTTGTATGTGAATGAAAATCAGATTTAACGTTGCTATAAAATATATGATTTTACACATAAAATATCAACTGAATATTTGTCAAACCCTTGCCAAAAATCATGAATAATTACCAAAAATAGCCACACAAATCCAACGCCCTTTTTGGGCCTTCAAAGTGATCAAAACCCTCTTTCAACCTCAACGCCCTAGGTCAAACTTTGCATATAAAAATCAAAAATATTATTTGCCCTTCAACTAGGATTTTAAACTCTTTCAAACAACAAACCCTCACTTCAATTCAAGTCGCCACACTTGAAAAAATTCCTCAATAAATATTAGCCATAAATCCACAATTTATAAAAGTCACAACCCTCATAAAATCTCCCCAAAAATATAAATAAATAAATCAAAATTTATTATTTATTTATCCACTTGAAAAACCCTTGCCCAATCACATGAAAAGTCAATGCCACACTTCGGCAATAATTATCAATAAATTCTAGCAATGAAACTAGGTCAATTTGACCTCAAATTAACCTTCAAACCCACACAAACAAGTCACCAAGCAAGTCGCTCCACTCTAGGGCAATAATCAAATTCCACATTTGCAAAGGTGGCGTCAAAAAACACTATTTTGTCGAATACTCAACTCCAAAAACCTAAAAGCACTTATTGGGCATATATCCCAATATTTTCTTCAAACATGAAAAATCAATATCAATTTTCAGCATATCCCTCAAAAGAGAACATGTACTTGTACCTTCAAAAGAAGAGGAACCACCTTGAGAAGGCCAAATACTCTTTCTTAACTCTCATTGCCGACTTTTAACAGATCATTTTTTTGTTTTTGATCACTTACAAGCCGACATTCATTTTTTACCAAAAATAATATTAACTAATTGCCTAAATAATAAATAGTAATTAAAATTACTTTTAAACAATAATTCAATAATTATTTCAATTAAATACCTTAGTGGTAAAACCCACTTTTATAAAATATTCTATTAATCAACTAATAATTGTCTTATATGAAAAAATTGTTAAAATCACTATTCAGGCAATTATAATTAATTAATAAAATAAAACCCCGAAAGAAATCCTTTATTATATAAGAGGTAAACTAAAGGTCTTCAATATCTGCTCATAAATGATGTGAAAATGGGGACATTACAAACAATTGGTGTATTTGTATAGGTATCGCAGTGTCAAATTTCCTAATAATCTACTAATTCTACTTCAAAAAATAAGGTTCTTACTTTGGCATAATCCAATGTTGATGAGAATACTAAGCCATCTAGCACTAGTAGCAATCTCCATCAATGATCACCAAGCATAAATAATTCTTTTATTTATTCGCCTTCACATGCTGACAAATGTCAGGGAACCTACTACTACATTTGTAACACAAATCCTAGCACCAGTTGAAACTTGTGAAAAAGCAACTGAGTATCTTCATTTAAATTATATAGCATAATCCTTGCCAGCAGAAAGAAGAGTTTCAAAGAGAATGGCTAAAACAGCAGAAAGAAGAGTTTCAAAGAGAATGGCTAAAACCAGCACTAGTTATCACCAAGCCAAATTCTTTGCAAAAAAAAGTTTTCTAATCAACAGAACTAAGAGAATGACTAAAACTAGCCCTCTTTTATCACCATAAAGCGTTCCTCACCAGGGATCATTTATCAATTAGAACAAAGACAATACCTAAAACTAGCACTCTATATCACAGTGCACATAATTAAAGAAAATGTGTTCCTCCCCAATAATTAGAAATATTTAGATTAAAATTTTAAATTATGAAATATAGATGTTTCGGCCACATAATCACAATTCTTCTGTGTCTGACGGTTAAAAGGTAACAGGTATATCATTCTCCTGAATTAAACAAAAAAAAGAAACTTGGCAGTATCTCACACAACTTTCTAATATGGACGTGCTGGCTTCAAATATAATTCTCTCATCAATGTAGGAATGTAGCAAAGATTCATTTCGTTAATTGTAATTCTTGTTTTTTGGGATGAGTAAAACAAGGCGAACATATAAAACTGTCTTTTTTATTTGTATGGTACAAAGAAAATCTCTAGACAGTGATAAAGATTGTTTACCTGAGTGGGCTGACTCCAGATATTTACTCGACCATTAAAATTAGCTATCAGCAAAGCACGAGGGCAGGATATTGGAGACCACTCAATGAACTGTACAAAGTCGCATGGAGAATCTGCGAAGCAAGCCAGTCGGTCAGACCAACTGAAATGTCATATCAGATTCCAACATATACATTTTAATGTAAAACAATATGCCACTTATAATTTATCAAAACAACAGAAAAAAACAATATTGCCACCCGCAAACGACCAAAGGCAATAGCAGATAAAAATTCAAATTAGCATTTAACACAAGGTCAATGACTGAAAACACTCTTAATATGCCAACTACATTCAAATTAGATAATGAAATCTATTAATATGAATACAATTTACACCATACGATAAAAAAATAGAAATGAATAAGGATGCAATTTACACCATACAATAAAGAATTTGACGTGAAAATGAATGCAATTTCCACCCTACAATGAAGAATTTGAGAGTACAAATACCATACACCATGCCATGAAGAATTTGTAGGGTGGATATGAAAACAAACTATATGGACTCAACCTCTAGAAACAAAAAGCATATATGAACAGGCATACTACAGAGTTCACTCAATAGAGAATTGCCACCAGATATTCTCAAACAATGTAAACATTGGGGGTTCCCAATTACCTCCATATTTCATGGCAATGCATGAACCCAAGTCAAAATCCAGAACATATGCACAAACAAGTAACATGATAGCTGCAAAGAATTGGTAATATACAAGTCTTACACTTGACTTGAGTATACCAGATCACAATATAGCATATAATTAATCAATCTTTAATAAGTCCATAAATACATAAAGTTCTTGAGAACTATTTAAAAAAAAAAAAAAAACTTAACGTAATAGTATATCAAATTCCCCATAACAGAACCAGGGTCATTTCCTGGATCCATCAGCAAATAAAGTCATTATATCATTGGTTTTCAAAAACAAACTAGTATAGCAATTCCATCAATACCCTCGGATCATGCACACAAATATCCTTAAAACAACAATTTTTTGGTCTGCAAAAACAGCCATATCTTAGAAAACTATAAAAATCCATCCATCCTGTCAAATACAATTCAATGGAGTGACAGATGAGGCTATTTGGGAAAGAAGAACATCCCAATAACAGCAAAATAGAGTTGTCTTCAAGCATACATGCAACATAGGTAGAAACACAGCTAGCCTACCTTACCTTCGGCATGCTTGAGAGATATGCTCACTCCTGGGTCCTTACCCTCAGTCATTGCGCAGCAACGCTTAACATGACATAGAAAACTAAAACTAGATACTGCTTTACAAGAAAGTATGCACCTGTAGTTTTAAAGAAAAAAAAATGGTTCCCCATTTTTTAAGCAATACAATACAACCACCAATACCTGTACAAAATCCATATCAAACCTTTGTTGCCCAACCTACACCAAAAAATCTAAGTCCAATTAAGATAAACATAATATGACCAAAAAGTACAATGAAGACAAGCATCCCATCGAATCCCTGCCTAACATATTGTTTCATTTAGTATGTTCAGAGATGACAAGAGAAAACTCTCATTATATGATTTGCAACAATTAATTGAGCTCATAATGAAAGACATGCTTGTTGACCGTAACAATAGTATTGTCATGGTTGTCAGCATAATTACATATTTTACTAGATGACAACTACTGTGGTTCATGATTGTATTGTCGGCCTCAGATAGTTTTGTAATACTACCTGTAAATATATACAGTTGTTGATGGTCATGTTGACCGACAACCCATTGGATCTTCTTGTCTTATATATAGAAGGATGTATGTCAGGGACAGGGCACTGGTATCAGGTCCTCCTTATGCTGTATGCATTGTATCCAGACTTATCTTTTATGAATACAAAGTCGCTAATGTTTGGATACTCTGCTCTGCAATGGTATGTTATACAATTATTATTCTGTGTATGTTGTTATTATTAGTCTAGTAGCTTTATAATCATTCAACATTATGGCACCATTCCCTTAAAGAACATCGGGTCAAGATAAAGTCGGTTCAAAAGAAGCGTGACAAGGCACCCCATTATCTTATAAGATCTATATGCCGAACATAATTGTGAAACACAACAACTAAAGATATTGCAATGGTACAAAGAGTTCACAAAGAAAGAGACCCACACGTATGAGAAATAATTCATGCTATTTACTCAGAACAAAGGCGAAGAAGGGGGCAACATAGTCAGGGAAGGGGCTATGAAGTTATATGGCCTACTCGATTGGCAGAACAACACCAAAGACGATAAGGTCTGCAAACCACAGACATTTCTTAAAATCCATCAAGCCAGGTACAAAGTACAAAGTGTAAGAAGAAGCCGAAGCCGAAGCCGAAGCCAAAGCCGAAGCCAACAAAGGATTCAGCCAAAACTAGTGAACCCTACGCCACTCGTAAGGAGTGGGTAGAGATTGCCATGTCCCCTTTGGGAGGAAGTGTGGACCTTGCCAACCAGGTTGGGTTGGATGGTGTTGCAAGAGAACCACATAAAAAGTTTAGGGCAACCCGAACAACAAGTTGGATGGAATCACAAGAAATGGGGACCTAACGGCATGCAAGATAGAGTACAAATCCTTAACAAAGAAAGGGTCTAGCATAGGGACGTGTTTGATAGCGCTAAAAGAGCAGAGTAAGATCCAATGTACACCTTCTTAAGCGGGAGACTCGTATTCGAAGCACCATGATAGAAGTAACCCATACCCAGAGCCATTGTTACGTCATCAACTCCATCTGCGAAAAAGCAGAAGCTTCCAAAGTTCATTGGTGAGGGATCGGAGGATCCCATACAACACTGCAGAAAATTCATCACCATCTAGACTACCAATGGACATACAGATGAATGTATGTGGTTAAGATGTTTTCCAACCACCCTTTCGGGAATGGTTATTGATTGGTACACATATGCACCAAGAGCGTAGAAAAGCAACACGGAAAACACAACAGCAAGCCTTTCATAAAGTATTCAAACCCCTGAGTGATGACAATGAGATTGTTTTGGAAATCTATAAGATCCAACAAAGTAAACATGAGAATGTTCACACCTATAATAGAAGAATCAAATAACTATTGAGAAAATATAAAAATGAACCTACTAATGGCTTGAAGAAGCGATGATTCACTAAAGGGTTGCTACCCTCGTTGTGGAAGACGATGAAGGTGGTCCCACCCTCATCTTATGAAGATGCATACAACTAAGGCATGGATATTGCAAGTGAGAAAAAGACATCGTCACGCTTAAAGGATGCGAAGAATATGACCCTAGCCCCAACAATGATAGTAAATTTGGAGTGCGGGCCTTGAGAAATGACATGCTCTGGATGATGATGGAACTAAAGGGAGACAGTAAGAAGGAAGGGAAGTATCTTTTATGCGAGATTTGTCGTGTTACAGGGCATTCAATCAAGGACTGCCTGTACAGTTTGCAAAATAAGAGCAGCCAAGTATATTTGCACCAGGAGATCCATTGACACCACCCACCAGGCTGCCAAAGAACTACCGACACCAGAATAATAGTGGTGGTAGGAGTCAGGGTCAATACAAATCCCAAGGACAGCCAATTGTACAATGTTGGGAGTGCAATGAGTGAGGCCATTATGCAAGAGATTGCCCTAAACAAAAGACATTGGACTTCTTAATAGATGGTGTGGGCCCAGGGAACATAATGATGGAAATTGTCCTAAGCAAGCCAACATCAATATGATGACATAGTCATGGGCAATGAAGCCATGGCAATCATCAAAGCACAAGCGAAGAAAGCTCATTATCCTAACCCACATACCAAGAAGGAAAAGTCAACTGAAGTAGATTGGAAGTCGAGAAGGCCATGGTTGAAGAACAATATCAGTCAAACAAACATACACAAACAATGACAAGTAGAATGGCATCTGATATAGCTATTACACGACATGTCTTGCAGACCACTATTCCTGTGAAGATAGCTAACTTATATCAAAGTATTCTAGACCCCAAGAATGTTCTAAATGCTACCACGTAGGACATTAATTTGAACATGGAGCATACAATCACGCACCTCATGTCGAGTGATAGGGAGAGCAAAAAGCAAGAAAATGAAACCATAGTCAAGGACTCCCTTATTAGATGACCAAGTGATCGATCCTATGCCCCTAACGATGAACCCAACCCAATAGCCGATAGTTGTGAATATGAAAATTTTGGGCAAGAACTTAACAAACACCATCGTTGGTAGTGGTTATAGCGTGAATGTTCTTCCAAAGGAGACTTGGAAGTGTCTTGGGAAGACAGCTATGCGGCCTCCAACATTCCAACTAGTAGGGACAAATCAACATTGCATTAATGTATTGGGTGTACCAATAGGACAAAAGGTGATTTATTGGAACCCAACCTTTTTTGTTGAATTTTGTGGTCATCTCATTGCAAAACAATGCCTAGATGCACTATTAGGTCAAGGTTGGTTAATAACCGCTAAAATTCACCATATTTGAAAAAGAAATTTGATCTCCATTGAAAACGAAGGACTAAAGTATGTCATTAATTTCAAGAATCAAGAAGTCGATGAGGAAATAGCCTCATCAGACTCATTGGATTAATACTCTAAAGAAGATTGATTGAGTGACAGGCACTGAGATACGAGAACGATGGAGTTGAACGATGAAGGAGTCTTGAAGTTATAGTCGTGCTTTGAAGATCAGACGAACTCCCTCAATGATATGTTTCATTCCTAGATGGAAGACTATGAAGTGTTCCAACCGGATTGCAATATATTTGAGATTATAAAAATTAAAGACGGCCAATGTAGCCAGCGGGCAGAAGCAAATGTCGGCAATGTCAAGTCCTTTTCAACCAGCAATGTCACTCACTGTTTACCCAATGAAATACAAAGTCAAGGGTTCAAAGTTCGATGATAAGTGGGCCCACTAGTTTGAACAGGTAGCAAACATGCAGTCCAAAGAGCTTACAACAATAACCTTGACCGTGGAGTATAGCAATAACAATTTGATAAAATGTGAAATACGACCAATTTTTAGAATATGGTCAAATACAATGGAGATGCTCAACTTGGATGTACAGAGAATCATGGCACAATGGTGGCCAACAAGAACTATATAGAGGCAAAAAAGCATCGTCGAGACCAGTATTGAGGCACATGAATTTTAAATGAAGGGCGCTAGTATTTAAAAGACAAGTGACTTGAGATGGTATGCATATGTCAAATATTCATATGATTAATCTTGAGCCTCCATATATGGACAATAATATGTTCAAGTCATCAAGACCCAGTGAATATAAAGTCAAAGGTACAAGTCTTGTTAGAAAAGTGCAAAGTCAGATTAGGGAGTTTTTTTCCAAGGAAAAATAACAGAAGTCCCATCAATATAGTTGCTCTAAATAAAAAGCACATATGAAGCCAAGACACGTGAAAGGGATCCATATGACTGAGGAACCAATCTTCCATCTACAAAAGCATACGAGAGGTTGTTGGATTTTGTTGACCAAGTCATATGCACTTTCAAAACCGTATGACCTACTCCATGATGGAGTGGCCCACCATCGTAAATCCATATTTTGTTCGCCCTCAACTGGCATTTGCCTTCCTAATGATGTCGTTCACTCAACTGCAACCGCCAACCTTCGCATTGGAGTTGACCCCACATCCACGCTTTGTTGAGCCTGAACCACACTCAGCGTTCGACCCTTCACCGCAAACCTCACATTTCAAACCCTACCACCACTAACTAGTTTTCAGCAAATGTTTGCCCTCCACCTACAGTCATAAAACTTCCGTAAGACCATAAAATCAAAATAATTTTTTTGGGGGATGCCATTCTCCCTAAACAATTTGTATGCATCTACTACACCATGGCATAACAATTTGTGGGTTGGTCTGAGAATGGTTGGGGTGTCATTGGCTTTCACAAAGGTTCTCACTAACTCATTGGTTGCCAAGCTACCACACTCTTCACTCCATGTTTTGGTGGCAGGCACTTTACAATTGCATGCTTTCATTGACAATGGCCTATTATATAAGTAATACCATAGTTACCAAGTTCGAAAATCTGGATCCGTTTGCGAGGGCTAAAAAATCCGAAAATCCAAAATCCTTGAAAAAGTTCAGAAAAATCCGATCTGGAGTATATACATATATATACGCAAGGATAGTTTTATACAAATGCAAAATTGACAAATACAATGAAAAACATTAATAATGCAATATAAAATGTTAATATTATACAATATATATGATTGTTGGGCATTTTTCACCACAGAAAACCTTTAAAAAATAAAAAAATGATTTTTTGAGAATAAACAAGGATGACCCAGATGAATTTATCTGGGCAAGCAAAAAAATTCGAATCCGACCGGATTTGGTAACTATGAGTAATACAATGGGAGATCGACTTCATTCTCACTTTTTCTCTATCTCACTCTCGTTCGATACGTATACCTTCCATTCGTCTATCGTATTACATACGTGATACGAATGGGAGATTGTCTCTCAAATCTCTATACCTATCTCACGAGAGTGAGACAAGGGATATAGAATTGCCGACCCAAGAGGGCTGGTAACTCTTGGGTTGGTGAGGGGCATAGCTCTTTAGTCTAAGAGAACCCATAGAGATAGTGAGGGGCATATGCTAGATGTTGTCCATCCATGGCATTGCCCTATCTATCCATCTAGGAGGGGCATAGCTCCAATACAAGCAAAGGGGTTGATGTTGTTCACAACATCAATAGACAGATTGGGGCTTTGAGGCAATATCTCTCTCTATCTATAAGGGCTTGAGATATATAGATGGGGCAATCTCTATCTATAGGGGCTTGAGAGATATAGATGGGGACATATCTATTTATAAGGGCTTGAGATATATATATGGGGACCCTATATATCTTTATGGCTAGCTGGGTTGGTGAGGGGTTCCTCTATTCTATAGAGTGGGGCATAGCTCTATAGTGCCATCAATACAGATAGATAGATTCTATCCATCCGATGATCCAATGATCTATATCTCTCTCCGTTGATCCACTCTATAGATCTCTCTTTCTATTCGCTTATCTATCTAGATATCCGTTGATCCATAGATTTGAGTATAGTGGGGTTGAATAGAGACGAGTGCGACTATATAGAGATGAGTGGGGTGAAGCATCCCTATGTTGGAACTAGAAATCTATCATTGTATCACGTATATAAGAAAATAGAGGCCTATATATCTATCTAGCAGTCCCCCCACCCCCTATATATCTTATCTTATCTATCCATGGTCGAGAGTTGAGAGATATAGACATAGCTCTTTGTCTAGATCCATAATCTCGCCTATCTATATATTTGCCTATCTATCTAATCTTGTTTGTTGTCGGTCAGATATAGATCTTGTCTTTGGGTCACCAATCTAAGAGTGGTAGAGTTTGATCTAGTAGAGTGTTTGGTTGGGTCTATGGATTTAGATTTGTTAGTTGGCATCGAGATTAGTTTGTGGGCCCATATCTATATATATAGAGAGGGGCCGGTTGAGTGCCCGACCGATGATGATTCTAAGCATTTTGATAAATGTGGTATGTCAGTAGACCTTGGGTTTCCACAAAAGTTGTTTTCTCATAACACGTACTAGATATCGAGTGTCGAGATCTATGATGACAGAGAATTCAAGATTATAGATGCCTCCTCTAGCGATTATTTTTATGAGATGGTTTTCATTCAACCTGGGGGATTCTATATGAAAGACAAGTTGCAAAAAGAATTTAACAATCTTAAGCATAGTGGTGTGTGCTCACAATTGGAAATGGAACCTATCAACCAAATGGAACCCTCAAGTTACTTGTTAATTTTATTAAGAGTTCCTGGAGATTTTCAAAGACGGTGCATGTTATCGACGTGGTCTTGCTAAGCTTACTCTTGACCCTCCAGACCCAAACTGGTCTACGACCAAAATTAGGAAGTCTATCAAGGAAGTCACGACATACTATAGAAGTCATGTTACGAGAACCATGCATGTCATGCTTCCATCATAGGTAGCGAGGAGGATTGGTCACGAGATTAGCCTATGTTCTCGATTGTTTGCCAAGCTACTTTAGAAGATCAACGACGAGGTTCAAAGGTGGTCTCCTACGAATGACTATGTTTGTGCCCACGTGGTGACTCTTGGGCACTTGAATACACATGCGATACTCTGTGAGGTGGTTGAAGGGGATATCACCAAAGTGGTTATACTTTGTAAAGGGAATACCATACCAAATCTCATTAGAATTGTGCTTTCCAATGGTCAAGCACGCTCTGTCTTCTATCTTTTGTCTTCCCTCTTCCTTCTCATTTGTCTCCTCTTGTCTATGCCTTGTGTCCAAAGCGACTCCAACTTGTTTAAAAGGGTTGATAATGTAGACTATGACAATAGTATTGTCATGGTTGTCAACATCACTACATATTTTACTAGCCGATGAGTCATGTGGTTCATGATTGTATTGTCGGCCTTAGGTAGTATTGTAATACTTCTTGTGAGTATGTTCAGTTGTTGACAGTTATGTTAACCAACAGTTCATTGGGTTTTCTTGTCTTCTAAATAAGGATGTATGTTGAGGACAGGGGCTGATATTAGGTCATCCCTGCAATGTATGAATTGTATAAAGACTTATCTTTTATGAATAGGAAGTTGCTAACGTTTGGATAATCTGCTCTGCCATGGTATGTTATGTAATTACTATTTTATGTACATTGTTAATGGTAATCTAGTATCTCTATAATCATTCAACAATGTTAATATAAACATGATAAGACAAAAGTACAATGAAGACAAGCATGTTATCAAACCCATGCCTAACATATTGTTCCACTTAGTATATTCAAAGATGACAAGAGAAAACTCCCAATATATGAATAGCAAGAATAAATTGAGTTCATAATAAAAGACATGCTAACTACAACAAAACATTTGGTGCCCAAACTAGAGTACCAACTACAACGAAAGAATTGCATCCTCATTACATTGTATGTTCTCTAAGATGTGTTTTAAACGATGTGTATCAAATGTGTTAGCTCATAGAATCTAATATTGGTGTGCTTGGCAACCTACCCACTTTCTAAGCAGTGCTTCACATGGCTTTATATCTTAAGTGACTAAGCTATTCCTTCAACTCCTCATTATAGGTGTGAATGAACCAAGCTGCCTGCCATGTAAATTTGATCCTGCCATGTAAACTTGATCAACTCGTCCCAATGTCACAAAAGTTAATTAAGTTTTGGATCATAAGTACACGCTTGGAAATGTCATTCCAAAATCAGTCATAAGCAGGTGCTTAGGCATCAACATGCCTGAATCAATCATTCTCTATATCCGCTAATTTTAATGTTGCTTGCAAAGTTTTTCTCGTGTTTCATCAAAAGCATTGTGAATGTCTGAAAATATGTAGTATAGGCTCTCGAGGGAAATTATTAATTTTTAACATTTATTCACACTTTGTCTATCGTTCTTAGAAACTAAATAATTATTTCCAATATTAACCTGCCCTTCATCTGAGAATTGTATAACACTTTACTCAGTTCTTAACACACCATGAAAACAAAATAGATATGCAACATTTTAATAACATACAGTGATCCCTCGACGCACAATCAAGAGACTTTATGCTATTCGAAGCCCTCTTAAAAACTGGAGGCAAGACCTTACAATTAAAAGATGAAAGCCATAATCAGTGTTCCACACTAAAGCATCCCCTACCCTTCAATTGCCACTCCTGCCATCTTAGGGACTTGGGACACAGATGGAATGTCTCCTTGGTGTCCCTTGCCAAATGGGACCTTTCCCTTGACGACCATGGGACGAATTGAAACCTCTAGGAGCCCATTCCATGGGAGTCCCTGATTTTTCAAAGCTTCAGGGACGTCTACGCATCCCCAGGATGCTTGAAGGCCATCTCAACCTACCTTGAGAAGTCCTAATGCCTTCTTCATGTCCCCCACACAGTTGGAGGGGCGTCAAGAAGCCCTAGGAATGTCTGTGAGCAGGTGTGGATGCCCTGTTGGACTAATCGCCAGCATCCCCCTTAGGGATTCGTGACATGGACTAACAGCCTCCCGTGGGTACTTATCTGGGGTTTGTATCGGGCGTTAACAGGTCGACCTTTTGGCGCAACGGCAAGCATTCCTACAATTGGTATCAGAGCCGTGGTCACGGGTTCGAATCCCCTCGGGTGATGCTGAGGGGGGGATTGTTGGACTAATCGCCAGCATCCCCCTTAGGGATTCGTGACATGGACTAACAGCCTCCCGTGGGTACTTATCTGGGGTTTGTATCGGGCGTTAACAGGTCGACCTTTTGGCGCAACGGCAAGCATTCCTACATGCCCTCCGACAATCCCAAAGGCATGTAGATGTCCTTGATGGTCTTCAAAAATTTAACATTAAAAAAGCAGACCATGATGCCATAGGAGCTCATGGCAACTGTTTGATGACAACTCTTACTATTGAGCTTGTTGCTTTGTGCTTGTTAGCATCTTCCCATGGCTGCCCTACAATTGTTACATTTTTTTTTTTCATTTTTTCATTTAAGACTTACGAGTCTTGTTCCGGTTATTTCCTTGATTATATATAAAAATCAAATCCAAATATTCAATATTCATATTTGTCAAATTCAATTCTTAATGTCCATTGTCATAGATGAATGATTTCTAAATTTGTAACATTTATATTTGGAATGCAAATATTTAGATTTTTCAATAATGCTTAATTATAAAAACTTTAAAAATTGTATACTTCCATTAGTGTGTGCGCGCGTGTGTGTGCACGTGTGCGTGTGTGTGCGCGCGTGTGTGTGCACGTGTGCGTGTGTGTGCGCGCGTGTGTGTGCACGTGTGCGTGTGTGTGTGTGTGCGTGCGTGTGTGTGTGCACGTGTGCATGTGTGTGTACATATTTGCATATATATAATATTTGTTGTTCATTGCCCCATCCCCAAAATCTGGGCATAATTTTCGACATGCTATAAACAAGTCCCCATGGCCCCGGAGAAAATTGAGGAATGGAAACAATTTAAAAAGTGTAGAATGTTGGTGATTCTTTGGCAAATCATTTTCTACAAAAAAAAGGTATTAAAAGCTAATTCTGCAAAAAAACAAATGATTTACTATTACATTATGTATATTGACGATTCTAAAGACTTTATGTAAATTATACATGGAAGCGTGAGGAATATATTTATGAAAAACTTGTCAATTGGCAAATTTATTTTGAAAATTTTGTGAAAAAATAGCCAACTGGAAAAAATGGCCCACAAAACCACCCTAGGCCTCCCCCTGTACCGAAAACTAGGAGGAACATAGGCCACAACCAACATACATGGAGGCATCAATTAAGTCACTGATGGCTTACTCCAAATCATTCAAATAATACAAGATGCTTGAACCCCATCGCTGATTCAAATACATGTCATCGTCTCCTTTCTTAATGTCATCTTGAGGGGGGAAGCAATTGGCAATGATATTTAACAAGGAAACTATTTTGTTCAAATTAATGTTGAATCCATAAAAAACTATTAACTTGCTCAACATAATATTGGGAATCTTTCCCGTGACTCTTTAATCAATACTCCACAACTTTTTTAACTCAATAACCCAAAATATATGATGATTTACGCCCAAGATAAGATCTCTTTATATGACAAAAATGACCTCCTTATATGGCCAAATATTTGAAACTATATCAGATTCATTATTCTATTTACTATCAATGGCATTAGGAATATAACACTCAAAGGGTAGATGATCACTAATAATGCCATCAATTGACTACACACAAAAAATAGCGTTCCATTATAAAACATTCAAAGACCACACAATTCTGAAACATGGTCTGCAATGAGGTTGAGGCTAGGCACTAAACTGGCTAACTTGTATTCCTAACGGAGCGAACTAGATAAAGTCCGATTGCCCCATCTCTATATAGTGGCTGGGTTGGGATGTCCTAACGGATTGGAATTCTATGGTTACAGGATCACCATGCAAATGGAATGAAACAATAGTATGGGATGAGTATCATCAACCAGTGATCGGCAGCATCCCGAATCCGTAGCCCTTGTCAAAAGAGGGAAGAATATCGAGTTCGGATGGGAATAGTTGAGGAAGGGACATAAATGCCCTTATGTCCCCCCTGAGGTCGACTTCATCCAGAACAAAACATATAAATAGAGGGGTGAACATTCCTAGGCAATGAACCTATCCAAATATGCCCTATCCCCTATATATCTATATGGAGATTTGCTACTATCCTTTCTGATGAGCACAAAGCCTATATATATTAGATAGCGATGAGCAACAAGACGATAAGCACATATCCCCTGTATATCTATATGGGACCCTATCTGCCGAATATATATATAGGGCCCTTTCTAAAACCAGCCTATCCAAACACACCCTATTAGAACATGCCCTATCGTGTCCGATGAGCACCTACCCTTGCTGAGCCCCCCTCTCTATATATCAAAACAAGCCCTACCAGAGCCTTAACGAACATACCCTTGCCCCATATACATAGAGGGCGATCAGCACCCTATCCTATCCGAAGAGATACTAACCCCATATATATATATATGGTGATGAGATCCTATTCCTACACAGATTAGATGGCCCCTATATATCTATTTGGGCACAGAACCTCAATTGCCCTTAATGAACATGCCTTATCCCCTATATATCAATTAGGAAATCCAAAGAGTACATTGACTATTCTATAAAGAGACAATGTGGAGACAATGGTCAAACGAGCCTTAACGATGGAAATGATAGTGGGATCAATAGTAATTGAGGGTTAAGATCTCATAGTTTTTGTACAAGTTTTTATCAAAGGCATTGAATGCTCTTTAACAAAAATCCTCATGCAACCCTACACATTTAGAAGTCATTTCCAAAAGCAAAATAACAAGACAAGATACAAAACACTTGATATCCTAAACAAGAACATCAAAAATATGAAGGCACTATGGATCCTCACTACTTTGCAAATCGAGTAGAGACCCTATCTTCAAATGTTTATGTTTCCCATCCAAATTTTAACCTCTTGGTTTGTGATATTTCCCTCAACAATGAACAAATGGCATATCCCCCAAGAGAGGACATTGTGAGGAAAACCTCTTTGCAAACCACCGTGTTGTTTTTGTAGATGGAAATTTGGAATTGTAAAATTGGGAGGGAGTTTGAACTCAAGAACATATGGCCTAGCTTGCCACGTGACCCCACATAATACCAAACATAAACATCCCCAAATCGTCTGCTATTTCTGGAAAATGCCCAATGACTTTGTTAATGGGACTTTAATCAATCCTAGTTCTTCAAATACCACTGCCAAAATATGACTTTGTATACCATCCACCTAGCAAAACTAAAAGAAAATTTAAAACAAAGGTAGTTATGCAAAAAATAGATAAACCAATTTTTGATGCAAAACTATTCCACCAGTTTGATGCATCATCAACAAGATTTAAGCATAATATGTTGGGAGGATAGTCTTTCCAGTTGCTCAGTTGCTCATAAACTACTTTCCACCATTGTTGCTGATCTATGTTGCCTGAGAATAAAATAATTATAAAACTATTTCCATTATTTATCATTGCATATTTTACTTATATAAATTTGGTTTGTTTATTAGTTTTCCTAACTTACTCTCTTTATATATATTATTTTTATTTATTTATCTAGAATATAAAATATGAGTTTTGTAATTTCAATTTTCACTTTTTTTTTTTTTTTTTTTTTTTTTAATTTTTAAATGTAGCTTTATAAAATGGGTTGCCCACTTTTGTTAAGATCCACTTTAATACTTCCAAAAAGATAAAATACCTTTTTTGAGTCCCAAGATCCTTTTGACTTTTTGATAGCTGAAACTTTTTAATAGTTTTTATTGGCAACATACAATATACTTTATTCTTCGAAAATTCTTGTTTTCTTAAACTGACAAAATAAATTATAATATCAAGCTTTTTATTTTACTATGTACTAGAGAGTCACAACCATTTCCCTCTCAATGCTTGCATGAAATAGAAGAATTATAAGACGTGAGAATGGAAAAGTGATAGGTGGAAAGGGGAGTTAAATAGTGGTATAGTAAATGCAGGGTAAGAGAATAGAAAGACGAGTATGGTCAGGAAGAAAGAAAGAGGGGCTTAATAAAAAACAATATGCAGTAAGTGAAGAAAAATGGAAATGACACGGCAGAATGCAGGGCTGAAGATGCTGAAAGTGCAAAGTCTAGAGTGCTAGGAAGAGAAGAAGAAAGAAGAAGGATAAAAGGTCATAGCATGCAGCAGATAAAGTGTGGAGAAACAAGAGCAGGGTAAAAAACAGTAATAGGCAGAATGTGGTGGGGAAAGTAAGTTAGGCAAAATGTATGTATGTTTTTTTTTTAAATCCACCTTTTTCTCCTTTTTTATACTTTTTTTTTCAATTTTTTTAAAATGTAGTTGTAACAAAAGCCTTTAAAGTTTTTGTTTTTTTGTTAGAATAATTAATTAGATTATAGACTACATAAGTGTTGGTAATAATATTAAATATAGTACAAATGAAATGTGGATGAGTTGGTAAAGTGACTTGGTTGCTTCAAGCACCATCCGAGTTCAAATCTCAATTTGGTATCGAAGGCCGGTTGTGGCCGTTGATGGTTTTCTTAGGCCGGTTATGGCCATTCGTTGGTTTTCTCAGGCTTCGTTATGGCCGTTGTTGGTAATTCCGATACTTGTGATAGAAGATCACTTGGGAATCTGGGCCACCAATTGTGTCCTAGGCCAGTTGGAGCTCCAATCAAAAGCGAATAGGGTAAGGATCCCACCAAAACCAATATCTATCAAAAAAATAATAATAATATTAAATATAGTGATGGTGCAAATATGAAATGTGCACTTGCAAGTTTGTCACGTATCACCACCTTTTGTAAAGGCCACCATTAGTATGGTCAATAAGAAAAAGAGGGATAGCTCTTGTTTTAGCAATATATACCCTCATCTCTATGTACTTTTTTATTATGTCGAATACAAGCAATTATATTTTTGCTATCAATTGGTATTTAGAGCAGGAGCAAGGAGATCAAGGAGAAGTGAAAATTTTATAGAGGAGCCTCAAGCACTCAGATTTTTTGCAATTGTAAGGAAAATGCACCATTGCTTTCTTCTTCGTAATTTTTTCTAGATATATATCTACTTAGTTTATTTTTTTGGAAGAGCTCCAACGCATTCCAAAAATTACTTCAAATGATAGAAAGTCGTCAGAGGCATACAAAGGAGGAAAGAGATTAATTCTAACTGCAAGGAGCATAGGAATTCCTATAGATATCTTTAGATCTAAATCGATCAAGAAATAGACCAAAGGAAAAGTGATAAAAAATAAAGGCGAGCACCATTGCACTCGAATTCTTCACAAAAGAATTTTACTATTTTCCTTTCTGTTTTTCTCGAGACAAGATCAAATAAACAAAGCAATTCTATTTTTTCTTAACAAAATGAAGAATTTTTTTTTGAAAACTTAAGAGATCGTTTTTAAGAAAATTGCAACTGCCTTGAAGGTTTTTTCTTCTTACACAAATGTTTGATTCAAACAATTCTTTCACCGCCGGAAAAAGGACTTTGAGAGCTTTCCGAAAAGTGGTCACACACAAGATTCTAGGCAATATCAGGGAGATATTGTGATCTGAAGTTGACCCTACATCCTGATTTTTGTCGACTATTATTTGTAAGACGTGGAAAAAAAAATTCTTATTTTGGGTGAGAAAATCAAGTATTGCATTGTATAGTTAAAAATAAAAATTTAGATATACTTTTCTACATAATTTTATTTTTAGATGTATGGCATAGAGCAAGCAAATCAAGAAATTTTTAAACTCTACAAAACTATGCATTTTGCACACATGTAGTGTTTGATAAATGGGGGTCCTCTAGTTCACATTTACGAGTAAAGTCGTTGCATTGAACTATTGCATCCAATGTCTAACATAGTTGCAACAAAGTCTATGGCATCGTCCTTTTAAAACGCCGAGGAGAAATAAGGATCACAAATTCATTTGTACCTTTCCATCCATTACCCATTTGTCATTATAGTTAGGAATGAATCTTGAAAGATACAAATTCCAAGTATATTGGGAAATTACGCCCACGTTCAAGGACTAATCTTTAAGCAAGTGTCATTAATAGAACGAATCATTTTCACATATTGTCTAGGTACCATGTGCCACTCTGGGCTCACATGCTTTAACGTCTTTTTCACGCACAACCACATATATAGAAAGGACAATATTCTTCTATGTAACGTCAGGTTTATAGAAAGGTTGAGCATATCGAGAGGTTTGGTATAGTTGTCTCATGGTATATAGAAAAGGAAACCTATTGGAGTAATAAAGATCCAATTCATCTCCCACAAACAGTTTTGTCCAAATGGTTGGAAATGCTCCAAGACTTGGTATGCCATATTCATAGCTTCTTCACAGTGATAACTAATGAAAACTCACCTAGAGTTTGAAGATATTTGGCCGGTTGTTGACAACACATACACTCAACATGCCAAAAGAACTAAACAACAACGTAAGCTCGACAAACCAAACTAGAAGGCGAAGTTGATCATTTTGTTTGGGGTATCATGTGAGGTACAAGCTCATCTGAAATGCTGCTTCAGCCCAATATATGCATGGGAAACACTCGGCACAGTTTATAGGCCAAGAACCAGAATACCATTCTCCATCTACAGAGCCAACTTCACTGTCTCAAACTGAAGATAGGTGAACAAGTTAATTGTTTTCTTTGTCGTGTTGTAGCATTGTGGGCCTCACTCCAAGCATTGGGCGAAGAAGTGTCAGACGACTCCTTGCACCAATTGTCCTAAGAGCATTATCCCCTATGTACAAAATCTTTGTGACTACTCTAAATATTCCAGAGACAAAACCAACTTTTCAAAAGTTGGTAAATATGTTGCAATAGGGAGAATCCATGCACACATCAGAAGCCAATGAAGAACATGCACTTGCATCACGACAGAGGGGAAAAACACCTATGAAGCCTTCAAAACGTTCCCTTAAGAATATCAATCAATAGCACCAGCAAGGGAACAAACCTTAATCAGAGAGGGTCTATCTAATCTGAGGAAAGACAGGTCATGAACTCAAGGATTGTTGGTAACATGTGTTTCCACAAGGCTCATCCAACAACAAGAAGCCCAGACATTAGCAATCTCTGCAAGGACAGAAGAAGAAAAAATCCACAATCCACACATACTTAGAAATAGAAGCCTTCCTCAAAGCAACATCATGGGAACATTACAAAAGATAATGATTCCTTAGAGGAGGATTTTGTCTATGCTACAGAAACACTTGAGGAGATCTCTCCTCCAAATTTAATCTGGCATGTGTATTCTAGTGCCACAAGGCACATGATTGGATGGAAAGATTGGTTCGCCATGTTGAACCATTCATCATATTATGGTAATGTATCTTTTGGAGATGACACATCATATAGTGTCCAAAATACAAGTGACGTTTTCTTACCACTTGGTAATCATGGATGTAAAATTATTGATGTCCTCTATGTTCCAAGCCTAACAAAAAATAAATTGTCGGTCAACCAATTGCTCGATCACAACCTTAAGGTTGAATTTGATCAAAAAAATGATTAAAATTGTCTCATTCGAGGTAAGTCTTGAAGCTCAAAAATTGTTTCAAGAACTTCCAATGTAGCCAAAATGTTTCAACTTGATGTTATCCACAAAAACAATTAAGCTCTAAATGTCAAAGATACTGACTCAGCGAATCTGTGGTACAAGTGATTTGGACATTTGAGCTTTGGGTCCCTGATTGCATAAGCACACACAAAATGGTGAGAGGCCTTCCCTCACTTAAGAAGACCACTAATTTGTGCTCTAACTGCTTAGCTGGAAAACAACATAAAGCTCCATTTGGCATAAGTACATATTGGGCACCATTGGATCTAGTCCACACCGATTTGTGCAGACATTTCATTCTTGGTGTTAATGTATTTAAATATTTTCAACTCTTTGTTGATGATTACTCATGCAAAATGTGGGTATACTACTTGAAGACCAAGGATCAAGCCTTCCAAGTATTCAAACAATTCAAAGCTCTAGTTGAGCAACAATCTGGGGATCACATACATATCCTCCACTTATATCATGGGGGAAAACACACCATCAATGAATTCTTTGTATTTATGAGGGCAAATGGCATTCACCATCAGCGAATTGTTCATTATACACCATAACAAAATGGTGTTGTTGAGCGACACAATCGTACCATTGTTGAAATGATGTGATGCATTTGAAAGATACTCACCTGGAATGTTCATATTAGGCAAAAGCAGTTCACACAACAGTTTACTTATTTAACCATGGCACCCAACAAAGCTCTCAATGGTGTTACTCCAACAGAAGCATGGTCAAGGAATAAGGCTTCTATCTCTCATCTTCATGTTTTTGGTTGCAAAGCATATATGCACATTCCAAAGAAGATGAGGAAAAAGTTGGATGAAAAATCTTTAGAATGTATATTTCTTGGGTACATTGAAGAGTCGAAGACTTTTTGACTGATGGATCCTAAGACCAAGAAGTTATATATCAACAGAGATGTTGTCTTTGATGAGAAAGGTGAATCCAATCCACCCCCCACACAGGCACCTGATACAAGTATTAGTCCTATAAACATTTCTAATTCTGATAGTGGTATTGAGGATAAGGGCAATGATGATGGTCAGTTATGTTCTCCAACTCCACCACCCACTAATATTTTACAATGTATGCCCAAGTGCTATACAAGTACAAGCCGAGATGAAAAATTAGATAGAGTCCCAAACGCTTTGAGTTCAAGACAAAGGACTCGTAGCATGGCTCGTGAAGAGGTGAATTCGGCCCTTATGAACACGGTTGCAAAATCATTTGAGCCCTCAACGATTCATGAAGCCCAAGAATCAAAGCCTTGGAAAAAAAACCATGGATGCAGAATATCAGTAGCTGATGGAGAACAATCAGTGATTGATGAAGAACAATACCTAGCAACTTGTTGATCTTCCAACAATGAAGAAGCCTATGGGTTGAAAGTGGAGGTCATTAAGACCAAGTACAAAATAAATGGCAGCATTGATAAGTTCAAGGCAAGCCATGTAGCAAAGTGATACACACAAAAAGAAGGCATTCATTATGAGGAGAATTTTCCTCCCACAACCAAGATAAAGACTATCAGAATGATCTTTGCCATGGTTGCACAGTTTGGATAAAAAGTCCATCAAATGGATGTAAAAAGTACCTCCCTGAGTGGAGATTTACAAGAAGTCCACATGGCCCAACCAAAGGGTTTTGTCACACCTAGTCAAGAACAAAGGGTATGTACACTCATCAAGTCATTGTATGGTCTCAAGCAAGCTACCTAAGCCTAGTATATCAAGATTGACGAGCATCTCGTTCATCATGGATCCTAGCAAAGTCCATATGATCCAAACCTCTACCTCGAGGAGCAAGGCGGGAAGTTGTGTGTATATGTCGATGATCTAGCCATCACTCATAGATTAGTGAAGATGATTGAGGCAACAAAAAAATGATCTTAAGCGATCATTTGACATGACAGATCTGGGGCTACCGCACTATTGTCTTGGTTTGGGTCCAAGACAACACTTGAAAAAATTCGGATGATGGATTGTAAGCCTATTACAACACCCATGAAAACAAGATTTCAACTATCTCATTCAGATCCATCGCCACTAGTAAATGCCACTCTCTATCGTCAGTTGATTGGGAGTCTCATTTACTTAATTTACACTAGGCCTGATATTAACTATGTTGTCAATTGTCTTTCAAGATTCATGCAAGAACCAAAGGTGAGTCACTGGAAAGCAACATAGTGAATATTGAGATATATTCGAGGTATGCTGGAGCATGGTCTAGAATACAAGAATGATAAGTTCTTGACAGGATACATGGACATAGATTATGTAGGCTCTATTGATGACAAGGATTCCACATCTAGATTTGTTTTCTTTCTTAGATCTTGTCCTATCTCATGGGGGAGTAAGAAGCAGAACTTTGTTTCTCGATTTCCAATTGAGGCAGAGTTTTGTGTAGCAAGAGGAGTTGTTTGTGAAGCGATATGGTTACGTCGCATACTTGCAAGACTAGAAGCACCACAAGTATAGCTGACGATTTTGTACAGTGACAATCAAGGTGTTTTGCAACTTGTTTGCAATCTAGTGTTTCACGAGTGCACGAAGTATATAGGAGTTCAAATCATAGTTACCAAATCCAACTGGATCCAAACAAAATCCAGCCAAATCTGAATTTTTTGGCCGACCCGGATAAGTTCTTCTAGGTCAGCGATGTTTTTTTTCAAGAAATTAATTTCTATTTTTATTTTTATTTTTTAGGTTTTCTACACAAGAAAATGCTTGGAAACCATAAATATGATATAATATTAACATTTTATATTATTTTATTAATGTTTTTCATTATATTTGTCATTTTTGCAAATTTATAAAACTATGCTCACATATACATATGTATATAATCCAAATCGGATTTTTTTGAACTTTTCAAGAATTCCAAATTTTGGATTTTTTCGCCCTCCCGAATTTCCAAACTTGGCAACTATGGTTCAAATACACTTCATACACGAGCATGTTCAACAACACAACATTCAGCACTAATTTTTCCCCACTCAAGGTCAGTGTGCAAATGTCTTCACCAAATCACTTGCATGTGACAAGTTTGAAGCATTTAAAAATTCTCTCTTGCACTCTTAAGACTGTTATGAATTAAGGGGGGGAAATGTTACAATAATTAATTAGATCATACACAAAATAAGTGTTGGTCATAGTATTAAATATAATAATGGATGGAGCAAATGTTAAATGTGCACTTGTAAGTTAATCACGTGTCACCACCTTTTGTAAATGCCACCATTACTGTGGCCAATAAGAAAAGCAGGATAGCTCTTGTTTTAGCTATATATACCCTAATCTCTATGTATAATACAAGCAATTATATTTTTGCTATCATTTTTTGGTCTCTTCCTCGAATCATTTTTCTTTCACTTGACCACAAGCCAATAGCTTGGTATAGAGATTATATGAAAAGCAGGATAGCTCTTGTTTTAGCTATATATACCCTAATCTCTATGTATAATACAAGCAATTATATTTTTGCTATCATTTTTTGGTCTCTTCCTCGAATCATTTTTCTTTCACTTGACCACAAGCCAATAGCTTGGTATAGAGATTTTTAGTTTTCTTTTTAAAACTTTTTAATTATAAAAGTCTTCTTATACGTAAACTTCAAATAAGTTTATTCGTTAAAATCCAAATTTTTCTTTAGTTGTGCACATCAACCAATAGGTAATTGGATTGAATTTTTTATTTTACTTTTCTTGAGTCTGGGAAAATAGTAAAGTAGTTCTAGGTTTGATATTTTTCAGTTTGCTCAAAAAATAATAATCTTTATTTTTTTTATGATTTAGCAGTGTTACGTGGGGATGCATCCCCTAGATTTTGGTGACGTCCCAAACATTTTGGAGACTTAGGGACTTTGAGGCAACATTCCCATTTTATTTTATTTTAAATTAATTGTTTATTTCTAACACTTTTACTTTAAAATTGAACCCGCCCACCCCAAAAAAATTGTTATCTTCACAAAAACAATGAACCCTAATCCTAAAAGTATCCTAAAAACATTAAATAAAGTTTACACCCCTAAATTTTAGTCAATAAAGTTCAACTATTTAAATATTAATTTTTATATAATATTTTAATAGGCATCACCCTGTCGTCCCCAAAATCTGGTAATATATATGTTGTCTAGGAAACCCCATCCCCACATTCCCCCATCCCCAGGACTTAGGTACCTATGTGATTTAGCCATAAGCCAAGGGAATGGTGACACACCAAAGCAAAGAATTTCGTCACAAACTAGTGCTAAAAGCTAGCAACAATCTTGCAGACCACAAGTTGCGGGATAGTTGGCTTCGGTACCACTTGTTGAATACCAAGTTAGTATACATTATAAAAATGTAAATAATCATATATTTAATATATAAATATATAATTAAGTATAATACTAAAGAAAGTTATCCCTTGGGATTTACACCAAATGGTCGGGACAAAAACATTAGAATCCCTCTACATCAAATAGTCCTTGGTTCAAATGCCCCAATTAGCCTCTGCTCCAAGGGGAGGGAGCATCTCCGAGGGGCCTATAGAGGTTTTATAATGGCAGCTAGTTAGATTCAACCTCGAGGGTGTGACTCTGACTAATTACCGATCCGCCTATTCATAAAAAAAAGAATATAGAAAGTTATGAAAGAATGTATAGGTGAGTGGGGTTATATATGATTCAAGGGTCACAGACAAGGGGACGTGACACATCAGTATATGACTATTCAAAAGGTTGTGGCATTAAGGCATAACCTTTTATAACCAACCACAATCAATTAAGTGTATAACACAAAATGTGCCATTGCTTTTGGTCAAACTCTTAAAAGTACAAATCCACATTCTTGTTTTATCACCAAAGCATACGTAGGAACTCATCCATCTTCGATCACATCCAAATCATATTGTTTGGACAAAACTGTTATTGCAGCGTGTTAAAGATGGATATTACATACTATCCATCTAAAGACAGGGCATGTGTCCTCTTCCAAACTAGGATGCAAACTTCTCACTAAGAACATTGAACAATACGCTCTTCATGCATGTTAGAATCAAAAGCTCTGATACCACATGTTAAGATCAATATGCTTTGATGCCAAATGTATCCTACTGTGCAAGTAAATAATGTGGAATTAAAACAAGCTACAAAAACATGAGACAAAAGGGAACACATTACACAAGATACACGTGAAAATCTTGCAATGTGCAAGGAAAAACCACAGGGCGAAAGGCAGCTTCCAGACTTCAATTAACATCAACAAATCTCCTCTTAAAACAGCTCCTCCAGCAACTCCTTTCGGTGCTAACAAAGCATTCAATGCTTACAACCAAATCATTTAGGGGAACCAAGCTGATACAACCTCCAGGCTCTAACCTCTATACATGCAAGTCCAAGCTTGCATGGATCCTCAAGAGAAAACATAAGGATAAGAATTACAAAGGAAAACATATGCATTTATAGTGTTCACAACATAGAAGATAGAGGGAGAAAGAATCTCCATGGTGGCCTAACAAATTCGCCACAATCCATGTGGGCACTAGTGATCAATAATAAAATGTTTGTCTTCATGTGCAAGGGTCAACAAAGTGGACCATCCACTTTAGACAAGATCCAAGCCACTTCCATGTGACTCCAAACATTGTCCCACACTCCACAATTGAGGACAATCAGCAACAATAAACTCGTATTCTTCCATGTGCACACCAAAGTCCAAAACGTGTTGCAATCACCTTTTGACTTTCTCCACACGTGAACCATGGAGTCCTTTAGAAATTCGACCCATACCTAACCGTTGACCAATTATGCCACAAGACAAACCTCATGTGACTACCAAAGACAAAACCCATGTGTCTTGGTGGAGTGCTATGCCCCATTCCCATCACATCAACCTAATCACATGTGAGAGACCCTCCATGGGCTTTGCCACTTTACTTGCATGCTATGTCACCATAAATAGTGACTATGAATAGTAAGTAGTGAATAGTGACTTCACACCTAACAATGCATTGGGTTTGATAAAATATCACTACTAGCATATTGTTATAAAAATAACTTATACCAATGGATGTATAACACAAACTACGCACCTGCTTTTGGTCAACTCTTAAAGTACAAATCCACATTCTTTGTTTTATCACCAAAGCATACATAGGAACTCGTCCAACTTCGATCACATCCAAATTATATTGCTTGGATAGAAGTATTATTGCAGTTTGTTGAAGATGGATATTATATAATATCCAACTAAGACAAGACATGTGTCCTCTTCCAAACTAGGATGCAAACATCTCACTAAGAACATTGAACCACAAGCTCTCCATGCATTGAGTTTGATAAGATATTTCTACTAGCATATTGTTATAAAAATAACTTGTACCAATGAATGTTTAACAATTTTATTGACGCAGAAGCTCTTTCAAAGGCACAAAAAAGGGGATGATTGTTTCCATGCTAATTTTAAAAACAATCTATAGGCTCGTAAGGACCTCAACTATTATCATTCTTTAACATGTATTTATATATTTTGTTGGATTGTGATTGCATTCACCTCCTTATGTAATAGACAAAAATATAATAAACTAAATAATTAAACACTAGTTCCATTAACCTAATGCTAAGCTTGCCCGCCTGCAATGAATTGGCATTGGCACGCTTATCACCTCCATGTTTTACCTTTCAACTTCTCTCACAATCCTTAACCTAACCTTTCCCAAAGTCCACTCGAGGCAAATTAGCTAATCAATATATTGGTTTTTCCTCCAAGAAAGAATGATTTCTTTAAGATCAAGCAAGTTTTCTAAGTAAAGGGCATCCTCCTCCTACCCATCCACATATGTATACATCTTCGTAACTAAAAGAAAACTCATCCACCAAAGTTGCACCCTACTCATTAATAGGGCACCCATCAACATGTGTAATACCAACATCTGCTGCACCACCACCATTACACAAAACCCCTGCAAACAACCCATCACCTTCCATGACAAGATGCACATCACCTCACTCCACCAATTCCTACCCACCTTGGTTCAACTATAAAAATTCCTTTGGGCATAAGAGGAAATGTTGTGAGGTTGAAGTCAAAGTCCAATGTCCTATCATTACTGCCCATCTCCTCAATTTAGGCTCTAGCCTAAGCCACCTGTGTGACTTGCAGTATTTTCAAGTCAATGTTTAACATGGATAGAAGTGAAAGACGGGTGTGTGTATATATATATATGCATTCAAAATTTTCTTGTAAGGGTATTTATACTACTCTAGGAAAAGAAAGACAAATGGAAGGATCACCATGTGGGAAGTGCTTCATACATTAAATGATTCTCCTTGATGATCCGGTGTCATTCTCTTCTGCCCCTCTGATCATACTAATTAAAATGAAAACAGGGCTTTCTTTAATACCACTTAAAACACTTGCACAGATGATAAATTGAGCCATTATAACTTGTTAACAACATCCTACCATTGCTCAATGTTAGCCATCTTATTCACATGTGCTCAAGGCCACTGTTTTATCATGTCATGATTATCACACTTCATAGAAAATACTTTGCTTCTTTGACTCATACAAACTATGCAATCAATTATTTTAATATCAATAATAAAAATATTAGTATTAATTAATCAATAATGATCCAACAACACCGACCCTATATATATATATATATATATATATATATAGCTCCAGCAGTGGACCAACTAGCAATGGGCCCTCTATTCAATATCTTTGGATCAATCTGTCTTCCAACCAACCAACCATTGCGGTGGGAAGGTTATATGGTGACGGCAGGTCCCAGCCACCAAGTCTCTCGTAATCTAGGTAGAGAGGCCTTCCTCTCCCTCGGCCTCCTCGACTAGATATAGTTTTTTTGGCCCTTGATGCTAGTGGAGGTAGAGGTTATGATATTCGATATTGAATTATTGCATATGGGATTGGGGATTGGGATGGGGGATTATAGATTAGATAGGCCCTGCTCCCACCCTACCAACTCTGTCTATTGAGAGGAGGGGGACCTATCTACTATAGATTAGATAGGCACTCCCCCAAATAGAGTTAAGTTTTTTTGGCATCTATCCATCTCGTAGCAAATACTATAGCTATGTCTATGGATATGGATATGGGGAGCCCCTCCACTTTATATCTAGACTCTAAGCTCAACTCTAGACTGTGGCTCTCTATATATCTATATGGGATCAAGGATCCTTATATAGAGATGGGGGGTTGCCATCTAGATCTATATATAGGGGAGGGGAGGGGAGGGGAGGGGAACATAACTTAGATCTCCCTCTCACGATAAGCTAGGCTATATAGACTCGAGACTCGGCATCCCATACCATATAGATATATCAATCACTCGCACTATTGAGTCACTAGCTACGCACCCTCCTCGACCTAACCTAGCCTAGCCCAACTCTCTAATCCATAGTCACCTATATAGATAAGATATGGGGTCCCGGATGCAAAAGTATGTAGTCAAATGCCCCTCAGTCCCATATCTATATAGAGGGGGTCGAGTGCCAACTATAGAGGAGATGCTAGATGCCCATATAGAACTCTAGGGTGCCGACTATCAATGAGATGCCCATCTATATAGATCTGGGCGGACGCCCCCCTTTGTTTAGATAGGGATATAGATATATAGGCTAGCACTCACACCTCACTCTCTCATCTAGTTAGATAAGACCGTTGCCATATGGATATATAGGAAGCCTAGCTACGCACTCCCCCTCCTCATCCTATCGCCATATATCTATCTAGAGAAATGCCCTGCCCTTTGTCAGGGGAGGGAGAACCTTTGGCAGTCGAGTCCCTCTCCCTCCTCCCCCTATAGCTTGGGGGAGGCCCTAATAGAAACCCTAGGGTAGGGGCGGGGGAGTCCGACTATAGATGCCCTATAAATAGATAGGGGAGGGGGTCGAGCACCACATCCATCATCCATCAGTTAGTATGTCAGGTCAAGTCCCATCAGTCAGTATGTTAGGTCTATTATATACGTTATACGATACTATACTTGCCAACCGCCCAACATCACATATATATCTAGGCTCGGGATATATATAGTAGTAGTGGGCCCCCTATCTCTTCTATATATGGCTCACGACGCCCTATATATCCATTTGGAGTGACTCAAGCCCATATATTTATATAGATGGGGTCCTCTTATATCTATATCCCCCCGACCACCCCATAGAGAAATTGAGTCTAGATAGGTGGAAAAGGGATCGATCAATAGTTGGGGTACTAGAAGCCCTGTGCCCCACACAACCAGCGACTCATGGATGGTTCACCAGTTCCACCGACTCTTCCAGTTCTTCATCGATATAGAGGTGCGAAGTGGCGTGCTACTCTTGTCCTCATCACAAGGCTAGCCTGGTATAAGAGCCCCCGTACTACCCATATGCGAGGCGCCTTAGCCCCACCACCAGGCCCCCTATCTATATATGGCACTCGGTCGACTGCCGAATACAAATTTAAAGAATCAAGTGGTGCCAAATTGCACAATTTTGAATCTAATCTCATAGTCAGAATACATGCAACACGTACGATAGCCTAAGTTATAAGGTTACGAGTAAAAGTACTAGTGCCAATATGGAAAATGCTAATTTTTTTGGGACCCTGAGTACAGTTCATCATGAAAACTTTGTACATCAAAATATTTAAAAAATAAAGAAAATGTACCACAATATCAATGTGCATAATCAGCATTACGATAAACAGAAATTAGCTAAACACTAAATAATTTGAAACATTATAGATTTGTAAATTATCATTTACAATTTAGGTTATTTAGTTTTGTGTTTCTTTTTTTTCTTTTTTAAACTTTCAGCAGATCCTTACCGTGGGTTCATCCTGGAGGTGCCGCAGGAAGGGCCCAATGATACTGAAGAACTCTGGATGTTTCTGGGGAAAACTGAAACCAGGATCAATACCAGAACCATTTCAGCTTTAATTCGGAGATGGTTCTGAAGAATCCAATAACATAGATAGCTGTTCAGTTCCCCATCAATAGTATGTCATCAAAAATCTTGGATGTCAGCATAGCTCATAACATAAGAAGACAGCTTTGGATTGTGACATGGCTATTATGCATTATAGGAAAAAACTTACATAGAGAGATTTTATTGTAGGGCCTACATTCCTGAGGGGAACATTTGGTTAGATTCACTTAGAAATGCGAGAAATTTTGTACATTTTAATGGACGCATAACTTATAGGCACTGATTACAAGATAATAGTGAAGGTTTAGTTTCCATTAAGTATGATGGAGGATGGTGTGGTAAGTTATCACGGAGCTTCAAGGTACATATGAAAATACAAACTATTTTAGGGTCATTTGTTTTCGGCTCTTCATTGTCCTCAAGTCATTAATAAAAGCTTATCTCAATCCCGCTTGATTTCAAGTGTCATTTTCCCATTCAAACGATAAAACCAAAAAATATGATGAAAATATTTTAGGTTGTAACAAACTAAATGTGTGACAGTTTTAAATGTCATAAAGCAATAAATCAATGTGACAGTAGTTCATAAAGCAATAAATCAATCTGACAGTAGTTCATAAAGCAATAAAAACTACCTTAACAGCAATTCGTAAAGCAACAAATATTTTAACACTAGACAATAAAGCAATAAATTTATTACCAGTAGTTCTGAACATAGAAATACAATATTATGTGGACAGATTTTCACCATTCATGGCTCTTCTTATGATTAAAAACTGCATTCTATGTATGTTAAATCAGGCCTATCATGTAGCAAGTTGTATCTGTTTGCTTACAAAACAAAAATTCATAGGAAGTAGCTCATGTATTTTCTATACCTATAAGGCTAAAAGTGTACGGCAAGTAGTCTAGTCCCCTTGTAAAATCGTGCATTCAAAGGCATGTTTTGCCCACATACAGATGAATATCAATTAAAAAGGATGATACAAATTTGATTAACCCTCTCTCAATTTTTAAATTTAATACACTTAAAAATAAAGTTCGGTGTCAATTTTATTATCATCCATTTAATGCATATTAAAATTAATTGTAAAATAGCACAAAAATGCAAAAGATACGTTAAGGATACCTGCAGTTACATTAAAAACTGTGTGTTCAGTGGGACGCTCTGGATTCACAATATGAATAGGCATCCAGAATGGTGGTTGCACATTGGAGCTGCAAAATGAAAAGAAACAGGTCTTTGTAAGTTGACAAGAAATGTGCAACTCCAAGCTTGTAGTCACAATGGGAATAAATGCATTACTGAAGTCCTTTGTGATTGCCAATAAATATAGTAGTCAATAGATTCTGCTAATCATGTATTCTGACCTGGTAGGGTGCATCAGATAGTACCAAATAAATTTATCGATTCAGCGCTTAAATACACTTTTCGGAGGTTGGGAAGCGCAAGTGCGCAGGAAGTCTCTTCACACCTAAGGTAGATGCATTCAGACTTAATAGGACAGTTGCAAACGTGAATCATATAAAGCATGTGTATTGATGTATGAGGGAAGCTATATTCAGACATAAAATGGATGGTTGTGTTTAAGGGTATTTAATTGCAACATTTTCATATAAACAAATGGCATAAATTAGATGCTAAATGTGTCAAATGTATTTTCATAGGCTATAGCCAAACAATCGAAAGCAATATTCAATGAAAAGAAATGAAACAAGAGATAGATCCATGGTTTGCAAATGAAGAAGAGATGGGCCAAATATTATTACTGCAAGTAGAAGAGCTCATATAATTGAAAATTCTCCAAAAGAAAAGAGACTACCTCAGCAGTACATGGCCATATCAAAAATTTCAAAACTGCAATCATGGTCTGAGCCACATGAACGGATAGTGAAATCTACAACGCAGGGTTAGCCAAGAAGCTATCAATAGGGAAATGTCAAGTGGATATGAGAAAAACATTTGCACTGCTTGCAAAGATGCCAACTATCAGGTTAGCGATAGGCAGTGATTGCCCAGAACTGTTTGCATATGTATCAAATGGTTGTTAATTAACATTATACTATGTTAATCTTGAAAAAGAAGTTTATCCAGCACACCCAGAACACTTTATGGTTATAGAAAAGAAAATGTTGTGTATAAATTTAAGAAACTTTTCTGTGTGATGCATCAACCACATTGAGCATGGTATGCTGAAATAGATGAACATTTCAAGGGTAAAGGATTTAAAAGAAACAATTCCAATCAAAATACATTTTCAAAGGCGATGGCATGTACAGGACAAAGTTATATTTTGATCATCTCAATTTGGAAGTAAACGATGGAATGAAGCAATTATTACCATTAAAACAATTTATCATGTGCATTTACAAAGGATCTAATACTATTGCATTCTTATTTGCACTATGAAATGTGGAGTCATGAAAAATAGTATGCATGACTGTAAAGTTCAAACCAGTTTTCTAGTCGCATAGATGTTGGGGAAACACCGTCCACAAATGCTGAATACAAAAATGTGAATGCTACATTTTATAGACAGCTTGTGGGAAGATTGATTTATTTTACTACAACACAAGGGTATATTATTTAAGCAGTCAGCATGGTTAGTTGCCTTATGTTTGTGCCAAAAAAAAATACTGGAAGGCAGCCAAAATAATACTTGGGTATAGATACACCATTCAATTCAAGAAATGCTGAAGAAAAAATGATGCTAATGTTGAAGGTTTCTGTCGCTCAGATTGGGCCAGAGATGCAGATCAAAGGAAATTCATCTCATCATGCAGTAAGAAACACACAATTATTTCTCTGCAAAGCAGTGATGCAGAGTAAGAAGCGGCTACAAGTGCAGTGTGTGAAGCCATTTGATTGAGAAGACTGAAGACAAGGAACATACAATAATGTTTACAATAACCATAGCAAAATTACAATTTCAAAGAATCTGATTTGACATGCAAGGGCAAAGCACATTAAAGTACAAGAACATCTCATCTGAGAGTAGATCCAAATTGGAGCAGTCTAATATGTTCACTACATTACCCAAAAGATAATTGTGTTGATTTATTTACTGAAAGCTAAGTTACTGAATCCTTGTACACGGTGGGATTGGTCCTGGTATGTGCAGGTACCAGTCCCAGTCTGATACGCTTAGGTTGGCTACGACCCGAGCATACCCAATCCTGCTAGGCCATACCCAGGGCATACCTGACAAGGACCCACAGTAAAGTTTTTTTTAGCTTTAAAAAAGTCAAAGTTGGAGATTAAAAAAATTATAAATAAACAAGAAGTATGGGGAAACCCTAAAAGCTACTCTCAAATTCATTTCATCAAAAGCAAACAACAACAATAACAACATGTTTACCTCTCATTGCATACTTACCTCTTGTTGCACATTTGCTCTCTCACCTTCATTTTTTCAATTGCTTAGGGATGAAACTCCATCCTTTTGCTAATCCTACAACACTACAACTGTCCATTCGGTGCCAAGGAGTTTAAGGAGCTTGCAACAAAGAGGATTGTTGATTTCAGGTAAGTTTTCGTAGTTTCTTTTTTAGTTTATTTTTTTATAGGTTTTAATTTGTAACTAGTTTTCTCTTTTTTTTGGTTATTTTTTTTAACATTCTTTCAACAAATGTCAAATAGGTTTCCTTTCCGCTTGGACCTTAAATTTTAAGAGAAGTAATTTTTATTTACCCAGCTAACTATAGGGATTTCCTAGAATCACTTTGGTGCTAGCTCTAAGGGCCAAGGGGAAACCTTCAAAACTGATCATTTCTCATTCCTTTGGAAGTAATTAACAATGTTAGAACAGGTGGAGGGGGTTATATTTGGGTTTGCTCAGAGTTTAGTGTTAAATATAAAATCTTGTACAGTCAAGTGAAAGCCAATTTGAGTATGATTCATGGCCAAAGAATCAAAGCTTGCATTGGGCCAAAGAAAGAAAGCAAGAAACTATATTAATGTCCACGGATGACCAAAATTAGGTCAATGGGACTCGAGGATATAATCAATTACTAATAGAAAGTTCAAGGAAAGAGAATCCAAGAAACTAAAGTACATAAGACAAAATAAAGCATTGTGCCACTAACAAAGGTGGTAATGGAACCAATACAAATAGCAATGAGGGGCAAACAAGAACCTCCAAAAGCATGTGTTGATGAAAATTGGAAGACCTCATCGGAAATCTTTGTCGGTAACTGAAGTGGAGAAGTTGTCTGACTCATCATCAATCATTGTGAGAAGATTTGATAGTGTTCGTCAAGGAGTACACAATGTCGAAGAGGTTCGGTTGGGAGATCCTAGAGGGAAGCAAAGCACTTCCTCTATATTCTCCCCTAGCATCCAAAGACAAGGAAATTGGTAATGTGAGTCTGTCCCTATGGTCTAGGGGGTGGCCAATAAGTAGTATGTCCATGTTATCGGGAAGGGGCGAAGCCACGCCGGTGGAAAGAAGCAGAGCCACAGTGTCGAGGCAGAGCAAGATGGGGAATTTAATACTCTGAGTAGTAATGATATGCTGAGAGAAGTGTTGCCTAACTAATCCACCAACTCTGATGTGTGGTGTGTGATGCCCCAGTGTCCAAAGGGTGCTTAGTGATGTTAATCATCTAGATGGGTTGGAAGCTAAGTAGCCGATACGGATACGATTACAAATACGGGTACAAGAATCAAATATGTAGATACAAGGATTTTTTGGGGGGCTTGGATACATTTGCACAATATATCTAAAAAATTAAAAACATAAAAAATATAGCCACATAAGCAAAATTATCCACATAATATGCATAGAGGAAACAAAATAAGTTAAATAACTATAAAACATACTTGTAATTCAATGCCAAATATCATAATATTCAATGATTGAATTTAGATTAGTTTTATAATAGGTACATAGTGCAAATGTTACAATGTATGGACAAAAATAAAGACAAATCATATTCATTATTCACTATATTCCTTTTCATCTTCAACAGTGATGTCTTCATCATTGTGTGGTTCATTAGAACCACAAGCAACAGCAGTGCCCCTCCCATTAGCTCCACTATGTAGGTTGTGTGAAGCAACGTCTAGCTCTGTGTCGAGCAATGAAAGGTAGGCAATAGAGGCATCCAAGTCAGTAGTCTAGGATTAGCAAAAGGAATGAGTTTCAATCCTATGCAATTGAAAAAAAGATGAGAGAACAAATGTGCACTGAGAGATAAAAATGCAATGAAAGATAAATGTGTTGTTTTCTTTTGATAAAATGAGTGTGAAAGTTGCTTTTAAGGTTGAGAATCTACTTTATTTTGCTTTTAATTGTTTTTTAAGTCCATGTTTGACTTTTCATGAAGTGAAATTGAAAAAATAAATAAAAAGTCACATTTTTACTAACAGATTCGTCAGGGATACAAGTAGGTTATGCCCCTGCCCCTGTGGATATGCCCGGATTAGATGTATGCGAGTGTATCCGCAAGGGCAAGGCCGTATCCTACCCTTATCCCTGACGAATCCGTATCATGTGTCATTTCGTATAGTACCCAGAGCCCATAGTATATCCAATAACGTGGGCTAGAAAAAAGAGGTGATTTCGTATGGCTCCACCTGTAGGGATTTGCATCAAAGGTTGATGGCCTCGCGAAGATAAAGAGCCAATCACCATTGGTCTGGGTATCTAAATAAAGTAGATAGAGAATTGGCTTAGCCCCTGTAGAGGTAGTGATATTGTCCCCGGATCCCATAGTAAATAAGGCATCTAAAAATGAAGTGTTCCTCGATCTCCGTCTCCTGAAGGGAGCAAAGACAATAGATCCGATCCGAATGGACAATGTGGTGATTTGTTTCAACCTGTGGCTAATGAGAGCACACTCTCATCTCGGCAACAGGGAACCTCACGCCATGGGACCAATGGCATTAGAGATAGTGAGGGCGACAAATAATACCATCCACTGCTTGTAATAAATGCTCGGCATAGAAAGCAAGCTTGGGGCTGAGCAACTCAAGGGAGGAGATCCAAGTGGTCTAGATATACTATCTGTAGATGTCCTCTCTGGCAGCTCTAGTGATGACGTCTTTTGTGGGAAGGAGCCCAAAGGGGGCCATCCAGAGAATACATGAGAGGGGGTAGCCAATCCATAGAGATGCCAATAAGAAGGAGCCACCATGTCTCAAAGTACCAACAGTGTCGACATTTCATGAGGACCAGTGAAGCAATCCTTTCTGAGGCGCAAAGTGCTAAGTATGGATATCTCTCACGTCTAGAAGTTGAGTCCCCCATGGACCTAAGTCTATGGATATAGAAAGTAATCCTAAATAGAAAGGCGTTGCCAACTCCAAAGTTCCTAGGATATATCAAAGAGAAAGAAGCAGCAGATGTGGTTGTTGCCCTAAAATCAAATCATCCTTTGGCAAAGAAAAAAACTAACGACTAAAACTATTAAGCCACCTACCACTCCATCTGATACCAATATCATGGCCGCATCACACCCATCTTTTTCACACCCCCACAAAGGAAGAGGATTCACCTCTTACTTGCAAGAAAACAAAAGGTGCAAGCCCATCGAAAAAGGCATTCCAAAATGAATCCATGGACATAGCTAAGCAACACATTGGGTGTTGTATTTACATGTGGGCTACCATTTAAAGTTGTTTACTTGCAAAAGAACAAAAGGTGTAAGCCCATCGGAAAAGGCATTTCAAAATGAATCTAGGGCCATAGCCCAGCAACACATTGGGTGTTGTATTTACATGTGCGCTACCATTTAAAGTTGTTCTATCACCATACTAGAGGACTATGGTGAGAGCTATTAATGAAGCCTCTAAGGGTACATCGACACAAAATACAAAAATGTGCACACCACCTTGTTGGCAAAATAAAGAAAACATGTTAATGATTCATAGCAGCCCATCAAGGATGCATGGGTCAACAAAAAAGGTGTCCATCGTTTCTAATGGATGGAAAAATACGGCAAATAGGCCATTGGTTAATATAGTTGCAATGTACCCTAAAGGGGCAATGTTTTTTAGGGTCGTTGATTGTGAGGGACAAGTGAAGGATGCACAATTCACCACCAACATCCTCATAGAGTCCATTGTGATAGTGGGGCCTCAAAACATTATCCAATTTATAATATTAAAAAAAAAAAATTACAAAGTTGCAAGGATATTCGTTGAGGCAAAGTACGAACAAATATTTTGGACATCTTGTGCCATTCATTCCCTCAACCTAATATTTAAAAAATTGGGCACCAAAATTGATTTATTCAAACAAGTTTATGATGAGGCAACTAAGATCCAAATTTTCATCAACAACCATCACATTTCCCAAGACATCTTCAAGACCTTATTGAAGTTGCAATTGTCAAAGTTAACTATCTTTTTTAACTTTTTAATCATTAATGTATAATGTAAGTTTGTAAATTGTAGAATTTTGATTTTGAATCTTTTTTAATTTCATTTGTTTTAATTTCTTATTAGGTTGTTGAAAGTCAATTTGCCTCGCACACACTCATCTTGAGGCAACTTGTGAAGGTGCTAGAGGCATTGAGTTGCATAATTATCAACAAACATTAGGGTGCATGGACACAGTCAAACACTGAGATAGCCACAAAAGTGCACGGGTTGATCCTCGAATACGGTTAGCGGGATCATGTGGAGTACTTGCCCAAATTTACCGAGCCCATCGTGAGTATGCTCAAATTTGTTGATATGGATCATCCATGTTTGGGTGAGATTTATCATGTTATCAACTCAATGACTAGAAGATCAAGTCTATCATAAATGCCAAAGAGCAAGATCCTACAAAGAGCTTCTTCAAGCAAGTGCAATAGCATCTCATTCATAGGTGGGAACAAAATGAACACCCCATTGTATCTTCTTGCTTTTGCCTTAACCCAAAATACTATAGCACAGAGATCCTTTTTTTGCCCAAGAGGGTCCCACCATATAAGGATGTTGAGGTTAATGATGGGTATAAGGCGGCATTCATAGACCCTTCCCCAATCCAATGGAAGAGTTTGGAAGGGGGTCACTCACTTAGCGTTTTTCATGACAAGTACAGAAAAGACGCTTATAAATGGTAGTATCTCCACTGGGAAGCAACCACCCACCTCCAAGGTCTTCCAATAAAATTTATATCACAAGTAGGATTTTATTTTTTTTAATTGTCAGACATTCTTTTTGATGTTTCGTTTTAAATTTTACTTTTATACATTTTAATTTTGCATTGACTTTGCGGTTTGCCTTAGTAAGTTATCAGATTCTCTTCAACTAAGCATAATTGGGGTGTCAATGTGTTCACATTAGGCTAGAAGTGGTCTTCAGCTATCTAGCTTAGTTTCGCCTAGGTTCACACTAAAAAGGTGTGAGCTTTACTTAGGGAGGTTGGTTGGTCGAGTTGGTTTTGATTAACAACTTGAGTGCATGTATGATTTGTTATGTGCACGTGTTTAGTAATTTTACAATCGACTTATATTACAATGGGGAGTCTTGGAATATATAGCCAAGAAGGTTTGTTTTCACAACAAATTATTAATTATAGAAAACAAACTATTAATTGGGGATTACTAAACACATGCACATAAGCCAATTAATAGTAGGTTTGTTTTCACAACAAATTATTAGTTGTAGAAAACAAACTATTAGTTAGGGATTACTAAATACATGCACATAACAAAATCATAGATGCACTCAAGACTGTAATATTTTACATTCAACTTATAATACAATAAGGAGTCTTGTAATATATAGCCAAGAAGGTTTGTTTTCACAAAAAATTATTCGTTGTATAAAACAAACTATTAATTATGGATTACTAAATAGATGCACATAAAAAAATCATATGTGCACTCAAGTTGTTAATCAAAACAACATGACTAACCAAACTCCCTAAATAAAGCACAACCCTTTGTAATGTGAACTAGACAAAACTAAGCTAGATAGATAAAGACCACTTCTAGCCTAGTGTGAACACGTCAACACCCATCCTTAAGCACAAAATTAGGGAGAGAAAAAAGAGAAAAAGAAAGAGACAAAACCTCAATTATGTGCCCTGGCAACTAGGCTTGATCAAATACCCACATACAAAAAAATTTAACTGGAAAAAATGAGTCACTACAAGGTTTCTCAAAAAATTAAGTAAAATAGCAAAAGTGTCTAGAGGTACCAAGAGGCCATACAATATTCAAACATTATGTTGAAGAAGGTGCTTGGATGGAATGAAAGCCATCAAAAAAAACATTGGGTGGACTGAAAGTCACTAAAGATGCACTGGACTAAAAAGTCACTAAATAATTGCAAATAAATGTTGGCAAAGAAGATCAATGTTGCAAAAGTGGTTCAAATCCACTACTCAATCATTGAAGAAGACAAATTGACATTGTATGCACCAAAATAGCTCCATAATACAACGAGACTGTCAATTTGTCAAATGACGTATCGAAAGTATAACAAATTTCAAACAACATTCACCAACTGAATGCAATCAACTCCCTGAAGTAGATGTTTTTATGTCCCAAGGGATTGGCAAGGAACTTAACACCTAAAGAAGCAGCATGTGCACACACCCCCATAATTGTTGACTGAGTGGAGTGACAGAAAATATTTGTATGAGTGGACAAATCCCACTACTCAAACATCAAAGGCGACAAGCTGACACTATTCACTATAACAACTCCTTATGTAAAGGAGATTGTCATGCTATCGAAGAAGTGTCAAAGATACAAACAAAAGAGCTCTCAAGAAAGAAGATGACCCTTGATGCAAGAGCATCCAAGAGTACATGCAATATTGCATCAACCAAAAATATATTAGTTTAGGTTTTTGTTGTGTTGTGTCTATGGCTTTGCTGGAGCAAACTTGTGAACCTCTAAGAATGATGTTGTAACAGTATTTCATAGTCGTGGGGCAGAGCAAAGATCTTATGTGTGCTTCTAACAGTCTGAGTTATCTCTTTAGACAAACATTTGGCAAGATGGTTCTTTAACACTAGCAAATTAAAAGAAGAGATTTGGTGAGGTCATCGAAGATGTATAGTACAAGTTGTGCATCAAAGTTCAGATCATTTGGAGTTACAGCACTTATGTTACGAGAGTTTTGACAATTGTCGTTCGGCCTGAAATGTCCTTTACGCATCCAGGTGCCCACAAATTGGTTCTCCAACGTAGTAACACGTGTAGCAAAGATTTATGGGATTGCTTGGAGTTTTATTGTTCAACCAACATGTCAAGTTTAACATTGTAAGGAGGTCCTACATTATTGTTTGACAATTACGTGCGATTGTCTTTGTTTTGTGACGTGTGGAAGAAACCGTTGTTGATAATTTGGCGTTTAATCCCGAAAATTGAATGCTGCCAAACTCTTGTATGTTATGTTGAGATCGGGGAAGTTGAAAAGACACCACATGAAGCTAAGGATGTCAAGGAATACTAGAATAAAAGAAAGAATATAGGTTTTATGAAAGGAGACAAGTTATGAGGTGAGTTGTGAAGGCACAAAAATCTCCAAGAGCATAACAAAGAGTTGTTTCAGTCCAATTGGGACTATGAAAGGTTTTGAATATTCTTATGTATTGAAATAAGCCTATGTTGTTTGGATACAGGTACAAGTAAGGGTATGACTCGGTACGTGGGTACACCATTTTTCTAAAACCTTGATTTGGATACACCATGGCTACGTCTGTATATATATATATATATATAAACAATGCATATTACTCATTTTTTTAGTAAAACGCTTAAAAATACAGTGTTTTTTCATTCATTTCTTCAAAATGTTCCACGTAGTCATTGCTAATACATTCAAAATTCCAATCTAGAATAAATCATGATTCATCTAGATTTGGACTGTCCTCATATTCATAATTATGAATGCCACTCCCATTAGCTCCACTTGGACCACTCAAACAACTCCTACTAGCTCCACTCTCCACCCCTCGTGTTGAATTCTCTTGAATGTCATCGACACCATCAACACCAAGTAATGAAAGTTGGGAAAATGTAGATGTGGAGGCATCCAAGTCTATATTCTCTGGAAGGATATCCCAAAGTTTCTTAGGCCCTCGCATATAGTCCTCAAACTTGTGTGAAAGGAGGTGCAAATTGGAATGCACAACTCCCAAATTCTTAGCTTTCTTGGATGCCAACTTGTTTCTTTTAGCAGAATGGATAAATCCATATGTACTCCAATTCCGCTTTGCTAAAGAATTACTAGCCACTTGTCACAAAAAAAGATTGTTAATTGTAAGAATTTTTTAATTTAAAATTTATAAAAATGAAAAAAAAATGTCAATAACTTAATAAATTTTTTGATTTACTTTAAATTGAATACATGTGAAAAAAATTGATTGTGATAGGTCATAGGTACTCGACATCATGGCCATGTACATACCACCACTTGATTGGAGACAAGCTTGATTTGTCAAAAAGAGCCTCAATTTCTTCTTTGCTGCCCTCTAAAGCTACAAACATACCCATTTCATTGTGGACCGCACTAGCTACTGATGGGTCAGTATAAAGCCTTCTAAATGCTTGCCTAGTTCCATTTGCAACCTCTACATCATCATATGGTGGTTGCCTATTAAATAGCCGAAGTTGTTCATTGCTATAATATTTTGGATTGAGATATAATAGAGTGGTCATTTTATTCCACCTCTTCATGACCAAAGACTTGATTCAATGATTACATTATAAAATGTTTCTTCTAGGTCTTGCTCTTTCTTTTGTATGATCTCTCTCATACTTTCAAGCATGGAGTCAATCCCATCGTAAACCTCTCCCATGCAAGCTGCATCTATATCTGTAAATCAGATCATAGATGGAATAGGCTCTATAAAACTAAGCGCATGTTCAATCTTGGTCCACCAATTATCATCAAGGATCAATGCTTTGATCTTATTGGTTTTTTCGATGTTGGTGGTGCTTTCTTGCCTCCACACACTCCAAACATATTTATTGCTAATGGACAATTCTCTAAGAGAGGAGAAAAGAGAAAGGAAAGAAGAAAGCGAGCGGCTGGGAACATATGATTTCTAGGTTGGTAGGTCATTTTCTGCACCCACAATTGTGGAGAAAATAGATGAAGAAGCTCGAGGCATTGAGACTTGAATACGAAGAAAAGAAGAAGATTGCCTTGAGCGGCAATAGGAAGGTAAAGTTGGCAGGTGAGCAGCTTATAGAAGAGAAGAAGATTACCATGCAAAGCAATACATTTGTTTGTTCCCTTTTGGAGGGAAGAAAGGCTAAGGACAGCAAAGGAGTTTCAAGTTTCCATGGAGGAAACAATAGAGGTAACTGAAGTGAAAAATTATGTACTCAAGGAAGAATGTGAAGATGAGCAGCTGATTCATACATCAGCTAGAGAGGAGAAAGAAGGAGAAAGCAATCAACCTATATCTGATAAAAAGAGGATAGAAATGAAGAAGAGAGAAAGAACAACTGGTTTTGTAATCAACTAATAGTAAAGAAGATGAAGAGAAGGTTGAAGTGAAGAAGCTGGAGCAAAGACCAGCTGAGGCAAGCCAAGCAACAGAAAAATATTGCAGCCAATTGTTTGGGGTTGCCCAAGATGTAGCATATGTGGAAACAGTCCACCTGAGTGTAAGAGGAGAAGCAACTAGCTGAGATGGAGGTCTTTGGAAACCCCATATGTGATGAGGGAGATGACAAAGGATTCATTTGGACTCTTTGGAAAGTAGTTGAAGAGGAGCAACTGATTTGCATATCCTTCATACATCAGCCAAAGAGGACAAAGAAGGAGAAAGCAGTCAACCTAGATCTGATAAAAAGATGATGGAAATGAAAAAGAGGGAAAGAACAACTGGTTTTTTAATCAACTAATAGAAGTGAAGAAGATGAAGAGAAGGTTAAGTGATGAAGCTGGAGCAAAGACCAGCTGAGGCAAGCCAAGCAACAGAAAAATATTGCAGCCAATTGTTTAGGGTTGCCCAAGATGTAGCATATGTGGAAACAGTCCATATGAGTGTAAGAGGAGCAGCAACTAACTGAGATGGAGATCTTTGGAGACCCCATATGTGATGAGGGAGATGACAAAGGATTCAGTTGGACTCTTTGGAAAGTAGTTGAAGAGGAGCAACTGATTTGCAGATCCGCTGAAGCATGTGAAGAAACAAAAAAAGAAGTCTTTCAAGACTCTTATGCATGAAGAAGCCACAAGAAAGATGATGGTGGCAAGAGAGATAGCAGCCGTTAGAGAAGAGGAGCTGCAAATAGCGAAGGCTCACATAAGGAAGAATCTAGTAGCAGGTTGGATAATGAGTAAACAAAGCCAAGAAGGTTTTAGGAGAAGGTAGATGGTCAGCGGTGGGTTTAAGCCCACAAGAAGATGGAGAGAGGAGGAGATAAGCCTTTGGCGGAGGAGGATGGTTAGTGGTGGGTCTAATCCCACAAAAAAGAAAAGAAAGAATAGAGAAGATCAAAGGAGGAAGGATGTGAAACCAGCCAGCAGTTGGAAATAGAAGAGAGAGAGATAAACAAGTGAAGTACTTGGTGTTTTGGAAGGGAACGCCATAGCCATTACGCTTCATGGTCAAAAGAGTGGTTTTACCACTTATTCCATCTATGTAAGTAAGAGCTCATATTTTTAAAACCTCAAGTGTCTAATGTAGGAGCTCATATTTTTAAAAACCTCATGTGTCTAATGCAGGAGCTCGTATTTTAAAAACCCCAAGTGTTTAATGCAAGGGCATCCAAGGATTCGTACAATCTTGCACAAACCAAAAATATGTTAGTTTAAGTTTTTGTTTTGTGTCATGTATGTGGCTTTGTAGAACAAGCTTGTGAACCTCTAAGAATGATGATGTAAAAGTATTCCATTGCCGCAGGGTAGAGTAGAGATCTTATGTGGGCTTTTATCAATTTGGATTGTCTCTTTAGACACAGACATTTGGCAATATGGTTCTTCAACGCTATAGCAAACTAGAAGAGATTTGGTGAGATCGTAAAAGATGTATAGAACAAGTTGTGTGTCAAATTTCAAGCCGTTTGGAGTTACAACGCTAATTTTAAGAGATTTTTGGCAACTATCATCGACCTGAAATGTCATTTGAGCATCTAGAAGCCAGCAGATTGATTCTTCAATGCAATAGCACATGAGTAGCAGTGATTTATGGGGTTGCTTGGAGTTTTATTGTTCAACCTACATGCCAATTTTATCATTGTAAGAAAGTCCAACATTATTGTTTGACAGTTACGTGCGACTGTCTTTGTTTTGTGATGCGTGGAAGGAATCATTGCTGGCAATTTGGCGTTTAAACCAGAAAACTAAAAGTTGCCAGACTCTTGTACGTTATGTTGAGATCAAGGAAGCTAAAGAGACGCCCCATGAAGCTAGGGATATTAGGTGATAATGAAATAAAACGAAAATGTCAATTTTTAGAGAAGAAGATGAGTTATGTAGGGACAAAACTCTCCAAGAGCATAACAGAGAGTTGTTTCAATCCAAGAGGGACCACGAGAGTTGGAATCTTCTAATGTATTTTAATAAGCTTGTATAGGCATGTTTGAGATTATGAGTGAGTGTGCATTCAATTTTTTGTAACACATGGAATGCAATAAAGATGTTGCATTAAATGTGTCAAGTCTGGGTAATGTGTTAATGTGTGTCCATGAGTGAGTTTCTGACCCAAGCAACACAGAGACAAAGGCAGTACTTAAGTGGACCCCTTCTCTTGTACTTGCATCAGCACTGGCGATGATGGGAGAGTCGAGCAATTAAAATAGTGAAAAATGTATGTAGAATAGAGCACCCACACATGAAGGTATATTAGGTTGAAACAGCGAACCCTCCATAACAATTTACAATTCAATGCAACATAATACAACCCAAAACAAAACCATTGAATGAGGACAAACGGTCACTGTATTCACCAGAATAACTCCTTACGGAAAGGAGATTGTCAATCGATCAAAGAAAACTATCAGTAATATGACAGTTGGTCCTACGACAACTGCCAAAAAACAAGAGTTGCACTTAATAAAAAAGAAGCATTAGAAGGCAAGAGTAGAATTGTGCAGACAATGAAGCTGAATAGTGGAGGTACCACACTTGTAGAGTTCTCACAGAGAACGCTTACAATGTTGCCACAACTAATCAAAAATCCATCCTATATGTATACGGATGGCAGAAGATGATACATGCATGAGTAAGTGTAAAGTACACATAAGGTGCATGAGAGGAAACATCTGAAAGTGTGTAAGAATGTCATGAGGAACATGCCCAATTAAAGCAATTTCAAGACTCTCATGCCTAAGTGAAGGTGAAGCAGAAGTGAAGGTGAAGCAGAACTTTTGTTGTTCAATATCCTTACAAAGAGTGGAGCGAACAAAAAGTGGAGTTGAGGTGACATGAAGAGACCCCAATGAAGATTAAACACCTACGTGATAACCAATGTTGTAACAAACAATCTAGTGAACAGGCTAGATAGGAGAAACTATGACTTGTGAATGTTTGTCAATACCTCTGCCAATGTAGCCCATAGAACAGAGTATCCGGGAACCAAAGGTTGTTGTATGCTTCTCAAAAGAGCCAAGCACATATGTAGGTGGATGAGAAGTGGGGTGTGCAGAAGGTGCAACAACAATATCATCAGATATAATAGGGTGCTCAAATACTGACAAATAAAGTTCAGTAGGTGCACGAATTGTGATTGTAGGTGGATTAGGCTAAGGGAATGTAAGTCCAATGTATCAATTTGATGCTATAGACTAGCAACTTTGTTCTACATTGAGGGTATAGGGGTGTCCTTATCAGAGATGAGGGAGAATTATGTTTCTTGATCTTCCTATTCTCTTCTACATCCCTGACCATGTCTTTCTAAAGTGAACAGATTTCAGAGAAGCGCATTTCATTTTCCGATTGCAGATTGTGGAGATAAGGACAGAAACCCATTAGAGAAGGCAAAATAGAGGCCTTGGAAAGAACCTCGTGCAAAGAACACAATAAAATGAAACTCCCTCCCTAAAGCCGCTTATAATGACGCAATTGGTTGTACAATGTTATGGCACAATTGGCACAGAAAACAAGATGAAATTGTCCCCCTAAAATCTATAATATGCACTAAAATATGCAAAAAGTGATCCCCTAGTAAAAATAAGGTGGCACTTTATATATAGTGTATTTCTAACAGATTTGACAATTACTAATATGCAAAATTTGCATACAACTTTCTGACTAAATAAACCTCTGATCTGAATGCATGGCAACATAGTGTGTGAAAAAAATGCACTTTCAAAAAAAAGGCACTTAAATACGACGAGTGGATCAAAAGATATAGCCCTCAAAAGGTGCCAAAAACTAGGACCATGCAAGTAGTCAAGCAAAAAATGCAAATTCTGGGAAATTGACTGCTCAATTTGAAAATCCAACTCCACCAATGCATAGAGCTCGAAAAACTAGTCATGGTGAATAATAAGAATTGCCTCCTTATGCTTTCGAACAAGCGAAAAAAGCCCCCCAGAAAATTGCATGTCAAATGCCAAACTCAAACAATGCAAGCAAAAAATGGTTCACTTTGCAAAAAATCCCTATAAGGTTTTCGAACTCTTGACCCCCAAGATGAGTTGAAGGTTTTAGCATGATGCAAACCACCATTATACAACTCTACCCTATTGTTTATAATAGAGACCAAGATTTCATTTCAAGTTTAAATTGATGGATAAAATCAAAATAAAATAATAAATGTAACCTTTAGTGAAGGTCGATGGAGGAGAGAGTCTTCACAAAACGTGAGACTTGGCAGCTGGTCTAAGTAGGGCACGCAAGTGGCAATGTTTGTGTGTCGAACATGTGGCAAGGATTGAACAATGCCAATGTCTTCATGGACGGTGTGTGATGCCAGCAATGGAAGATAAGCCAGTGGAGAAAATGTTTGGTGCCAACAATGGTACGGTGGTACGGTAGCTAATGGTGGAAGGTGTTCAACTGGTGATCGGTGTTGAATGCAATATCAATGCAATGCCAAATTTGTACACTATAGGTACGGCAAAGAGTGAACTGTTGCAGCCAGCCAAAGCCGTGTACGAGTGTGGCAGCGTTTGGCAATCCGACCAATGTGTAGATAGGGGGTTGGCCATATAGTCGGCCCCTCAAAAAAAAAATTAAAAGCTTCAAACAGCACAGGGGAAACCTATAATTATTATTTTTAATTTTTTTTCTACCAAGCTATACAACTTTGTACGACATGTGTTGGGAGGCCTAGATATACAATTTTTTATTTTTTATTTTGACTCCTAGAGGCAACATACTTGGGTTTTGTCATATGTAATAGTATATTAGATATATCATATGTACTTTGTACCAATTGTCACATTAAAAGGGTAATGTTAGTTTAATGTAACATTGCAATTATTGAACAATGCCAATGTCAAGGATTGTGTGCAGAACACGTGGCAAGAATTGAATAATGCCAATGCCTTCATGGGCAGTGTGTGATGCCAACAATGGAAGATAAGCTAGTGGAGAAAATGCTAATAGGTATCAAAGATGTCACTCTATAATGAAGGTTCATTAAAAGTAGATGCACCCAAATAAAGGAGCCCTCATACAGAATCTATGAGGACGACAAAGTTCATCCAAACAATAAATATCTTTGAGAAGAGTTTACAAAAGTATTAGGTGATCTTGTAGAAGATTGGACTGGTTGCTTTCCTATCCTTGACATTTTTTTATCAACAAAATAAAAGAACTATATTAATGCAAAACGTTCGTTACAAAGTCTAGCCACCCTTGGTGCTACACAAATAAAAATAGAGGATTCAACCAACAAAACTGAAAAGGAAGGAACATCCCAAAAATAAAGGAGTGACGAGACTTTACAATAAAGAGATCTCAAAATAAAACCTAGGAGCAAACAACAATTGTTAAAAGGAACCACGAAAGTAGTTGTAATGCCATATAAAATACTTTCCCAGATGGATGTGCCTACTTTTGATAGCAAAGAATAAACAATGACCAAAGAAAAACAACCACCTCATTCATCAGCTAGGAGTCGTTGCAAACCCAAATAAGACCTCCACAGGTAACCCCCCAAGAGCTCCAAAGATGATCACATTCCCATCCCGTGGAGTAAGGGTCCATGTTGACAGTGCAAGAGGAGACACTATAGGTGGAGACATAGAAGCGCAGCTCTTTGGAAACCAAAGCCAAGACATTCAAGTTTGTGTCCATGTGTAGGAACGCCTCATCCAGAGAGAAGGCAGCTTCTCCACCTAAGAATCCTTCACCATCCTCTGTAAAAATTTATTGTGTCTAAGAAGGATACATTAATGAGTCGTCATTTGCACCAACATTCTTTGGATTGCTTGGAGCACAACAAGAGTGATATCCTTCTCTATTGTGGGTGATGTTGAGGATGACTGGCATTCAAAGAATAGTCTCCATAGAAATGATTTCCAAAGAAACTTTCAAGAGGGAGGGTTAGGGCTGGCTACAACCACTAGCAACATTCGGTAAAATAGTAAGGGGGATCAACATGCACATTAGACAAGGATTCAAGTGAATACAAAGAGGATTAAAATAAAATTGTTGGCAAAGATTTCCTCGCAAAAAGGGGAAGGTTGTTAGAGAAAAGGTGGAAGTAGGAATTTTGAAACACAAGAACAAAACGCTGAGGACAAATTTGGAAATTGGCCAAACATTGCAAAGTGGGAAATGAATTCGGTGGAAGGATGAGGGAAGGGGAGTCAGGACCTACAATTTGAAAGAGAGGGAGACAGCCTAGGGGCATGAGGGGAGATTTTTGTCAATCCATCATCCATTGTCATTGTGGGAATCATTCATTGTAAACCTCTAATCACTTCCATGCTCAACTCCAATCGATTATGTTCATTCATGATGAGAAAAACCTTCAATAGAACTTGTCGTTGAGGGTAAGTGCATGGAAGATCTTAGATGGTCTCAACACATTGTTAAAGATTTGTTCAAGGCCAATGAGATCTTAGCAGACTAGGAACAAACTAGTTTAGAAGTATTGTGATGGCATTGAACTGTTAAAGTGTGAGGGCTATTTAACTTGGCTTCCAACAACTAGAGATTGTGCTAATGATTAATGCACAGGATAGACCTCATGAGGCGAGTGCTTGCATGGTATTTTGAGGTCAAGGTTTAAAGGATAAGATGACAATGAGAAGGAATGCAATGTTTCTTGGTATTTTGAATACATATGTGGAGAAGAATAGTCAAGACACCACTTATCCTTGAAATTGTTCAGAGTTATGAAGATTTATAGTTTGCTAGGAAGATTTATTGTTCAAAGATACAAGACAAGCTTTGTCAACATGGCTAGGAAGATTTATAGTTTGTTGTAAATCAATGATAGGATCAAGTGCAAGTTCACAATGCAATTGGTCATATACATGATCCTGGTTATAGTAGGCACTCGATACAAGTGACTGGAATAAAGATTCCAATCTAATTCAATAATGGAACAAAAATTAACCATTTTTATCCAAGCTGACAAAGATTGACATCAACATTGCAGTCATAATTTCAGCAACAAGGTCATGAATTCAATAATGAGGTCGAGTGTTCTTTGAAGTTGTTGTTTTGACTCCTAGAGGCAACATACTTGCATTTTGACATATGTAACAATATATTAGATATAGCATATGTACTTTATACCAATTGTCACATTCAAAGGGTAATGTTAGGTTAATGTAACATTATAGAAACATTTTTTACTGGCTTAAACGTTAGGCTATATTTTTCTTGTATTAGGCCATAGACATTAAACATGGGACATTGTTTTACGTAGGTGGTCTAAGTGATTAGTTGCACTGAACAACTTCCCTTTAATTAGGGCATTGGAAAGTTGTGGATGAGAGTCTAGTGGTTGGGAGATTCACCAAGCTTGTAGGGGTGATGAGTTGGTCCAATGATGGCAAACTTGGTATATATGCATCCCTTTCTTGGAAAAAAATTGCTTTTCATTCTTGGAAGGGAACAAAGAGGCATTGTAAGTTCAAAAGCACTAGATGCTATCATCACCCAAATCTCATTGATATTTGAAGCCCCATGCCTTCAACGCCCAAATCTCATAAAAATCACCAGATGCTATCATAACACAAACCTCATCCTCCCTCCCTCTCTTTTTCTATCTATTTAAATCATTGTTTTAGAAAATAGTAAACAAGATGAAAGCAATCGTAGAGGAAAAGAAACATACAAGGTTTGAGGAAAATGAAGTAGGTAAGAATAAGAAATAGATATAGGAAAAAGTAGTGAATGAATATAAAAGAGCAAATCAATTACAAGATTGGCATCAAATCCAAGTCAAGGCTATTTCAGTTATAATACCTATTGGCATATGCATCATCAAGAAACTGTTGAAATTTGTAATGAAATTACCATTCCACTTGAATGGAATAACAATAGATCACAATATGATTGAATAGAACATAATATGTGAATAAATGATGAGCCACTTCAACGGGCCAACCTCCACAACCTTACAATAAGAACAAAATTTGCAATATGATGATCTAATACTAACCACTACCTCTTATATATACCCTACTTATGCTATGGAGACTACTGAGGCTGACCCTAGTACCAATATGAAGCTATAGAAATGATCATATGACTTAATTAAAGGTTGTGCTAGCCACAAATCAGCCACAGATATCCCAATACATGCTATAGGCTAAGGGCATAGCTTGATCCCCCCTTCAAACAAGTGTTGTCCTCAACATTGACCATTTGTGGATGCTTCTATATGAAATATTTGTCCACCCCTATCACATCCTCTCTAGGCAACTTCTTCCACTTGATAAGATACTCGATGATCGCCCTTGTCTGCAACCTCTTAAAGCAAATCAATATAATATGTTCTAGTTCCATGATGATTCTTCCTTCATTAAGTTTCAATAACTCTATCTAGATGGGATTCTTCCAGCCAAAATCGGAAACATGAAATACTAGGTGTATTTTTGTTGACTAAGGCAGCCCCTGCTGGTGTTGAGTGTGTTCTTTCATTGCTCGAGATTGTGGTTGTACCTTCAAGGAAGAGGTGATGGATGCCAGTTGATAATCAGAAAATGCACTAAGTGGAAACCTTTTAAAAGAAGTGACTTTCTTAGGCAGCATCTATGTTGGCATATCCTCAACAACAATAGAATACTTTTCCACCCTTTCCTGAAAATCTAGTGATATTTCACATTTGACCCTTTTTTCCACTAAAATCAATTGTGCTACAAGCTGCGATGTGCTTGCAATTCGATTGGTCTCGCTGGAAGATCCACCCTGGTTGCGTTGTGCATTGGTGAATGATGGTTGGTTTTGTTGATTATTCTGCAAGGCCATCATGATCTTCACCAATTATGTCGTGATGTTTCTCATATCTCTTTTGATTGTGCTCAACTCTCCTTTGATGTTGTCCATACTTCCCTTGCTAGCCATATCAGACTGTATGTTTTGCACATTGTACTCAAGTTGGCTCACTTTGTGATTTGTCAAAGAAAACCCTTGAACAAAAGATCCATTGATTCTCATTTTTGACCCCAAGTCCTCTTTGTCAGGTGTTTTTCTCAAAGCTTGGGAATCCTTGCCTTGGCCTTTAGTGTGTGGTCGTGCCATACAAAGGCTTGACAATGTAGAATTTGATTTTCAATTTTGGTTGAACTCTAAGCATATGGTTTCATTCCCCTGCCAAATTGATGTTGGTGATGAATTGTGCACCATTCCCTTACCTCTCAGAATCAACAACCTTCAAAATATTACCCCTCCCTTTAAGGCACACTACAACCACGTTAATCAAATTGCCTATTTGCCATATCTTTCCATCCATCAAAAACAATGGACACCCTTGTTTCGACTGTGAATCCTTGATGAGCTGCGATGAATCATCGTGATGTTTTTTTTTTTGCCAATAGAGTGGAGCACATTTTCATACATTAGGCCAGTGAACCCTTTGGGGCCTTCTTTGATAGATCTCACCATGTCCCGCTAGTATGGTGATCTAACAACATTAAATGGCAGCCAATATGTGTAAATACAATGCCTAATGTGTTACTCAACTATGTCCCTAGATTCAATCAAGAATGCCCTTTCCAATGGCCTACACCTTTTGTTCTCTTGCAAGTATGAGGTAAATCATCTTCCTCTACTGGGGATGTAGACAAAAAATGAGTGTGATGCAGCCATGACATTGATGGTACAAGATGAAGCAATGGGTGGCTTGCTAGATTTAGATCCTTTTTTTGCTAAAGGATGCTTCGATTTTAAGGCAACTGTCACATCTACTTCTTCTTTCTTTTTGATATATCTAAGGATCTTTGAACTTGGCAACCCCTTTCTTCTCAACTCAACGCAAGCTTTGATTCCTTTGCCAAGAATCGCACACAAATGGGCTTTCACCCGACTGTACAAGCTCTTAAATTTGACATTACACCGAGCAAACCCAAATATAACTACCTCGACCTAGCACCTATTCTAAGTCTAACATTGCAACATACTTCCAAAGGGGTGCGAAAGGATCGGTTTTGAAGGTTGTCCCTTCGCCCACAGAACTAGCACTTGCAGCCATTCTAACAAATCCCTGTAGCTAGTTGGTTTTAACAAACACAATAAATACTATTATAATTTAAAGCCCAAGGGGGAAAGAAACAATTTTTGCATTTGTTAAAAAAATGTTTAAATAAATAACCAATAAAAAACAAGTTACAATCTAAAAATATGTTTAAAAAACATAAAAAACTTACCATAAATCAACAATCCTCTTTGTTGCAAGCTCCTTAAACTCCTTGGCACCAAATTGGCAATTCTAGTGGTGTACAATTAGCAAGAGGATGGAGTTTCAGCTGTAAGCAATTGAAAAAATTAGGGTGAGAGGGAAAATGTGCAATGAGAGGTAAATGTCTTGTTGTTTGCTTTTGATAAAATGAATGTGAGAGTAGTTTTTAGGGTTTCCCCATGCTTTCTTTTGTTTTTGCATTATTTATTGAGTCCAAGTTTTACTTTTTTTATGCTAAAACAAAAAAAATTAAAACATTTGTTTTTTTTACTATGGGTCCATGTCAGGTACACCCCAAGTACCGCCCAGCAATGGGTACTTCCAGGTTCGCTCTAGGACAAACCCGGCCATACCCAACCCTATTGGGCAGTACCCAAGGCATATTTGGGAGCATTTCGAACTAGGACCATAACTAGATCTAACACCCTATACATGTTGTGCCTGGACCGACCCCTTAGGAAAAACCCGATTGTACCCAACCCTATTGGGTCGTACCTGAGGTGTATATAGGAGCATATCAGCGCAAGACCAAGGCCAATACCTAATACGTGTCGTACCAAGATCAATTCCCCTGGTACAAGGATCTAGTAACGTAGTATATTTATGTAAATATATTCAAACCAAAAACATCACGCCCACAAGGACCCCAAAATGGAATACATGCACAAATTGATCAATCCCTTCACCCATTGATTTCAAGCCCTTCCTACTTATGTCAAGGAGTTCAATCTTGGATAAGGAAATCAATGTTTCTATACAACAAGCAAATGAATTTATGGGACATGCAAAACAGCTATGATAGAATACACAAAAATGATACAAATTGCACTAGTGGAAATATACATTGAAGGGGAAAAAATCCCATTGTAAACCTCCAAGGATGTCATTCACACAAAGCATGCAAGCATAAAAAAATTGCACTTAGTCTCTTATTTGAAAATAGCTACATGTAAAATGCATCTTTTACAATTATTATTTAGTTAAAAAGGAAGAGATTTGAGAAGTACTTGATCAAGATAAATACAAGGAGAATATATTACGTAGATAAGATGTAGCTCTTTGCAATGCAACAATAGATAAATAAGCATTACTCCTTAAACAACCTAGAGAACAAATCATTTAAAAATTATTGGCCCCGACTCCCAACCAACATAGAGTTTCAATGAAAATACAGATGTCTCAACTACTTCAAGTATGTCTTTTTCTATTTTATAAATATTCACCATACAACAAAGAGATTGAGGTGGGAAAGAGAAGGGGTACACCAAACTAAAGTTCCTTGTGACATGCATAGTGAATAAAAGGAGAATGGCTCAAAATCATTAACAAATTTAAAGTTTAGGTGAAAATATGTCTAAATTGTGGAAAAGAAGGCTTTTCATATCCTTCTATTAGTATATTTGATCAATGAATCAAAAAGTATTATTATTCAATAGTAGCAGCATACCTTGGATGTCTTGCACATGTCTCAGAAGCACATGCTATTGTATTTAATCTTCCACACCATGCAATTGCACTGCAAAAACAACCAACAAAATAAAAGGGTAAAAACATATAAAATCTATAATCAACACATTTGAATACAATGAGAGTGCATTAAACTTTAACCAAGAGGATATTATATTATCTCATAATGTTCAAGAAATAGAATACATTTACTTGTCTCCGAGCAATCATTAACCAAAAGAGCATTCAATGTTATCTCATAATGTGCAAGAAATAGAATACATTTACTTGTCTCTTAGATGGTTTTAAAAGACAAGTGAGAAGGCAATAACCCTTGAAAAATATTCCTCATTATAATATACTAATAATATTTTAAACCTAGCATATTGGGATTGAATCCAAAATATAAGAACTCAAAAAGAGTAACCTCATTTACCGGTTTCATGTGATAAGTTTGCAACTTCAACGATGTTTAAATCAGAATTTCTTCTAATGCTATGTTTTCAATTTTTCTTTACACAAAAATTTTACAATACCACAAAGTAGTTTACCACAGATATTACTATGTTGGTCTACTTGTATAAGCACATAGGTTGGTCTATGTTTGACAGTATTTTATAGCAAATTTATTATACAATCTAAAGTGCAAATCCTTGTTCTTGGTCAATATAAATACATAAACACTCTTCAGATATCTTGAAAATGGTCACAACAAAATAAAAACAGCTTATACTGCAAAGACTTTTAAAACATATTTCCTGTAGTATCCCTTCTAACTTACCATATTATTTGTTATTTATAAATTCATTTCTAAGTATATAGTTTCTGTAATCGGGAGGGTAAAATTTAAATAATGCTAGGTAAAGCTAGGTATTTCAAGGTTTATGCTTCAATTTGATTCATAAGGCTGTCTCGCACAACACGTAAGGCAAGGAAGCGTATGGCTTTGGGACAAGACTGCAGTTTGATTTGTGCTGAGGATGCCTTGCATAACAATTAAGGCAAGGAACCCTGTGATTTCAGGACACAGGTGCAGTTTGATTTGCATCAAGGCTGCCTTGTATAAGGGTGAAAAAAGGAATTGTATGGCATTAGGACAAGAGTGCAGGTTGATGACCAAGGTAAGTCCCGTCTACAACCAACATCCATAGAAGGTAAAATGTAAAGGTAGTTTTTAAGGTCGCTGTCAATCAAGACACCAAATGGTGGTGTATAAGACCCACCTTGTGGAAACCCACAAGAGAACTTTTTTCCCACTTTCATTATATATTGTTCAAATTTTGAACCCTTGGGTTTGATATCATGACCAAGGTCGGTAGATATTCAGAGGGTTGGGAAAGCAGATGAAAGAAATGTCCATCTGACAATTGAACAATTTGGTGGAAAATCAACTAAGTTTGAGTTTTTAAGATGAAAAAAAAGTTCTTAAGGTCATGGAATGACTAGCACATGTGTAAACTTCAAAAGTAAGAAAAAGAAAGGGTTGCCTGAAAAATGGAAAAAAAGAACATTAAATTTAAAATGCTAGTGCCTGATTGTGGAGCATCTAGAGATCGAGCAAGCATACACCACTCCTCAAATGATAAGTTTATGTTTAGTTACACTCCTACAGTCAAAGCAAAGTATGCAAACGAAATATAGCAGGGAAGGTGTTGTATGAGATGAGCTCAAGTAAAAAAGTAAAGGTAAAGGTAGATTTTTAAGTCACCACCAAGCACAACACCAACTTAGCATATGAGACCCCCTTGCAGAATCCCACAAGGGAATTGTTTTACCATTTATCTTATAAATTGATAAACGAAGTGTACAACCCTAGCCCATCTGGATTCGATAATGTCACCCCCAATATGTAGTAAACATTAAACATGCCTTCACCATACTCGGTTTGTGTAAGCTTCCAAAAAAAAATACCTAGGTTCAAACCTCAAGGAGTGTCGTGATTAAGTGTTGAAATTGGGTAGAATACAACATCCAACATACTGGGTGCAGCGTGTTGAAAAACAATCCAACTCCAAACCACAAAGCAGTATGCAGGTCAATGGTAGAGCACCCAGTAGCAAATGGGAGGTCCTAGGTTTGAGTCACAGCTGGTTTATGGAAAATTAACACGGCAGACCGCAATAGACATAGCTGGTACAGGTGTAGACCTCTGAGAAGATTTGAGGGAAGAGAAAGACGTCACTCGTGGCATCTTAGCGGAAGGTGACCAGTAAGAAATGCAGGAATTTAGCAAATCGAAGGTTACAAATCAGTTAAGGCAGAATTTATCTAATCAAAATATATAGCCCTAGGTCGTAGCAACGAAGAGGAAGGTGCGGTAATTCACCGAGTCAAAGGTTACCAGTCAGAAAAGGAGAAATTTACCAAATCGAATTGCATGTATACAAGGGTAAGGAAAACCTGTATTTTCTGCAGAGTTCCGGGAAGGTCATCTTGTGTTGTAAACTGTCAGGGGTCTGGTGCAGGTACAGCTGGTATACCGTGCCTGCCATGGCTTGATCTTCTTCAGAAGAAGGACGAGGAGAATCGTTGTTCTTAATTATTTTCGTCTGGTCAAGTTCCAGACGGTGAAGGGTTTCGCCGGGGGTAAGGATTTGGCTTTGACCTTCACAAAAAGGTTTCATAGGAGGCGCCTCCTCCTTGTGCTCTTCTTCTTCTCCTTCTCCTCCTTCTCCTTCTCCTTCTCCTTCTCCCTCTCCTTCTCCACCTTGTATTTGAATGTCGGTCTCCTCTTTAATATTATTCATGATCCTGTCCTCCTCCTCCTCGTCAACAAAATTATATAAAAACAACTGACAGAGACAGATAGCACTGTGCGAGGGATCTTTCGCTGCTTGGTCGGGTCTTGATTTTGATAAGACGGAGAGATTGAAATTGAACGCACGCAGCTCGGATTCCCCCTCTCTTTTTCACGGGTCACGATCTCACTCGCTCTTTTCCCTCCTTTCGGATAAAGGACAAACAAGAAAGAACACCCCAACTGGGGACGGAATTTCCCAAAGCTAGTAAATTCAACCTAACCCCACCTTTATTCCCAGGTACGTACTAACACGGCTTCGCAGTATCTGTCGCATTTTTTTTTGTCCAATTTGTAGGAAAAACAATTGGGTATGAGTCCGAGTGCTAGGAAAATAAATTTTAATTTGGTTTTTAATTAATCAAAATGTTAAAATTTATCCGTCGTATGTTCGTTTCCGAAATATGCACATAGATGTCATACATTTTATGTAACTCAGCGATTTCATATAGTATCTTTAGGTATGCAATCAAAAACTATTGAAATTTTAGAAAACAAGAGCATGATGCGGTATACGTTTATTGAGATGAGGCGAACTTTGTTATTAGTAAATATGAAAATGATATCTTAGGTTTATGCATCCATAATGAGGAGCAAGTGTAGAGGCAATTCAATTTTATAGAAATTTTATAGGAGCAATATTGATATTAGTTAAACAAGTGTCGTAGTGTGGCTTAAGTAGTTTCCTATCGAGATGAGGTGAAATTTGTTATTAACCAAAATGAAAATGGTATGTAGGTAGTAATTTATTATTGAAAAATATGCAAATGATCTATGGGTAATATAAACATCTCATTTGGTCAAATTGATGGTAAACTGAACCAAGTAAAGTCTTGTGGACTACACGAATAATGACATATAGAGAAAAGTGTTTTAGGTCTAAATCTAATCTATATAAACTTGACTACCATTTGATATAACTATTGCAAACACAAAGATCAAATAATAGAAAAACTTAATCGTACTCTTGTTAGTGCGACAAACCTCTTAAAAAGCATCCTAAAAAAATGTTCTCCACAATCTGATTTAGTATGCCTTGATATAAGAATCCACGAAGTTTCAACACTATGTGTTTGTACATTTGGCAATTTCAAAAGATTGTTAAGCAAATAAGATTATATCTATGCGTCGAAGTCTAATTACAATGACCTAGCTTTAAAGGCTTACCCTTTCAAGTTTTGTTGCCAATGTATTATTTCTTCTAAACTCTCTTAAATCAACAACTTTACCTCACATATAGATAATTATGAACAAGCACTACTTGAATGCTTAATACTCTTCTTGTATTGTATTAAACAATGCGTCAAATAGACTTTTTAGATGCAATGAGGTCTCGTGAGTTAAACATAACCGTCAAGTATAATAGGTATAGTTCCTTAAAGCCAGAGTGAATTAGTATAATAGGCCTCAAGGACACTAGCAGGGTTGTTTTTAATGGATTTGATCAAAATCGTGATCTCTTAAACTCTTGGAATAAGAAACCGTTAAATTAGTGCTATAAACTTATTACACCACATAATCTACATACAAAATGGTCAGTGGTATTTATCTTAATTGCCACAAAATTCATTTACACCTGACTTTCCATCAACAATTGTCAAACTCTTTCATTGGTCCAAACAAATAGTGGAACCCATGACATTGTATCATGTCTAGACTCTTTCAAACCAAGCATTCCAATAATACAAAATGAACTTACAATCTTATAAGGAAATATAGATACATTAGCATATAATGTCCAAAATTCTTATCAAAAAATAGATGTAATCATAAAGGAAATCAAAACTCTACATATACAAATTAAAGTTTCTAGATGAGTACAAGATGGTGCTACAAGTTTCCTTGCCTAGTTACCACAACATCGGGTTTCAAGCCCTTGCCTATTTACAATATTTTATCCATATTCACAAGCAATTATTTGAACATTTAATGAGTTCAAGACACATAAAAAAGATAAGACAAACGATTATAACCTTTCTTTATTCAATTCAACATACAACAGGTTGAATATAAGTAAAAACTCTTATAAGGAATGCAACTTCGATTGCATAAAGATCCATAAGAAACTTAATGATCATAATGCAATAAACTAATAAAGAATCATACCCAAAAACATCCTTACACAAAATGATAGCAAATTTAACTTAAACTTTTCATGCGAGCATCAATAATTGTGGGCATAACTAGCCTAAATTGGTAAGCTTTTAATCTTACAACTTGTATGCATTAAATCAAATACAATAATATGCTATAACATTATAGAAATATAATTTGACAGTATAAATAAAATTTATTCTCCTTATAATTACCATTTCAACCCAACAATTACACTCTTCACAACCAACAAGTAAATTCAACCAAATTTTATCAACTCAGCTTTTACTAAAGCATACACATATATTAAACAAGTACAAAATTATATTAAGATCAAATCTTATTCCTTTTAATAAGAGAAAAAATATATACCATTTATATATGTTCACGTTCATTTTTCTCAAGGCCTACTTTAATGGTTTTATAGTATCAACAATACATTCAAGTTGAGAACAACATATATACACCTCAAACATAAGCCAAATGATTGCTATAAATCTTTGACACGAGAAACCAATCCTTACAAGGACTATTGTAAGAGTTTCTAAGTTTTAATAAACTTGAATACACAAAAATAAGCTTATACAACTCAAATAGAAGACTAGTAACTAGTATGTAACTCTAACCAGAGTATTTGAACTCTTTTGAAGATCCTTATCGAATAACCAAAACCTATAATGGAGAAGATAAGCCCAACCATGTATGGGTTAAATATTGGCCTACCCACCCCAACCCTCAGCTTTGGTGTGGGAGAAACATCTTGTCTTTTGAAGAGTATACAGAGAATAAGAGAGAGAACTTTAGGTATATAGGTTTTCACAATACCCTCTTATGCATGCATTTACAAGCTTTAAACTATCAAGTTGTTATTTTTTAACTCCTCATTCATAACTAACCCTTTGGTGGTGAGTTGTTCTTTTAAATTATTGTGTCAAGTTATGCATCTTTCAATCATTCGTTACCATTTATAGGGTTTGTGACTTATTAAAGGTTGTAGATAACCTTCGCTTTACTTATATTCTTGCCACTTCAAACTATATGTCCTCAATATCAATAGAAAGCATCTAGAGTTCATAACATGCCAAGTGGAATTATTGTTTGTAGACCCTTTTTTTTTAACATAGAAAGATCTAGTAAAAGAAATGCATTTATAAATTGTTTGTTATAACCAAACCTCTTAAAACTTTTAGCATTTCTTCAAGTGGTTTCACCTACATTCAATAACTTGGCTCAATTAGTCTTATTTGCTTTGCCACCGTGGGTCATGCAAGAGCTCTTATCAATAGTATAATGGTTGTTTAAAACCTTTAATAAATATTTAACCCGATCTAATATAAACCATATGGTCAACCTTACCATTAATGACTTATACCTTATAATGACAATGTCATTTACAACCTTCCAATCTGTTGTTTTACAATATATTCAATTTGCTTAATAATTAGCTACAAGTCTCAATATTGATGTAGGCTTGGTATGTCTTTGTATTGAGGCTTTAGTGACTACCATGATACTAACCTCTTGACCCAACTATCTCAGCTTTAGTGGAGTTTAAATATAGGTTTATAACTTTGTCGCTAATGTAACCATGAGTTAAATAACTAGGGCTTACTCATAATAATAATTTATTATGTAAATCATTTATATTATTTATTATATACCACTGTACATATATTTATTTTATAAAATTAACCAACTTATTGCTAAAACACAATATCATAACTTAGAACTAGTTCAATATATCTGGCAAAAGTTTATATGTATACTGTATAGGCTTTAAAATACTTTATGAGAAGTGAATAATTAATGTGTGTGTGTAACCATGTTAAATAATGCAATGAGCCTCAGTGATTTTAGGCTCGTTATGTCTTCCATGTACCAAGGTCTTATACCTATGGTAGTTTGGCTTAATTTTACATATCAAAAGCATATAAAATATTAAAAATTTGGTTCAATCTTTAATACCCAATAGTGGTAACTTGACCAAGCTTTTCATCAAAAGTAAAACCCATCACCAAAATTACATTACTTTAAAAATTGAATTGCATTACTTACCTCGAGATTTTGTTAACCAATCTGGACGTTTTTGAAGACTTATTACCTAGAAATGTTATTTTCTTCTCAAATTTTTTTTCTTCTTTTTCCCAAATTTTCACTGTGTCTCTTCTCAAAAGTCTATTTTTCAATTTTATAATAGAAAACCAACAAACTAGAGATAACCATGGCTACCTATTTCTCACTATTCATCTTAAACTTCTTGACAGCTTACGTATTGAATGCATAAATCCATCAATCTAGGATTGAATGATGGAATTTACATAATCCACATAGGGTATCCAACATTATTCCTGTTGAGTTGTGGAGCTAAAAACTTCACTAATGAGCTAATGTTGAGGTTGCTGGGCTTACACAGTAACCGACATCAGTCAAAACCAATCGACATTGGTTAGGGGTCGATCGGCATCGGTCATAATTGATCGACATCGGTCAGGGGTCGGCTGACATCGATCATTTTCAGACTGACACCGACTTCTGTGCGTTTCTAGACATTTTCAGATTTTTTATTTTTAGGAGAACAGTTAGTTTGCATGTAAAGACTAAAATTAGTCTTGAGTCTGTTTTTCTAATTATTGTTTGCTTTCAATTCTATTTAAGAGACCCATGGGGCAGTATTGCAATTGAGGGGGGAACAACTCAGTAATTGAATTGATTGTAATTAATTGAGAGAGAGAGAGAGAACTCTTGAAGGAGAATTAATGTACATCTGTGAGGTGTGAGGAGAGAGAGATCTCTTCATTGTATTTCCTTTTGGAAGAGTTTAATACAAATTGGTTGTCTCTTGTATCTCCTATTATTTGTTGTTTCTAATTTATAGTTACTTATTACTTTTAGTTTCAATTTCGTGTTTAGTTACTTATACAAAAGTAATCAATTGTACTCTAAGATCTTGACAACTGGTATTAGAGCTCTAAACACTAGCAACTAGTATCAGAGCTCTAAACACTAACAACTGGTATCAGAGCGTGTTAGTGTTTGCTGATTACAGAATTCACTCACATGGGTTTCTGATTGAGTGGGAGTAAAGCAATGGCAGAAGAAAGTAAACTAAGAATGGAGAAATTCAATGGCAAGAATTATCAATTATGGAGGATGCAGATTGAAGATTATCTGTATCAGAAAGATCTGTATTTATCATTGGGTGGAGTTTCAAGGAAGCCCACAGATATGAAAAATGAAGAATGGAATATTCTTGATAGAAAGGTTCTTCGATCTATAAGGTTGAGCCTGACAGCTTCTGTGTTTTTCAACTTATCACAGGCAAAGACAATGGCAGAGTTAATGAATACTTTGGCAAATTTATATGAAAAACTCTCAGCTTCAAATAAGGTATATCTTATGAAGCAATTATTTAATTTGCAAATGCATGAAGGTGGATTTGTATCTAGTCATCTTAATGATTTCCATACAATAGTAAATCAGTTAAATTCAGTCAAAATAGTTTTTGATGATGAAATTAAGGCTCTCTTAATCTTATGCTCTTTACTTGAAAGTTGGCATAGTTTGGTAATGGCAATTAGTAATACTGCATCTGCTTCAAATATCTTGTAAGTTGATGATGTTGTTAGTGTAATCTTGAATGAAAAAAATTGTAGGAAAAGCACAGGGGAAACATCAGATAATGCTTTAAGTGTTGAAAGCAGGGGAAGGCAAAGAGAGAAGGGCAAGCAAGGAAAATCAAAGTCAAAGATGGGACGTAGATCCAAATCCAGAAATAGAAGAATAACCTGCTGGAATTGTGGAAAGAAAGGGCATGCAAAGAAACATTGTTGGTTGAAGGATAACAAAGAAAATCAGCATGAAGGTAATAAAGAAGCAAAAGTTGTAGGTATTGTTGCACATGATGCTCTTATAATTTCTTTGGATAATAAAGTAGAATCATAGGTTTTAGATTCTGGTGCCTCTTTCCATGCAACCCCAAATAGAGAATTTTTCAATGATTATGTCCATGGAGATTTTAGAAAAAATTATTTAGGGGATGATAAGCCTTGTAAAATTGTTAGCAAAGGAAAAGTGCAGCTGAAATTACAGAATGGCAACACATGGGTGTTGAAAGATGTCATGCATGTACCCATCCTGAAGAGGAATCTGATTTTTGTAGGAAAGTTGGGTGATGAGGGTTGCACAGTAACTCTCACAGCTAAATACTGGAAAGTTTCCAAGGGTGCACTTGTATTAGCAAAAGGTAAGAGAGTAGGTACACTTTATCTATCTACTTGTATTACTGATTATTCTCTTTCTGTTTTATCTACTTCAGATGTAAATGCAAAGTTGTGGCACTGTAGGCTTGGTCACATGAGTGAGAAGGGAATGAATGTTCTTAAGTCAAAAGGTAAGCTTTCAGATTTGAAAAGCATAGATCTAGATTTCTTTGAGCATTGTATTTTTGAGAAATAGAAGAAAGTGAGGTTTTTCAAAATTGGGTCAACAAAGAAGAAGCACAAGTTGGAGCTTGTTCACACAGATGTGTGGGGACCAACTCAGATAGCTTCTATTGGAAGATCACAGTATTATGTTTCTTTCATTGATGATGCTACAAGAAAGGTATGGGTTTATTGCATAAAAAGGAAATCTGATGTTTTTGACACATTTAAGAAATGAAAAGCTTTGGTTGAGAATGAAACAGGTTTGAGATTGAAGTGCCTTAGATCTGACAATGGTGGTGAGTATTGCAGCAATAAATTTAATAGTTACTATTCTATGAGTGGAATACGCAGGGAAAGGACGGTTCCAAGGACACCTCAACAAAATAGAGTTGCTGAAAGGATGAATAGAACAATAATGGAGTGTGCATAGAGTATGAAGTTGCATGTTGGTTTGCCCTTACAATTTTAGGCAGAAGCTGTAGATACTATAGTTTACCTGATTAACAGAGGACCTTCTACTGCACTCGATAGTGGAATTCTAGAAGAGGCTTAGACAGGTAAAAAGGTAGATCTTTCATTTCTCATAGTTTTTGGTTCGGAAGCTTTTGTGCACATTGATAAAGAAAATAAAAAGAAGCTGGATGATAAATCTATGCGGCGCACTTTCATTGGTTATGGTTTTAGAGATTTTGAATTCCAGTTGTGGAATTTAGAAACTAACAAAATTATTAGAAGTCGTGATGTAGTTTTCAATGAGAAGGTGATGTACAGTGATCAGCTCAAGAGGCTGAATAATTCTGAGCAGGGCAATCTTGATTTGGAAGAGGTTATGATCTAAAATGAGCTCGCAGGTAAATATCATCACTCACAGAAAAACACAGAGATCGACGTCGGTCAGGTGGAACCGACGTTGATCGGGTGCAAACCGACATCGATCAGAGATGATCGAGATTGGTCACTGTCAAAAAGAAATTTGGGCAGACAACAAGCTGTAAATGAGTCTTAAACGCCCATAAGGAGGTCTGAAAGGGTAAGTAAACCTCTAATTTGTTATTCCCCTTCTTTATACTACTTGTTGCTCACTGATGGTAGAGAACCAGAAAGTTTTGATGAAGCAATGTAGGTAGAATCCAAGAAACAGTGGGAGCATGACATGAACGAGGAAATTGATTTCTTGGAAGAGAACCATACGTGGGATTTGGTTGAGTTGCCAGCTGAAAAGAAAGAACTGAAAAACAAATGGGTATACAGGTTAAAGGAATGAGAGAATGGACAAATGAGACATAAGGCTAGGTTGGTAGTAAAGGGATTTGCACAGAAACTAGGTATTGATTTTAGTGAAATTTTTTATCCTGTAGTAAAGATGACTTCTATTCGGACTGTATTGTCTTTAGTTGCTATTAAGGATTTGCATCTTGAGCAGCTTGATGTTAAGACAACATTTTTTCATGGAGATTTGGATGAAGAGATATTTATCAATCAGCTGGAAGGTTTTGAGGTCAAAGGTAAGGAGAAACTTGTGTGCAGATTGAAGAAAAGCTTATATGGTTTTAAGCAAGTTTCAAAACAATGGTATTTGAGGTTTGCAAGTTTATGATAGAGCATGGCTTTAGTAAATATCAATCTGACCATTATGTTTATTTTAACAGATTGGATAATGGTAGTTATATTATCCTATGACTGTATGTAGATGATATGCTTGTTGTAGGTTCACACATGCAGGAAATTACTGAGTTTAAGGTAAAATTAGCTCACACATTTGCCATAAAAGATTTAGAAGTAGCAAAGAAAATACTTAGCATGAGTATTAAGAGAGACAGGAAAAATTATAGTTTGATTTTGTCTCAAGAGGATTATGTGAATAAGGTGTTGAAGAGGTTCAATATGCAGGATGCAAAACCGGTAAGCACACCTATGGCTGGACACTTCAAGTTGAGCAAAAAACAATGTCCTAAATCACATGATGAGGTTGAGTACATGAGTAGAGTTCCACATGCTTCAGCAGTTGGGAGCTTGATGTATGCAATGGTATGTACTCAACTAGATATTGCCCAAGTAGTGGGAGTTGTCAACAAGTTTATGGTCAATCCAGGAAAGGAACACTAAAAAGCAATTTAGTGGATTATCAGATATCTGAGAGGGACCAGCAGTAGGCATTTATGCTATGGAGGGTCAAACACTTCTCTACATGGGTATGTAGATTCAGATATGGCAGGTGACTTAGATGGTAGGAGAAGCACCACAGGATATGTGTTCACTGTTGGTGGAATGGCGGTTAGCTGGATTTCATAGTTGTAGAAGGTTGTTGCCTTGTCTACTACAAAGGCAAAATACATTGCAGTCACAGAGGCTAGCAAGGAAATGATTTGGATGACTCGATTCATGGAAGAGTTTGAAAAGGAGCAAGAGAGTTGTAGATTGTACAGTGATAGTCAAAGTGTAATTCATTTGGCAAAGAATTCAGCCTTTCATTCAAGAACTAAACATATACAACTTAGGTACCACTTCATTAGATAGGTATTGGAGGATGGACAATTGAAGCTGGAAAAGATCCATACAGATAAGAACCCTGTTGATATGTTAACAAAGCCGGTAACAAAAGACAAGTTGAATCTTTATTCAATTTTTGTTGGTCTTCAAGATTGAACTTGAAGAGGGAGAAACAAGCTAGAGGATGTTGTTGTACAGGTATAGGTGCAACTGTTTATCTTCAAGTGGGAGATTGTTGAGTTGTGGAGCTAAAAGTTTCACTAATGAGCTAATGTTGAGGTTGTTGGGCTTACACAGTAACCGACATCGGTCAGAACCAATTGACATCGGTTACGGGTCGACTGACATCGGTCAGGGGTCAGCCGACATCGGTCATCTTCAGATCAACACCGACTTTTGTGCGTTTTCAGACGTTTCTAAATTTTCTATTTTTAGGAGAACAGTTAGTTTGCATGTAAAGACTAAAATTAGTCTTGAGTTTGTTTTTCTAATTATTGTTTGCTTTCAATTCTATTTAAGAGACCCATAGGGCAGTATTGTAATTGAGGGGGGAACAACTCAGTAAATGAATTGATTGTAATTAATTGAGAGAGAGAGAGAACTCTTGAAGGAGAATTACTGTACATCTGTGAGGTGTGAGGAGAGAGATATTTCTTCATTGTATTTCCTTCTGGAAGAGTTTAATATGAATTGGTTGTCTCTTGTATCTCCTATTATTTGTTGTTTCTGATTTCTAGTTACTTATTACTTTTGATTTCAATTCTGTATTTAGTTGTTTATACAAAAGTAATCAATTATACTCTAAGATCTTGACAACTAGTATCAGAGCTCTAAACACTAACAACTAGTATCAGAGCTCTAAACACTAACAATTCCCATGTTTAATGTTCCCCATATTTTTTTCTATCTTTTCAGGCACAAACTTGTATGATGGCAAACAAAAATAGAACTCAAACTCATTGATGTCTTATTTTACCTTAATTTTGGGTTAATGGGTGAGATTAATATAATTAAGATATAACTTTGTAATGTAATTCAAATCAAAATATGTGACATTCAAACATACATCTAAATGTAAAATGACAGATTGATTCTTATGATTTAACAAGTGGCATATGCTAAATATATAAAGTACTGAGGGGATCAAGATACTCAGCGTTTCTAGTTAAGTATTTGAATGTGATTGTATTCCAGAAATTAAAATCGAGGATAAGTAAACTTGTAGCTCATTCAATTTTGGAACTGATTTGTTGTGATCATTGGGTTTGTTTCATATGATTGAATCAGTATTCCCAGTCAATACTAACATGGTGGAAGTAGGGCTAAGTGACTATATGGTCACCTGCGACTGTCTTTGCTTACTTTGTATTTGCAATCTTGAACCTTGATGATGTATGCAACTCAAAATTTAGTCTCATTTGTTGTAAAACCTATGTGTGCTTGTGAGGGATAAAAGCCTACAAAACGGGGGAAGTGTAAAGGGTTGAATTGATCCTAATCATTCCCATTTGATAATTAACCATTGACTACGTATCCAATACTACAGGGAAGGAAGTCAAACCATGTGTGTTTCTCCCACCTAATGTGATTATGCAATTGTGTTCCTTTGTTATATGCATGCAACTAATGGTTCAAGTTTGATACATGAGAATGCTTGCTTTGACTTGGTTTTAGAGTGCTTCAAACTTGTCTTGTGATTACTCTTAGTCATATATTTTCAATTCAAGAAAAATAGGACAGGTTTGCTCAATGTGCAATTGTATATACATGTATATTAGAGAAATGCCAAGTCCCTTTTCAACAAGACCTTGAATTGTTTATGTATGAGTCTACTTGGGTAACTTGCATGTCATTAACATGTTAGGCAAATGGGTCGACCCTAAGGTGGGATTTGATTTTGAAAAATAATCATTGATGGGAGCATGACAATACCAACCAAATTTGGTCAATATCGATCAAATATGACATAATCGACCTGTGTACAAGCGAATTGAACTAAGAGTTTGGAGATGTTTGTGTATGATATTTAACAAGTTTGAAATAGATAGTGGGACTCATGTAGGTATCTAATAGTAGAACATAATAGTTGACTCATAATACAATATTTAAGTGTGAGAGAATGGCATATTAGGACATTGTTTGTGGGCTCAAGCTATGTGTGGTAAATGTGTCAAACTCGTCATTATCAAGTACCAAAGACTAGATTTTAGTATCTACAAATGCCCCCCTTTAATTATCATAACAAAATTACTATAGTGAAAGGATAAAATGTACCTGAGTCTATACAACACAATTTGTCTTGGTATGAAACTCCAATTTTACAAGTCACTCAATAGAAAAACCTACAATCATGTGTAGCTGATGTCCACAGATTTACTATTTTAAATCTAAAACTTGTTTTTTTAAATTTAGAGAAAGAACAAAAGTTAGAGTACACATGTGTGTTGGTGAAAACCATGTTGCCCCTGCAACTTGTTAGAGATGATGCTTCCTTGTTGAAGCAATGGAGAACATGTGCTTCCCTTCTGAAGCACATGGAGAATTGGGTTGATCATGCCCCAAATTTGTGTAACTATGCATGATATTGGGTTGGGAAGGGAACATGACATAACCCTCATGAATAAGGGGAAAACTACATAGTGTACTAACCCAAATAACTATGCAAGTAAATGAGAGACACATTAGGCCAAGTTTTCTCAAAGAAATAACTATGCAGGTAAGTGAGAAAACCATCAGGCTAAGGTCACTCAAATAAAATAAACAAACCATTGCATATGGCTTATAGATTCATTTATAATGTTTCACTCATATTCACTCGATGTAAACAAAAATAATGATCAAAAGGGATTTGAAAATGTTTGTACCCCTATCATGAACGCAGGTTTGATTGTGTAGTTTTGCTTAATGTAGAATATAATACATAATCAAAAGAGAATGAACAATGTTCATACCACATAATGACCACATTATTGATAAGCATGAAGTGAAATGACAACTGTTTTCCTTTCAATTATGAAATGCATTTATGTGTATGTGCATGAACCAATATCATGCCTTCTAAATCTATGTCAACTAATATAGAATGTTATGCATCTATATGTTGAATTTGAGAGCTAGTATCTCACATGTATTTGTATGTGGAAACATGTGATCATGTTACTGTAAACTAGGTGGATATGCCCATGCATATGCACCCAAGTATATATGAATACATGCTCAAGTGTTTTTAAAGTGAGTGCATATGCCCCTGTAATGTGTTGATGGCACCATGTATCAAAGGAAAAATTCAAAAATTACATCATGAGCATTATATTTCACAAAGACAATAAAATATTATTTCACAATGAATAATTACAATGCAGGTAAAAGCTTTATAAGCTTTTACAAGTGGTTACAGGATGCAACCAATTCCCATGAACTAACTTATTTAAAAACAAACTAATTAAAAACATTAAAATAAAAAGTCTTTTGGATCATAAACCCAACAAAATCTCCCTTGATCCAAAGGGCATAGAAGAAGAAAGAACTAAAGCATTGAATTTGAAGTCATCAATGAGTATCTTTACTACATTTGCAAGCTAGCACACTATACATCGTGGTACTGATCAAAACTGATGTCACTCCATACAAAAGCCCACCAAGTGAGTTATGATATAAAATGCTGATGAACATGATCAAGGCCTTCTCATCCCCTGTGATCATCATACCGTATTATAGTAGAACCCGATAGTCTGTCCAACTACATCAACCCATATAAGGTCCCACATAGGAACCCATCCAAGTGACACATCTCTCGAATGGCCAATAATCACCAGCATTACATGTATGCTTTTACTCAACACTCAAAATGCTAACAAATCTAATGTTGACTCATACAACCACCAACGACTGATCAAAGGCCACTATGCAATATCTTCTTCCCCTATCAAGCGAGAGGTGAGAAGTTTTATAGCATAAAAACAAATTCAAACTACTCTATCCACTCCATGGCATGAATATCAGAATAGAAATCCAAAAATGGACCTGAAAGTAAAAACACAAGCCAAAAATTGCTACCCCAACAGTGAACAACAATGAACCCATACTTCAAGCGAATAGCGAACTAAAGAAAAGAAATTATCCTCCAACCTCTGTGGATCCTCCAACCTCTACTTGTCACTTATATGGTGTTAATCAAGAGGATCCTGAGACATGTAATAGATGGTATTGTCTCTAAGAGCACAAGCATGAAGCGATATTATGAAAGTTTTCATTTTGAAGGTGTTAGATTCAATCGAAAATGCACCTTTATACATTAGTTTCATTATGTTTATTGTAAAATATATAAGACCACTTCAAATTACAAAATTAACCATTCTAATGTGTCTGAAATGTTCAAAAACCTATAGTTTGACTGGTCACACGACCACCTTCGAACAAAAAGAGCGACTAGGCAAAAATGTCTCAATAAATCATAACTAAACCCTTATATCACCGAGATGACCCAAAAAATAATAATTGAATAGAATTAGAACCCTGGACCTCTCTTTTTACAAATAACTAACAAAACGCCTTTAACCAACTTGCTTTTGAAATATTTAGGTGCTAAAAAGCATTAATTTCTAGATTATCATGATTTTTCAAATGAAAGATAAAAATATATGGTAAAATCTTTCACCAAACTCTTAAAAGGACTTTTACCAATTTTAATTCATTGTAAAAACATTCATCAGACCTTCCTATTTTTATGGGACCCACTTCAATGTTGAGAGGGAATAAAATAGGGTTTTCAAAATGTTAGAATTTTTCTTAGTTTGTCGAACATGTCCAGCATGGGATTTTAACATTATCCCATCTCTCTCTTTAACCTTGGTTCTTTCAAGTCTTCTAATTTGCTTGCAATAGATAAGTTTCAAATGTAGTTTAATTTGAAGTGAGTAGAGATGACATTGCAGTTAATTCTTCTCTCTGGCTTCACGCCTAATGTACGACTTTGGTTTTGATTATTGTATAAATAAAATGTTGGTGTTGATCAAAATAAATAGAATTATGATTTGATTGAATAAATTTAAATTTATTCTGACCACATGCTTACCCAGTCCAGATAATAAGATTATATAGTTCACTGAAGAGTCATTATCTCATCACAGCGTTTAGTCAACCCTCATATAGATCTTATGCTTCAGTGTATTCAATTAGAACCTGATTCGTACTGCTCATTCCCTGAAGTTTGTGGAAGCGTTGCACCGTACCAATTACTACTTTAAGAATAATTTATAAATAAAATTATACTAGACTTCTAGCCATGCCTTCAAATTCCTTCAATATTTATTTTTCCTTGAGTAGATAATCTCTGATACCACTGATGGCTCCAGGTTTCAGAGGAAAAATTCATCAATTACATCACGAGCATTGTGTTTCACACAAGACAATAAAATATTTTTTCATGATGAACAATTACAATGTGGCTAAAATATTTATAAGCTTTTACAGGTGGTTATGGGATGCAACCAATTCGCATGAACCAACTTATTTAAAAATAAACCAATTAAAAATAATAAAATAAAGTCGTTTGGATCATAAACCCAACATCTGTAACAATGTGCTGTATTTGTTGTGTAACTAAACCAGTCCAAATCTTTGAAATTTGTGTTATTATATAATTTGTTTCTCATGGAGGCTTGTGTCTATATGACAATCCTACTATAATGCCCCCTTTTGAGATGAGAGATATATCTTATGAGTAATATCATGTGACCATGTGGAGAATATGTCATCATGGTAATGTATGTGTCAATCAAGACATGTATGTGACTTATGTAATGCAGGGCATGTAAGTTTCAAGTCTACATAGATATATCAATGAAGTACATAATAAAAGTGTAACTAAATCAAACTACATAGTAACAATGCATGATAGAGACTATGACACCCCTTAATGTCTGCAATCTCAACAAAAATGAGTGTTAGTGTTGCACATAAGGCCAAGGGTCACATACAAGGGATATGAGATGTCCCAACAAACAAATCCAATGGCCACACATATTAGTCATACACAATGTAGCATGTCATGTAAAAGAGTAATAACATCAATGGAGCGTAGAACAAGGAACTAGTCTACATCATCCATGTGTATCATCCTCACATCACAATATAATGGCATATCATGTATCAATGTTTAATAAATAAATATCAAGGCGTATATAAGCAATATGAGTAGTTCAACCTGATACAAAGGTTATAACAATATATAACATGTAATAGTAAAATATGTGGAATAAGATGCCACCAATATCAACATGGCCACTAAGTAAAGCAAATACCAACACATGTATGGCCATGTGTAACCTCTATGTCCTACATAACACTAAGATACCATGAAATTCATGTCTGCATGTAAATAATATGCCATATACCAAACACATGATAAATGTAAATTGTGTAATATAGCAATGGTGTCATGTTCAAGTCCTAGTTTTAGATTTCTTTGAATATTTGAATGCTTTTGTATTTTAAAATTATTTGATTTTTTTTGGTATTTTTGGAATTTATAAAAGTTAACAAATGATCGCATCAATTTGAGAGTCATGAGAAGTGCCTGTATCGGGTGGTGGAGGGGTAGTCTATCTTGGATGGGTGGTACCAACTATGGGTGGGTTGGGATATGATAAAGGCCGATATGGTGTACAATATATGTCATGTTTGTTGCTCATAAAACTCATAGTATGAGGAGTAACTCTAGATGGCCAAGGACTCTATGGTGTCTATTGTAAAGTAAATGGGTGTTTAAATGCCTATGTTCAATATAGAACACACTAACCCATCCTTGGTGTTAATTAAGCATGTACTAAAAGATATGGTGACATTTATGGTCTTTGAGTCACCTTATAATGTGATCAATGTCGCATAGCTAGTTGTATAGATAAATCATGTAAGCGTGTAATAATCAACTATGTATGTTGATATTAAATATGTGCATCAACCATCTCTAAATAATGATCTTGAATAGGTGTGTGAACCATCTATGAATAATGATCCTAAATATATGTAGCAACCCTCTTTGAATAATAATCATGAATATGTGTATTGATCAATTGTGATGGTGATGGCAGGGTTGGAGGAGGAGATATCATTGACTGGAGAAGATATTCGTACTTTACACCTGAAATTGAGACTACTATGTTGTAGTGTTTGTACTTTACACATCATTGCACTTATAGGTAACTACAAGAAGTCTCTACATCCATGGGCATCATAACAACATGTCAAAGGCCCCATTAATTTGTAAAATAAAAAATGGTGTGGTTAATATTGTTGAGCCCACTTAAAGAGGTACTATTATGTGTCCCAAGGAATTATGTTTTTGTCCTTATAATCCTTTAATTGATTTTGATGTAACTTATAAATCTTGTTATGTATACCAAAGGGATTGGAGAAGTGACATCGTGCAAACATTCTCATTTAAACCATTATCAATCATAACATTTTGTATAGGTTGTTCATCGATGTAGGCTTGTACAAATAATGCTTGAAAGTTTGAATCACCATGAACTATCTCATTATCATCGAATGTGATCATGGACTATTGAGGTGGAATATTGTAAGTGTACCAATGATGGTATCTAGTGGATGATCATATGTCATCGGTGGAGGATGCATGTTGTATACATCTTGTACCTCTAAAGTGCCCTTGGTTTCTACTATTCTGTGTTCATGGAAAGGATCACTAAAGATTTTTTATTTCTAATTTTTTGTTGTGTTATGGTCTAGAATCCTATCTAGGAGTGCCTAGATAGAAAATGTTGTCATCTATAAGATCTCAATTCTTATGTCTTTGCTTTAAACATATGTTCTTTGAATGCCCCACAATCTGATGATAATCATGATACACATTGTCGTCATATTTCCTTGGCCTAGGTCTAATTGGATTGAGCTCTTGTGGAGGAATGCAATAAGATTTCACTCTAGAAATTTCTTTAGTAGCACATGAAGAGGCAATGGTAATCGTGAAAATTGCTTCTTTGGTCAAACTATTAATTACAACTAGTTTGTAGGTTGTGACACTACATTGACTATGATCTTCATCTCATTCATGTTATCATTTGGTTTGACCTTATAACTCAATTCGCTTTAAAATTTCATTATTGAAGCAATCATAACAGTTGATCTAAACTTAAGTTTGTTGAAAGCAATTAATTTGATTTATTTGTCTCTCATTGTATGGCATAACTCATCAAATGATTTTAATCTCTTTTCTATAATTGACTCGTGGAGTGGAGCTAACAAACTTTGTTTGAATATTTCTTGCAATTAATTATCAACCATAACATTGGTCATCTTGGCTAGCATGGTCTTGTATTGGAGCACATAGTCCTTGGTTGGTTCATTGGACCCTAATTTGTGTATATGATAACTTCTCGTCAATGTTGATGGAAAAGTGTGATATGAATTGGTTGGTAAAGGCATTGAATGCTCTTATGGATTGAAGAGGCAGATTGTAGAACCTTCACAATGCATAATCCTTAATACTTATTAGAAGCAACTTGGTCAATAATTTGTTGTTCTATGCATAGTCATAACATGTTGTATGGAATGATCTAAGATTTTATTGAGGTTCACCTTTACCTTCATATAATGGGAGCTTGGGAGCTATAAAGGCTATTGGTAAAGGGTAGGATGTTATCTCAAGGGCTAATAAGTTATGGAGGAAAGTGTGTGAATCCATGGCATGATTAGTTCTCAATGCACCTTGCTCTAGCTATAACACCTTAGTTTGCAGAGCTATGATAGTATGCTCAAGGGAATGTGTAGTAGGCGAGGTTGGTAATGGAATATGCATTGCCATTATGCGAGGGGTGAAGGTTTCCTACATAGGAATAGGTATCAAAATATATTGAAGGCCTTGTTTCCCCCCCCAACTTTGGGTGAATGTCACCTATGCCACTAAAGGTGTAGGCATAGGAATAATATTGCTAATGGTAGTTTGAATACCTAATGTAAAAGTATTGGCTCGAAAAGATTGGATAATAATGGTAAAGGGATATTTTTGAGGTACTTAAGATGTAGCAATCTTAGCTTGGTGTGTGGCCTCAGATGCCAAGATCGATTGGACTACTCTACCCGTGTCTTCAGGACATTGACAAAGTCCTCCACAATAATTAGATACGACTTTTACTTGACCAATATGTACCCCATTAAGTTCATTGGGATCAATTATATCTTGGACTCCGTAATTATCTTGATTATCATGTTATAATGGATGCATGTCAACACAATCACCTATTTACACATATTCTTGAATAATTTCATCATAAAAAAGAAGAAAGAAGATGAAACATTCATTGTATCCATTTTAGCTGAAATAACAGGAATCATGCAAGTACATAGAAGGTTATGGCTACAGGTGAAATATTTATTGTCTTTTGTATGGGGAAAATCAAAGATCTAATTTAAAACCTTGAGGCAAAAATTTGAAACCCTAAAAGGATGAAAGCTTTAAAGAAAACCTAGGGTTTTGCATTATTCAATATGTATATGGATTCACCACTATGTTTTACCTTAATTTTTTATCAATGGGTGAGATTAATCTAATTAATTCATAACTTTGTAATGTGATTTAGATAAATAGATATGACATTCAAGCATACATCTAAATGTAAAAAGATTGAGATTGATTATTCTGATTTGATAGTGTGGCATATGCTAAATATAGAAAGTATTAAGAGGTTCAACATACTTATCTTTTTTAGTTGACTATTTGACAATGCCTATAAATTTGGAGATGAAAATTAGGGATAAATAGGTTTATAGTTCGTTTAGATTTAGAACTATTTTTTTGTTTGTGTTGGGTCAATTTTGTCGTGGATACAAAGCCAATATGCAAAATTAACACATGCACAAAGAATTTCTATTTCAATCCAAATATATTCTAAATGCTCTGATTAATTTGAATGATACATTCCGGGACATGTTACATATTTATAGGAATCATATTCCTATATTCTATCCTTTGTTTTCTCCACTAAAATCTCTGTCATTAAGCTAACCACTAAATTTGATATATTGTTATAACTATTAACAATATATCAATAATATAATATCCTATCGTAATACAAACTTATCGTATTAACCATACAATTATAACAAATATGTAACTAATTACTAATTACTATTTACCTCTTTCCATAAATACCTCAAATCTATGAAATGTAAAAGCTAATTCCTAACATTCCCCCCATAGTTTTTACATGGTGCAAAAACATTCACACTCTTATCTGCAGTATGCTCACCTCTTGTAGCATGCCAAACTATGTGGCTCATACCTTGATATAAAAAGAGCCTCACTCTTCCCATGGTTTTATAGGTTTACCATAAATCTTGACATGAATAGAACAAACATAATTGTATACCACTGCATACTCTTAAGTCTACATACTATTAACACAATCTTGTTTCACATGACCACTATATGTGAAGGAACTCATCCTACATTTATATTATGTGACCGTAATAGATGTGTCACTGAGGGTCATCTCCATAAAGAAGTAAGGCAGTCATAGGATCTCTGCAATAGCTATTCTCCTAATTATTGCCAAAACATTGTTCATGTCTTGGTGGTTTTATGGATTTCTACCACAAACCTTTTCAATATCAATGAAATGACTTACATTGGTGCTTTCTGTCTTTTTACAATGTCTTCACATTAGGGAATAATCTTTGGAATTTGCACACACAAATATCATAAACATGCATTATTTTTTTATTTTTATTTGCACAATAGAAATTAAAAACACACAACACTAAAAATAGCACACCACACTAAGTCACCAAAACATTGATGTAGCCTCGTCGTTGGTGACTGATGAGAGGTCACTGAAATACCTCCTACCTCTGTGTATCCTCCATCTTCTAGTTGGTTCACTGCTTATTCAAGACATGTGTCGTTGAAGCTCTGATGGTTCCATCAGGTTCTCTATTAGTTGCTTCCATAGAAATTGGAACCCCCTCATTTTTTGGACATCGCATACAAGTGAAAATGTGTCTGTAAGGCAATTATTTTTATTTTACAATTTTTGACTCTATAGGACTTTTGACAAAATGATTGACACTCTCAACACATTTAAAAATCAACTCTAAACTTTGTGATAACAATGACTTGATTTTTTATGAATTTTTTATATTTACAAAAAATTGAAACCTATAAAACACTATTAACATAACTATTACTTTTATTTTTATCATTTGACCTATTGTATGGACTTTTGAGATTATTTTATATTGATAAAATAATATGACTATAACAAATAACACGACTCACCATTACCAAGACTATATTATAACGTGTTACTAAATAATAAAATAATAGGATGTTAATGACCCTATTCTCGAGTATTTTTAAATAACAAAATGGTAACTTATATAAAAGATAAGACCTATCCAAAATAAATAAAGACAATCTAATATAAGATGCCTAGACCAATATATTATTTTGGACAACTTAAATTCGTTCTAAAAATTATATATATATATATATATATATATATATATATACATATATATATATATATATTTTAAACCTATGACCTTTTTTTTGTCAGGAATCTAGAACAACAAACATGGTCTGATACCGCTTGTCAGGAATCTAGAACAACAAACATGCTCTGATACCACTTGTCAGGATCTAGGAAGCACAATTGATTACCAAGCAACTAAACATGCAGATTTTTACCAGAAATAACAAGTAACTAGAATCAGAAACAACACAGAATATGAGAGACAATAACCAATTGTATTAATACTCTTCCAGAAGGAAATACAACAAAGAAGATGCCACAGTCTTCTTCCTTACACACTTCTAGGGCTCCCACACCTCTAGGGCATAAACAGTAAATCTTTTCAAGAGCTCACTCTCTCTCTTATGGTCCCAACACACAACTCAAACACAGAGTTGGTATTCACCTCCAACCAGTCAGTATCACTACTGCCAGTACCACCAGTCAATATCACTACTGTCAGTACACAAGTACTCCACGTACTCCATGATCGAGTACACATCGTACTCCAAGTAATCAACGTACTCCAAGTAGATCTCACCTAATCTTGCTCCTTGATATGTTGTTGTCACCTTTGATCTTGCTACCCTGTAGATCTCCTTTGACCTCGCACACACACACACACACACACACACCTGCAGATCAACCGATCTTACTTACCACATGTAGATCTCCAAACATGGCCTTGCACGCCTGTCGACCAAGATCATACACACATGAAAAACCCTTCTGATTCTGCAAACCAACACCCCTATGGATCTTCTACCAGATTTTGCTATCCCACAGATCTATTTGATCATACACACTCGGCACCCCTGTGGAACTAGGAAGAACACACCTTGTTCTCTTCACTCTGAAGGAGCTAACCTTGCTCTTACTCAACTAGCACAAATTACAATACAGCCCATGAGTCTATTATATAGATCTCATGCAAACAATAATTAGACATCCAATTACAATAATTAGATCCGCAGCTCAAGACTAAAATTAGCCTTTCAACATGCAAACAATTGGTTCGTTAACTAATTGTTCGTGAAACTCGTAGTTCTAAACCGCACAGGCGACCGACGTCGATTCCTATCTGTCTGGGGATGATCGATGTCGACTGATCCCTGATCGATGTCGGCAGCTTCCTGTCTACACCTGACCGACATCGGTGACTATGACACTCAGCAACCTCCTCTAATGTCTGCATCAGTGAAGCTTTTAGCTCCACAACCTAACAATCTCCCACTTGGAGATAAACAACTGCACTATACCTGTACCTGTACACCGTCTAATTTATTTCTTCGCTTGTATCCCTCTTCAAGCTCAATCCTGAATACCAACCACCACACATCCTGTGGTGCAACGCCTGTCATCCAAGTAACCTACCAAATCCGAAGTACTTGATCCTGCATAGCATGAATCCCTGTTGCTGGTCCCTCTCAGATACCTGAGAACCCACTAAACTGCTTTCCAGTGCTTCCTTCTTGAATTGACTACAAACTTTCTGATAGCACCTACTCAGGGAGTACACATGTACTCAACCTCATCATGTGATTGGGGACCCTGTTCTGTGAAATGTCCATCCATATGTGTGTTTCCCTGTTCTGCATCTTGCACTACCTTCACACAATCATCCTGTGACAACATCAATTTGTGATCTTCCCTGTCTGTAGGATTACTCATGCCAAAGAATTTTGCTGTTCCCAAATCCTTCATGGCAAATCACTGAACTAACCTTACCTTTAGCTCAACAAAACCCTGTATGTTTGAACCTTCAACTAGCATACCATCCACATACAGTAACAGGATAATATTGCGACCATCATCCAACCTGGTAAGACAAGCACAATGGTTACACTGACATTGACTAAAGCCCTGCTTTGTCATCCACCTGTCAAAACCTGTACCACTGTCCTGTAGCTTCCTCAAGACCATATGACATGGCCTTCTGTCTCACGTATCCATTCTTTCTATTCTTTAACCAAAGAATCCATTCATCTCTCAGTGCTTTTCATACCAGCTGGCAACCCTACCAAATCTCTCATTTGGTTTTGCATCCTAGGAATCAAATTCCTCATTCATGCCATGCTCCCACTGTTTCCTGGATCCTTCCTACTCTGTAGTGAGCAATGAGTATAAAGAAGAGGAATAACGAATTTGAGGCTTAGTTACCCTTTCAGTCCTCCATATGGGCATTTGAGACTCCTTGACAACTTGCTGTCCACCCAAAATCTTCTCCAGTGACCGACCTCAGTGACCACACAGTCTGCATCCGACCGATGTCAATTCCATGCGACTGTCAAGGTTGCCGACGTCGGTTATCCTATCGACGTCAATCTCCACCTGCTTGACACCACTGACTCCTTTGGTCTGCACATGATCGACGTCGGTACCTATCTGTTTGACGTTGGTTCCTCCTAACTGACCTCAGTACCTGTGTTCACCTGTGAGTGATGACTTTTTACCCGTGAGCTTTATTTGAATCATACCCATGTCCAAACTGCCTTGCTCAGAAGTATCTAGCCCCATCCACTGATCTCTATCCATCATCTCCTCCATAAACACCAAGGCTTTCCAGTTCTTAAGTCTGTCAAAGACATCTAACTTCCTGTTAAGAACATGCATCTCCTTCTTGCTCATGTGACCAAGCCTACAAAGCCACGTCTTCGCAACAAAAGAAGAATCAGTAATATAAGTAGATAGATAAAAGATACCTACTTTCTTACCACCTGCTAATTCAAGTGCATCTGCTGTGAGAGTTTTTGTGCATCTCTCATCACCCAACTTTTCTGAAGCAATTAGCCTTATTTTCAGAATCGGAACCTGCATGACCTTCTTCAACACTCATGTGTTGGCCGCCTACAATTTCAACCGGACTTCCCCTTTGCCAAAACTTTGACAAGGCACACTAGCCCCTAAATAAATCTTTCTAAAGTCTCCAAAGACCTTAACATGGAAAAATACTCTATTTCGGTTTGCATGGAAAGAGGCAACAAAATCTATAAAATAAGATTCTACTTTATCCAAGGAACATCCCAGAGCATCATGTGCAAAAACACCTGCAACATCTGCTTCTTCAGTTCCTTCATGCTGATCTCCTACCAACCAACAATCTTTTTTTACCTGCTCTTTCTTTTCATAACACCATAATTGACCATTCGTGCTTTTCAATTCCTTCATTCTTAGTGTACTTTCTTCTACCATTGCTATACTTCCACTCAATCAGAAACCTCTGAGAGTAACTTGTAATCAAACACAAACCTGCTCCCTGCAACCTTAGCTCTGATACCACTTGTCAGGAATCTAGAACAACAAACATGCTCTGATACCACTTGTCAGGAATCTAGAACAACAAACATGCTCTGATACCATTTGTTAGGATCTAGGAAGCACAATTGATTACCAAGCAACTAAACATGCAAAATTTAACCAGAAGTAACAAGTAACTAGAATCAGAAACAACACAGAATATGATAGACAATACCCAATTGTATTAATACTCCTCCAGAAGAAAATACAACAAAGAAGATGCCACAGTCTTCTTCCTTACACCCCTCTAGGGCTCCCACACCTCTAGGGCATAAACAATAAATCTCTTCAAGAGCTCACTCTCTCTCTTACGGTCCCAACACACAACTCAAACACAGAGTTGGTGTTCACCTCCAACCAGTCAGTATCACTACTACGAGTACCACCAGTCAGTATCACTACTGCAAGTACAAAAGTACTCCACATACTCCATGATCGAGTACACACCGTACTCCAAGTACTCAACGTACTCCAAGTAGATCTCACCTGATCTTGTTCCTTGATATGTTGCTGTCACCTTTGATCTTGCTATCCTATAGATCTCCTTTGACCTCGCACACACACACACACACCTGCAGATCAACTAATCTTACTTACCACATGTAGATCTCCAAACATGGCCTTGCATGCCTGCCGACCAAGATCATACACACATGAAGAAACCTTCTGATTCTCCAAACCAGCACCCCTGTGGATCTTCTACTAGATCTTGCTATCCCGCAGATCTATCTGATCATACACACTCGGCACCCCTATGGAACTAAGAGGAACACACCTTGCTCTCTTCACTCTGAAGGAGCTAACCTTGCTCTTACTCAACTAGCACAAATTACAATACAACCCATGAGTCTATTATATAGATCTCATGTAAACAATAATTAGACATCCAATTACAATATTAGATCCGCAGCTCAAGACTAAAATTAACCTTTCAACATGCAAAAAACCGATTCGTTAACTAATTATTCGTGAAACTCGCAGTTCCAAACCGCACAAGCGACCGACATCGGTCCATGTCTGTTTGGGGATGACCGACGTTGGCTGATCCCTGACTGATGTCAGCAGCTTCCTGTCTACACCTGACCAACGTCGATTGGTCTGACCGACGCCGGTGACTGTGACACTCAACAACTTCCTCCAATGTCTGCATTAGTGAAGCTTTTAGCTCCACAATCTAACAATCTCCCACTTGGAGATAAATAGCTGCACTGTACCTATACTTATACACCATCTAATTTGTTTCCTGGCTTGTATCCCTCTTCAAGCTCAATCTTGAAGACCAACCACCACACATCCTGTGGTGCAACACCTGTCATCCAAGTAACCTACCAAATCTGAAGTACTTGACCCTGCATAGCATGAATCCCTGCTGCTGGTCCCTCTCAGATACCTGAGAACCAACTGAATCGCTTTCTAGTGCTTCCTTCTCAGATTGACTACAAACTTTCTGACAGCACCCACTGCTTGGGCAAACTCAAGGAGTACACATGTACTCAACCTCATCATGTGATTGGGGACCCTGTTCTGTGAGCTATCCATCTATAGGTGTGCTACCTTTTTCTGCATCCTGCACTACCTTCACACAGTCATCCTATGACAACATCAACTTGTGATCTTTCCTGTCTCTAGGATTACTCATGCCAAAGAATTTCGTTGCTCCCAAATCCTTCATGGCAAACCACTAAACTAACCTTACCTTTAGCTCAACAAAACGCTGTATGTTTGAACCTTCAGCTAGCATACCATCCACATACAATAACAAGATAATGTTGTGACCATCATCCAACCTGGTAAGACAACCACAATGGTTACACCAACATTGACTAAAGACCTGCCTTGTCATCCACCTGTCAAAACCTGTACCAGTGTCCTGCAGCTTCCTTAAGACCATATGACCTGGCCTTCCGTCTCACGAATCTATTCTCTCTATTCTTTAACCAAGGAATCCATTCGTGTCTCAGTGTTTTTCATACCGACTAGCAACCCTACCAAATCTCTCTTTTGGTTCTGCATCCTAGGAATCAAATTCCTCATTCATGCCATGCTCCTACTGTTTCCTGGATCCTTCTTGCTCTGCAGTGAACAACGAGTATAAAGAAGAGGAATAACGAATTTGAGGCTTACTTACCCTTTCATTCCTCCATATGGGCATTTGAGACTCCTTGACAGCTTGTTGTTCACCCAAAATTTGTTCCAGTGACCGACCTCGGTCACCACACAGTCTACATCCGACCGACATCGGCTCCATGCGACTGTCCAAGTCGTCGACGCCGATTATCCTACCGACGTCGATCTCCACCTGCCTGACACCACCGACTCCTCTGGTCTGCACATGATCGACGTTGGTACCTATCTGTTCGACGTCGGTTCCTCCTAACTGACGCCGATACCTGTGTTCACCTGTGAGTGATGACTTTTTACTCGCGAGCTTTCTTTGAATCATACCCATGTCCAAACTGCCCTGCTCAGAATTATCCATCCCCATCCGCTGATCTCTGTCCATCATCTCCTCCATAAACACCAAGGCTTTATAGTTCTTAAGTCTGTCAAAGACATCTGACTTCCTCTTAAGAACATGCATCTCTTTCTTGCTCATGTGACCAAGCCTACAAAGCCACGTCTTCGCAACAGAAGAAGAATCAGTAATATAAGTAGATAGATAAAGGATACCTACTTTCTTACCATCTGTTAATTCAAGTGCATCCGCTGTGAGAGTTTCTCTGCATCTCTCATCACCCAACTTTCCTGAGGTAATTAGCCTTATCTTCAAAATTAGGACCTGCGTGACCTCCTTCAACACCCATGTGTTGGCCGCCTGTAATTTCAACTGCACTTCCCCTTTGCCAAAACTTTGATAAGGTACACTAGCCCCTAAATAAATATTTTAAGAGTCTCCAAAGACCTTAACATGGGAAAATACTCTATTTCGGGCTGCATGGAAAGAGGCAACAAAATCTATAAAACAAGATTCTATTTTATCCAAGGAACATCCTAGAGCATCCTGTGCAACAACACCTGCAACATCTGTTTCTTCAGTTTTTTCATGTTGATCTCCTACCAACCAACAATCTTTCTTTACCTACTCTTTCTTTCCATAACACCATAATTAACCATTTGTGCTTTTCAATTCCTCCATTCTTAGTGTACTTTCTTCTATCATTGCTATACTCCCACTCAATCAGAAACCCCTGAGAGTGATCTGTAATCAAACACAAACCTGCTCCTGCAACCTTAGCTCTGATACCACTTGTTAGGAATCTAGAACAACAAACATGCTCTGATACCACTTGTCAGGAATCTAAAACAACAAACATGCTATGATACCACTTGTCAGGATCTAGGAAGCACAATTGATTACCAAGCAACTAAACATGCGGAATTTAACCAGAAGTAACAAGTAACTAGAATCAGAAACAACACAGAATATGAGAGACAATACCCAATTGTATTAATACTCTTCTAGAAAGAAATATAACAAAGAAGATGCCACAGTCTTCTTCCTTACACACCTCTAGGGCTCCCACACCTCTATGGCATAAATAGTAAATCTCTTCAAGAGCTCACTCTCTCTCTTACGGTCCCAACACACAACTGAAACACAGAGTTGGTGTTCACCTCCAACCAGTTAGTATCACTAATGCCAGTACCACTACTGCCAGTACACAAGTATTCCACGTACTCCACGACCGAGTACACACCATACTCTAAGTACTCAACATACTCCAAGTAGATCTCACATGATCTTGCTCCTTGATATGTTGTTGTCACCTTTGATCTTGCTACCCTGTAGATCTCCTTTGACCTCGCATACACACACACCTATAGATCAACCAATCTTACTTACCACATGTAGATCTCCAAATGTGGCTTTGCACGCCTGCCGACCAAGATCATACACACATGAAGAACCTTTTTGATTCTCTAAACCAGCACCCCTCTGGATCTTCTACTAGATCTTGCTATCCAGTAGATTTATTTGATCATACACACTCGGCACCCCTGTGGAACTAGGAGGAACACACCTTGCTCTCTTCACTCTGAAGGAGCTAACCTTGCTCTTACTCAACTAACATAAATTACAATATAGCCCATGAGTCTATTATATAGATCTCATGTAAACAATAATTAGATCTGCAGCTCAAGACTAAAATTAGCCTTTCAACATGCAAACAACTTGTTCGTTAACTAATTATTTATGAAACTCGCAGTTCCAAACCGCACAGGCAATCGACATCGGTCCCTGTCTGTCTGGGGATGACCGACGTCGGTCGATCCCTGATCAATGTTGACAGCTTTTTATCTACACCTGACCGACGTCGGTTGGCCTGACCGACGTCGATGACTATGACACTCAACAACCTCCTCCAATGTCTGCATCAGTGAAGCTTTTAGCTCCACAACATAATAATCTCCTACTTGGAGATAAACAGCTACACTGTACCTGTACTTGTACACCATCTAATTTGTTTCTTGGCTTGTATCCCTCTTCAAGCTTAATCATGAAGACCAATCACCACACATCCTGTGGTGCAACACTTGTCATCCAAGTAACCTGCCAAATCCGAAGTACTAGACCCTGCATAGCATGAATCTCTGCTGCTGGTCCCTCTCAAATACCTGAAAACCCACTGAACCACTTTCCAGTGCTTCCTTCTCGGATTGACTACAAACTTTCTGACATCACCCACTGCTTGGGCAAACTCAGGGAGTACACATGTACTCAACCTCATCATGTGATTGGGGACCCTATTCTGTGAACTGTCCATCCATAGGTGTGCTGCCCTGTTTTGCATCCTACACTACCTTCACACAATCATCCTGTGACAACATCAACTTGTGATCTTCCCTGTCTCTAGGATTACTCATGCCAAAGAATTTTGTTGCTCCCAAATCCTTTATGGCAAACCACTAAACTAACCTTACCTTTAGCTCAGCAAAACCCTGTATGTCTGAACCTTCAGCTAGCATACCATCCACATACAGTAACAAGATAATGTTGCGACCATCATCCAACTTGGTAAAACAAACACAATGGTTACACTGACATTAACTAAAGCCCTGCTTTGTCATCCACCTGTCAAAACCTATACCACTGTCCTGCAGCTTCCTCAAGACCATATGACCTGGCCTTCCGTCTCACATATCCATTCTCTCTATTCTTTAACCAAGGAATCCATTCATCTCTCAGTGCTTTTCATATCGGCTGGCAACCCTACCAAATCTCTCATTTGGCTCTGCATCCTAGGAATCAAATGCCTCATTCATGCCATGCTCCCATTGTTTCCTGGATCCTTCCTGCTCTAGAGTGAGCAACAAGTATAAAGAAGAGGAATAATGAATTTGAGGCTTAATTATCTTTTCAGTCCTCCATATGGGCATTTGAGACTCCTTGACAGCTTGTTATCTGCTCAAAATCTATTCTAGTGACTGACCTCGGTCACCACACAATTTGTATCTAACCGACGTCGATTCCATGCGACTGTCTAGGTCATCGACGCTGGTTATCCTACCAACGTCGGTCTCCACCTGCCTGACACCACTGACTCCTTTGGTCTGCACATGATCGATGTTGGTACCTATCTGTTCGACGTCGATTCTTCCTGACTGACACTGGTACCTGTGTTTAACTGTGAGTGATGACTTTTTACCTGCGAGCTTTCTTTGAATCATACCCATGTCCAAACTGCCCTACTCAGAAGTATCCAGCCCCATCCGCTAATCTCTATCCATCATCTCCTCCATAAACACCAAGGCTTTCCATTTCTTAAGTCTGTCAAAGACATCTGACTTTCGGTTAAGAACATGCATCTCCTTCTTGCTCATGTGACCAAACCTAGAAAGCCACGTCTTCGCAATAGAAGAAGAATCAGTAATATAAGTAGATAGATAAAGGATACCTACTTTCTTACCACCTGCTAATTCAAGTGCATCCGCTATGAGAGTTTTTGTGCATCTCTCATCACCCAACTTTCCTGAAGCAATTAGCCTTATCTTCAAAACTGGGACCTGCATGACCTCCTTCAACACCGATGTGTTGGCCGCCTGCAATTTTAACCGCACTTCCCCTTTGCCAAAACTCTGACAAGGCACAACAACCCCTAAATAAATCTTTCCAAAGTCTCCAAAGACCTTAACATAGAAAAATACTCTATTTTAGGCTGCATGGAAAGAGGCAACAAAATCTATAAAACAAGATTCTACTTTATCCAAGGAACATCCCAGAGCATCCTGTGCAACAACACCTACAACATCTGCTTCTTCAGTTCCTTCATGCTGATCTCCTACCAACCAACAATCTTTTTTTACCTGCTCTTTCTTTTCATAACACTGTAATTGACCATTCGTGCTTTTCAATTCCTCCATTCTTAGTGTACTTTCTTCTGCCATTACTATACTCCCACTCAATCAGAAACCCCTGAGAGTGATTTGTAATCAAACACAAACCTGCTCTCTGCAACCTTAGCTCTGATACCACTTGTCAAGAATCTAGAACAACAAACATGCTCTGATACCACTTGTCAGGAATCTAAAACAACAAACATGCTCTGATACCACTTGTCAGGATCTAGGAAGCACAATTGATTACCAAGCAACTAAACATGCAAAATTTAACCAGAAGTAACAAGTAACTAGAATAAAAAACAACACAGAATATGAGAGACAATACCCAATTGTATTAATACTCTTTCAGAAGGAAATGCAACAAAGAAGATGCCAAAGTATTCTTCCTTACACACCTTTAGGGCTCTCACACCTCTAGGGCATAAACAGTAAATCTCTTCAAGAGCTCACTCTCTCTCTTACGGTCCCAACACATAACTCAAACACAGAGTTGGTGTTCACCTCCAACCAGTCAGTATCACTACTGCCAGTACCACCAGTCAGTATCACTACTGTTAGTACACAAGTACTCCACGATTGAGTACACACCGTACTCCAAGTACTCAACATACTCTAAGTAGATCTCACCTGATCTTGCTCCTTGATATGTTGTTGTCACCTTTGATCTTGCTACCCTGTAGATCTCCTTTGACCTCGCACACACACACACATGCAGATCAACCAATCTTACTTACCACATGTAGATCTCTAAACATGGCCTTGCACGCCTGCCAACCAAGATCATACACACATGAAGAACCCTTCTGATTCTCCAAACCAGCACCCCTATGGATCTTCTACCAGATCTTGCTATCCCGCATATCTATTTGGTCATACACACTCGGCACCCCTGTGGAACTATGAGGAACACACCTTGCTCTCTTCACTCTGAAGGAGCTAACCTTACTCTTACTCAACTAGCATAAATTACAATACAGCCCATGAGTCTATTATATAGATATCATGTAAACAATAATTAGACATCCAATTAAAATAATTAGATCCACAACTCAAGACTAAAATTAGCCTTTCAACATGCAAACAACTGGTTCGTTAACTAATTATTCGTGAAACTCGTAGTTCTGAACTGCACAGGCGTCCGATGTTGGTCCCTGTCTATCTGGGATGACCGATGTCGGCCGATCCCTGACCGATGTCGACAACTTCTTTTCTACACCTGATCGACGTCGGTTGGCCTGACCGACGCTGGTGACTGTGACACTCAGCAACCTCCTCCAATGTCTGCATCAGTGAAGCTTTTAGCTCCACAACCTAACATTTTTAACATGGATACACACAATGAAGATCTAAGATTTTAAAAGATACTATTTAAAAAAAAACTTATTGAAATATACTAACTTTGACTCAATAAAGAAAGCCATCGATAAAAAAAATGCAGTATTAAAGACCATGTGAATACTTAACAACTCATCATACGGATTACATGTGCAAAATAGTTGGGGAGTTGTTGGCAAGCTCAAAAAAATGCATATAACGTGTAGATCATTGAATAAATGGAAATCGATGCATGTTCTTTGACATAGAGTCAATGCTAGCAAATGTTGCTAGAGCTATCCTCTAATAATTTTTTTATTTATGAAAGATCTAATGAATATCACGTAGGATTTTAGATTAAGCACGAGGTAATAGAATAGATATACGCTCGAGGTCGACAATAAGGAGACTTTGTGAATGACGTGGTGAGTAGAATATAAATAACATAGACCCTTAGCCAGGCTAGAAGAATGTACTTTGCATGGCGAGTATAGATTCAACAAATACAAGATTTAGTGATCAGACATCAAAAAATACTGAATGCCATTAATTTCATGCATAAATAGAGAACGATGCTAATTTTGATTCAATTTTCAAGTCTACGCATGTAACCTTTATAATAGATTACAATTGTAATCTTTGTGAGACTGTGCACCTTAATTACAAAGCATGATAGGCCACAAACTGTAAGTGGAGTGAATACTTAAAGACCTTGCCACGCTTCCTTTGATAAACAATTATGTAATTTTTATATGACACAATAAACTCAAAGAAGAGAAATTACATCAGGCAGGGCGATGACAAATACTACAACTGCCCCTACCAACAAAGAGGAACCTCCCACTTTGATACCATTGTTATGGATTCAAAGAGCCGATATGCATAATTAACACATGCACAAAGAATTTCTATTTCAATTCAAATATATTCTGCACACTCTGATTAATCTTCACACTATATAATATATTGTTTCATGCTCTCTCTCTAAATTAATCTAAATGATACATTTTGAGACATGTTACATATATATAGGAATCATATTTCTATATTCTCTCCTTTGTTTTCTCACCTGAAGTATCTTTCATTAAGCTAACCACTAAATATGATATATTGTTATAACTATTAACAATATATCAACAATAAAATATTCTATCGTAATATAAACTTACCGTATTGACCATACGGTTATAACAAACCTATAACTATTTACTATTTACCTCTCTCCATAAATTCCTCAAATCTACAAAATGTAAAAGCTAATTCCCAACATGTTCCATAAGATAAGGTTAATATCATCCATCTATATTGACCTGTGCAGAAGGAGGGCACAATGACTATATAGTCACCTGCCACTATCTTTATTTGCTCTATATTTGCATCCTAAAATTTGATGCACATAACTTTAGAAATCAATCCCATTTGCCTTAAAACCCTGGTTGTGCTTGTGAGGTCTATAAATCTACAAGATGGGGGAAAGTGTAATGGGCAAAGTTGACCCCAATCACCCCCTTCTGACGATTGATTGTTCCCTATGTATCCAATACATCAAGAAGGGAAGTCAAGCCACATGTAGTTCTCCCACGCAGTGTGATTGTGCATTTATGCTCCTTTGTTATATGCATGCAACTAATAGTTAAACTTTGATACTTGACAATGTTTACTTTGACTTAGATTTATAGTGCTTTAAACCTGGCTTATGACTGCTCCTAGTGATAGATTTCAAATTTGGGAATAATAGGGTAGATTTACTTATTGTGCAATAGTGTGTGTGTACACACACACACACACACACATCAAATAAGTTCCAAGTTCATTTTGAATGAGACCTTGATTTTCTTTTACATGAGTCCAATTGGGTAATTTTTCACATCACTAACAAGCTAGGGAAATGGGCTTTTGAAAAATAACTATTATTGGGAGTGGGTTGGTACTGACTACATTAGATCAATATCGACTGGCGATACTGACCTGATTTGGAGGAAGCAATCTATGTACAGGTGGATAGAAATGAGAGTTTGTATATGTTTGTGTAAGATATTTAGTGGGTTTAAAACAAACAATGAGGTTTGTTTAGGTGTGTAATAACATAACGAAATGATAGACTCATAAGATAAGTTGCAAGTGGAAGAAAATAGAAAATTAGGACCTTACTTGTGTGGTCAAGTCATGCATGGTAAATGTGTTTCATTCTTGTTATTGTCAAGTACTCAATACTATATTTTAATATCTATACTTCCTTTTTGAAGTATATTAATCCAGATTTAAGTTAAGGGTCAGAATTGTTATCTTGCCCTTTTCCCCTTTTACTTTATAAAGTTTTTTTACCCTTTTTAATAAGTGAAATCTAGTTACCAACTAATGTCATGGGTGGTGCCTCAAATTCACTCCTTTACCTATTGAAACTATACCACCTTAGGTGCATTTAAGTTAATTCTTTTAATTTAGCAATAAAATACAAGTACCTTCTTTCTTTTGAAAACTTGGACTATGCTAAATACTCTTTAGGTATTTTATTAATGCACAAAGCTTAAGATACAATAATGAGATTTATTCCAACTGAGTCTCTGCATAAATCGTTTATGTGTGCCAACACAAAAATAACGTAGTTCATTTGGATCTAGAATTGTAAGTGGTGTCAAATTTTGAACAAACTAACTATGAAGCTTGCATAACGATAGTCTACTATTACACACAACTAAAAAAGTAGAATGAAACAATAAATGCATGTAAATATCAAAATCTAGGGTCAACTAACATTTTTGGCTTTCTCTCTCATTCTCGGTCTACTTTTTACATTTTTCCACTATGTTTCTCTTGTAGCCAAGCCTAGCTTCATGTGGAATCTAGGCACCTACAAAACTATTAATAAAACTTCAACAATAATTGTTTTTCAAAATAATAATAATCACATATTGAATCAAATATTGCTTATTAAATGTACAAATTAATCAAATCAAGGTATAATACTTTATCCAATGATATAAAATATCCCAAGTATTGTCAAAATAATAAAACTATAGAGTATAATAAAATAATCAAGATGATAAAAATGTCAAATAATAATTGGTCTAAACAGCAACAAATTATTTTGAACATACATTCACATTAAATGTCTCATAAGATTAAAAAAAAAACAATCATAAATAAGTTTACTTATACAACATAGTGCCTATTTAAACAAGTCTAAAAAATGAGGATATGAAATCCTCCCCCCCTTAATTTGGCAATGCCTCGGTGATAGAAATTACAATAAGTGAGGGTATTTGCTACGAAAGAAGTTTTCATCATCCCAAGTTGCACTCCTTTCACTTAATGAGTCCCATTGGACCAAAACTTTATGAAATTTCTTACTTCACAACTTGATGTTGTGATGAGCCATGATCCAAAGCAGTTCTAACTAGATATTCACCCCATCCTCCACCTACTATTTTTTCCAATTCAGGATGTGAAGGATCAGGTATATACTTTCTTAATAATGATATATGAAATACATTATGAATTTTCTAGAGAGAAGGTGGAAGTGTAAGCTTTTACATAATAGAGTATATCTTTTAAAGAATATCAAAGGGTCTAACAAACCATGGAGATGTATACACATAATATTTTTAAACTTTATCATTTACTGATGATTTCTCTCTTGAAGAAACCTATCAATTTTCAATATTTTTGAGTACATGCCTTAAAGAGAGCACTGGGAAAGGGGTAGGCATATCTTTGGTGCTTCACAATATTGTTGCTCCCTATATCATTACCTAAACCCACTACAAGTCACTTTTATCCAACTCCCTAAGCAATTAAATCCCACTTATCCACTTTCCTCGATAATTATCCTTCCAAAATAGACCCTAACTGAGCAAACACCCTCTTTTATTACTAATTTGGTTGTGTCAATCATGTTATAAAATATTAAGTGCATGTTATGGACTAAGTTGGCCTGACTAAACTAGTTCGAGACCTAATGACTACTTTTCCTGCCTAATAAAAATGAGTTAGTCGATCTTATCATCTAATTTTTTAGAAAGGTTTATGGTCAATCCTTGGCTATAAATACCACCTTCACATCAATCCAATAATGAGGAACATTCATTTTCATATTATTACAACTCATAATTCTGTTCATTCTACATTTGAAGAGTGATTGCTTAAGATTTTTCTTTGGAAGGAAGATAACTTGTTTTGTGGGAAAGTCCTAGATGGAAAGTAGGAATCTTTTAGCCTAGAGTTGATTTCTATAGTATGATACTTATAAAACCACAACAACCTATTGTGAAGCACCTTTGGCCAAGAGAGAGATTGAGGCATGACAAGTTCATCTAAAGGTAAGTATTTACAACTTTTACTCTTTTATTTGGTATATTAGATATTGAACAAAATAATAGGTTGAATGTTTTACTCCTTGCTTAGAATTACCTCTACATTAACTTGAGTAGAGTTTTTTTTTGCTTGTTATGTTCTGTTTATTTAACTATCCCCCTTTATGTCACAAGCTTTAGTGAGCATTAGATTAGTTTCCTTTATTTCATGTATTTTAGGCCTGGCTAGTGTTCTTGTGTAGTGTTACTTGATTAGAGGACTTGAAACCCTCTCTTGTAGTGTTGTGTGATAAGAGATCCCTTATATAGGTTTAGTGAATCCATATTGGTCATGTCCCTAATATAAATAGCTATGCAATGAGTTATTGGTGAGATTACCTTCTTTGAGCTCAAAATTCATTGAGTAAGACAAGTTGTGGATCTATCCTAATTCATTGCATACATTCTAGTGAACTTGACACAAATCTAAATCTTACATTTTATTTTAGTTTGTTCAGTTGTAATCAACTAGATCAAGCTTGTCAATCTAGTTTCACCTTTTCTATGCAGGGTTCTTCCTTAATCAACTAGATTAAGTTGATTGACCCAATCATTTTGTTTGATTGTAGATCCGGGGTTTTCAGTTGATTAGGTCATGTTAGTCGACTTAGTTTCATCTTCTATGTGCAAGTTTCTTCTTCGATCAACTAGATCGAGTTGGTTGATCAAGTCATTTTGTCTTTTTATAGATCTAAGGTTTTTAGTTAACTAGGTCACGTTGGTTAATCTAGTTTCACTTTCTATTTGCAGGTTTCTTTCTTAGTCAACTAGATCAAACTAGTTAATCCAATCATTTTATCCATCTATGGATCCAGGGTTTTTAGTCAATTAGGTCATGATGGTTGATCTTGTTTATTTTTATACTATTTATATTTTGTCTTAGTAAACTAGATTGTGTTGGTTGATCTAGTTTATTTTCCTATTTTCAGTTAATCAATATCCTTTAGACTAAGTCGAACTGGTCAAATCTATTTAATTACTGTGTTTTCAAATTTTTACCTCTATAAGACGTAATCTTCAATCAACAAAAATTTAACACTCTTAATAATACAAGTAAATCGACCTAGTCGATTTTGTTTGATTTTCCATTTTCATTCTTAATAACTTAGTATTTCAGTCTTGTCCTTTTTAATCAATTTTAAAATCCCAAGTTTTTAATTTAAATATCTAAATTACTTTAATAGCCTTCATTGTTTTTAGTTTTGTTAAAATGTAAGCACATAGTCAACTAAATCAACTTGGTTGATTTGGTTTAGTGTATGTGTTTTTTGCAACAAACTAAATCGACCTATTTGATTTTATTTGTTTGAGGCATGTTTTCACAATAGATTGCGTTGACTAGTGTTAACTTTGTTCTATTTTGTTTGCTCAACTAGATTGACCTGCTTGATCTTGTTTCATGTGTTTAATTTTTAGCATAAGCAAAGGTAGTTAGCCTCTATTTTTCAGTAGTAATTTAGTCATTTTTACTTTGAAAAGTGTTGGATGCATGTTTATTTATTTTTAAAATTACAATTTGGTTTTCAACAACTTGATTTTCGCCTTTAGTTTCACTTTATTTGGATTTCCCTAAAAATTGTGTATCGATAGTTTTAAAACTACTTAGCTATTATTATTAAGGGCTATGCGATATTATGTTTACGGTTCTTATCTATAATTTATAAATATTGTGGTATGAGGGGTTTAACCTAACCATCATAGCCATAATATAGAGATAAACATTGTCTTTAATTTCTATGTACGTCACAATATTTCAAAAATTCCTAAGATTTCCCTTTGAATTGAGCATTAGGAATTCAACCATCCATTTGATCTTGTGGTGCATCAATTAGTGGTTAATACTGATAAGTTACTTCTAGCTTACCCTTAAAACTAGGTTTAGTGGGCTATGTGAACGAAATTTCTTCCATAGTTATCAATTTGAAACATTAGGTTGTCACTATCTAATGAATAATCAAGTGTCTTTCGAAGCCTACACTATCAAGCAAAACCTTTTATTACAACCTATTGATCTTCTTTTCAGATAAATTAGTTAGCATTAGTAGTTATAAAATTATATTTTCTACTTACTACTTACTACTCTATGTTTCATCACAGACTACATTAGTGAACGTTGATACAGTTATGTGATGTGTGCCTCAACTAGATCGACTAACTCTATTTAATTGACTTTGTGTGAATAGACTATGTTGACCAACATGACTCAATATTATATATTTGGTGTGTTTATGTTCTATTTTTGAACTAGATCATGCAGTTCTACATTGTTCAAAAAATATCCTCACCTATGCAACTAAATCAACCTATTTGATTTAGCAAGTTATTTGCTTTTCCAAATCATACTAGATCGACCTGGCCGACCTAGTATCATATCACAATGTCTTTTCTTAGAAATATCTAATTAGATCGACTTGGTCGACCCTGTAGGTCCTGGTCTACTTAGTATAATTACAAATCTTTGAATAACTTCCAGACATAATTCATTAGGTGGCCAACTTAGTTAAGTAGGCGACTGACCTAGCTTGTTTTGCTTTTATCCATCAAGAACATTGTTGCTTTCTTTAAAACATCTAACTAGATTGACCTAGTTGACCCTATAGGTCCTATCTGACTTAATATCATTTCAGATCTCAATGTAACTGGTTGACCTAGTTTAATAAGTGGTTGACTTAGTTATATTTATCAGTGTTTTTCTATTTTAGATTTACCATAGTTGTTTTCTTTTACACATTATTTAGCATCATAAAATCACATATCAAAATATTCATTGACAATATTAACCCATTTAGAAGGTATATGGGATGCTATTTCTTACCCACTTTAGCCACCCAAGAAGATAGTCCCTCATGGTTCACATGCTCTCGACCCTCATCTAGATCTATCGAATACAACATGGTACGAGTTACGTCAAATTATGATCTAGATGAATCTAACCTATTTAACACTTTTATTGATAATACCATTTATATTCCTAACATTAATGGTACTCTATCCAAACTTACTTATTGTACCATTGGAGCAATAGATACTAACATGGAGAACCCTCCCATAGGAAACATTCCTATCCCTAATCTTGGAGATGCTCCTTCCTTTAATACTAACATTCTACAAGCTACTCATCCTAACATTCCATCTGCTACCACTAGCAATCAAAACACAACCATCAATATAACTCAAAGTCTTTCCCAAGTGGTTCATCAAATGAATGTTATGCAAATAGCTAACAATTCTAAAATAATGCAAATTAAAAATCACATATTGAAAATGGATAATCAAACACCTCTTATCAAGCCTCAAAATAATCAAAAAATTATTCTCCCTCCTCTTTGAGATGCCAACATAAATATCATCCCCCAACCTCTCATGCATAACAAGATGCTTCAATATCTTCAAAATGAACCTTTAGCTCCATTTATTATATCCATAGACATTGACAACATTTTTCTAACCATTAAATATGATGACACTAAAGATCTTTCCCTTTTTATTAAAACATTTGATAATCTCTACAAGAAATTGGTCCAAACCAACACTTTCTCTACCACTAAACTACTTGTCAAAACATTCATAGGAGATGGTTTAGAATGGTATAATTAGTTTCCCCTACATTCCATTTTACAACTAGAAGATTTAATTAATGCTTTAGTTAAATAATTCAACAAAAGTGTCTTCCTAAAAATTTCCTTAGTCATTTCATTAATACTAAGCAATTATCCTCTGAATCTGCTCACACTTTCATTAAATGGTGGAAATCATTAGCTCACAAAGCGAATCACAACATGAGTGATGATAATATTTAAAATTATTTATCATTATATTAAAATCTTCTCTTCAATATAGGTTCAAAATTTTTCCCGTCACATGTTAGAAGAGGCATTTGACCAAGCTAAAAGACAATATTTCCTTATGAACCAATTTGAGCCATCTCATAACTCAATCAAGGAATCTTTCCAAACTTCAACTAACATGATCATTAGCACAAGTTCTCCATCTAAATCCCCTCCAAAAATTGAGAGCAATCAACTCAAATAAACAAACTTCTTCCCACACACCATTGGCAATATCAGAAATGAAGAAGTTATTATCTCCATATAAACTATGATCTCTTAAACTCTTGGAATAATAAATCATTAAATTAGTGTTATAAACTTATTACACCACATAATTTGACTACATTATGGTCCTTGGTATTTGTCTTAATTAAAACAAAATTCATTTACATGTGACTTTCCATCAACAACTGTCAAACTCTTTCATTGGTCCGAACAAATAGTGGAACCCATGACATTGTATCATGTCTAGACTCTTTCAAACAAAGCATTCCAATAATACAAAATGAACTTAAAATATTATAAGGAAATATAAATACATTGACATATAAAGTCCAAAATTATTATAAAAAAATAGATATAATCATAAAGGAAATCAGAACTATATATATACAACTTAAAGTTTCTAGATGAGTACAAGATAGTGTTATAGGCTTCCTTGCCTAGTTATGACAACATTGGGTTTCAAGCCCTTACATATTTACAACATTTTATCCATATTCAAAAGAATTTATTCAAATATTTAGTTCATTTGAGACACATAAAAAAGATAAGACAAATGATTATAACCTTTCTTTATTCAACTCAACATACAATATGTTGAATATAAGTAAAAACTTTTTTAATGAATGCAACTTCAAATGCATAAAGATCCACAGGAAGCTTAATGATCATAATGCAATTAACTAGTAAAGAATCATACCCAAAAACATCCTTATACAAAGTGATAACAAATTTAACTTAAACTTTTCATGATAACATCATTAATTATGGGCATAACTAGCCTAAATTGGTAAGCTTTTAATCTTAAAAACTTGTATACATTAAATCAAATACAATAGTATGCTATAACATTATCAAAATATAATTTGACAGTATAAACAAAATTTATTCTCCTTTTAATTACCATCTCAACCCAATAATTACACTCTTCACAACCAACAAGTAAATTCAACAAAATTTTATCAACTCAACTTTTTTTATATATTGAAATATCGTTAACAGAAGACTAAATCACCCAAATGTGAACAAAAAGAGTAGAAATACCATGAAGATAGATGAATGTAACCAACCAGTTAGATATTAAAGTTCAACTAAAAAGAAAATGATATTGTAATATAAAAATAGCATCATGCAGGAGGCAGTAATAAAAATGAACAAACAACACAAAGTAAATCCAGCATGTCATCGGATGACAAGTGAACCACAACAACCATTAACCATTCACATTTTCCTTGATTCCAACTATGAAATCCAAATTGTCCCCCTAAGGTCCCATTTGCAGTGCCATCACATGTCACTTTTGAAAATTTCCTTTTTTATCCTCCTCGAGCAAGAAATATCTATCCACTTTTTCCACTAGTGGGCTAAAACTATTATCCCACATAAAATTCATCACTTCGTTGGCTTCCTCGGTCCCACATGTGTCCACCATTTTTTCCAACTTGTAAGTTCCTGAAAATTTATGTGAAAGGTTTGCCAAATCTACTTCTGTTCATTAATGGGAACTAAAAGAAGATCCATACAAGCCTCAGGAGTCTACTGCAAGAAGGTATTATCTACCCAATGAACACCAATATCCAATTCCATTTCTTCACCGATAGAGGGGCTATCACCAGTGTTTTGTTTTTTTGTGCTGGAGATTAGATTGACTTTCATATAATCTTTTGAATCTACTATCCACCCCTTAGTTCCATTCTTATTAGAGTCAAAGGAATACATCCTATTGGGTGAATATTTTGTTAACAACATAATGGTAACAAAATGGTAATTTCAGCCACAATGTAATGAGATAATTCTCTCCTCAAGGAAAGGGGAGGCTCCCCTCTTATTGATAACTAACACAAAAAGTAATTATTTATAGCTATTTACATTAATTTTATCAAAGTGGGTGCTATCATGTCATGCAATTCTCTTTTTTCAGAATTGATGTTCATTTATAAACTTTCTTCTATTCCTTACAATGTGTTTTGGAAATACAAAATTACTCGACGAAGCAATAATAATCGATATTCAGATAGTTAGCCAAAAGAATAACTAAAATAATACTAGCAAGGTAACGTGATTAGATAAATGGAACAAAGTGCAACCCAAAGTCTTCACCTTACTTCCACTCAAAGATAAAATCACCAAATAAAAATAACTTACGACCCAAATTCTCTATGTTATGTCACTCTCAATGATGAACATAAACCCAGTAACTAAAATACAACTCAAAGACTCCAAAATCAACTTCTTAGCACCTTCCATTTTATAGAAATTTCACACCACAATCCAATCAAAGCACAATAAAATGTAATGTAATAGACATAAGAACATTTCCAACACACCATAAGTTTATTTCAACACAAAGATTGAAAGATCACTTGATTTTCTTATATTGAATGGAATTCAAGATTTACAATATGAACACAAAGTTTCAAATTTGTTTCTCAATTCGGTAGCGTTTCACTTCTATATCTCTTGGTGATCCTTTACAAAAGAACATTCTCCTATTTATAGAGAGGAGCTATGAGAAAAAATATAAATACATTAACTTATTCATTGACAGAGTCCAATTTGACTTAGGACTGTGTACTTTTCCTAGGTGCAAATTGCATCAAACAAAATTACATATAAAAGTTACAAAAATAAACTAAGTGTCCTTAAACACGAAAATTTATTTCTTTTTATTTTTCTCCAGGAATGCTTCATATTTCTTCAAGGTGACTTGGACTTCACTGTCATCTGGATCCGATGTACTCCTGGAAATGGCAAAGACCCTTATGATGAAATCTTCTAGATTAACTGGAAAGTCCTTGCTTTTGTCCAAGATTCTTTGCAACTTATCCATTATGACTTGAAACTCAACAAATTTATCGATGGAGTGAGGAATGAACATTTCTATCTTGATCTTTGTCTGAATCAAAGATGAGAACTCCTGAATTACTGTCTCCATAGGAAGAATTTATTGGGAATCGTCTCTTACTTGACAAAGAAGCTCTCCAATCTTATCTATAAGATCTAAGATTTTATTATTACACATATCTTCAACTTCTTTGAGATCTCTAATTAGATTCTCAAGATCTTTTTTATTCTTCATTGCTTCTCTGTACTCAATGAATACTTTTCTATTCTGAATAACCTTTTGCTCAACTAAGAGTTCCAGCTTGAATTGACATAGTTGAGTCCATGTATTAATATCCTTTTCAATCAATTACAAATCTTGAGTGAGTTTCTTAAGCATTTATTGAATTTCCAATTTTACCTCACTCAAGTTTTTCAAAAATTCAATGGTAGAATGCAACCGTTGAGTACCTTATGTTGTCAACCTTTCAATCTAGGCATTGATATCCTGACCTTGAGATCCAATTTTCTCTGCCTGCTAAATAGATTTTTCTATGTTTTCATGCTCAAGAGGTTCAATGGAATATAAAGAGTGTGTGATCTTTAGTAAAATAGAGGTCAGTTTTTCTACTTGTACCTTTAGTTGATCCTTTTTTTTGTCCTTGTCATATCTTTCCAGCAGGGATGCTATAGCTGCTTGTAAATCTTCCTTTGCACCTTCGTGTGTTTGTTTACCTAGATTTATCCGTACAACCACATATTCAAACACTTGGATATCTTCAATGTTTCTATCTTGGGAAGGCACTCCAACCTCAACATACTTGTGTCTAGACTTTAAAATTACTCTTGACATGGTTTTAGCCTTTTTTGTCATTTTGGGCTTTATTGGCACAGGCTGACCAAAATGAAAATCATTAGGAGAAATAGATTGCTTCTTCCTCTTGGGTGTTTGAGTCGTCAGCCATGGAGGAAGAGGAGATGTATCTTCTGGGATGGAGGATGCCAAGGATTGTGAAAGTTGGGAAAGACCAATGGTTTGTGAAGTGGGTGGAATGGAAAGTGAGACAGTGGAGGTATCTTGTGGTGTAGTTGACACCAATGGGATTATGGTTATGATTGTTGGAGTTTGGGTTGGCATGACTGACACTTTAATCCTTATTGGAAAGTTGGATACTAGAGTAGCAGGGACTTGAGTTGTTATTTTGGAGGATGTTGTAGACATAAATTTATCTATATCCTGTTGGGTAAAATACAAATTAGTAGGAGACCCCAATGACTTTGAAGGACTATGCAAATTTGATAATGAATTAAAAACTTGATTGAGAGTGCCTTGCAAAGGGACTTGGAAAATCATGACACTAGGAGGTGAAGGTGGAGATGAAAGAACAATTTGGGGAGGAATGGAATCAATTGGTATAGTTGGTATTATAGAGGGAACTATGGAAAATGTTACTTATAAAACTGTTGTTTGAGATTTCAACTGAAGGAATCTTTGACTATGTGGCCATCGGCTATTGAGTCACTGGTTGAGGTGATTGTGAAATTGTTGGTTGAGGTGGTGCCATACTCATAGCTAGGTTTTCCTCCTTTTCTATTTGAACAATCTTTTCTACACCAACTTCTTTATATTTTCTCTTACCTTTACTTACAAACACAAACTGTGGTTTTTGTGTAGATGTATAGGCATCTTCTTTATTCTTTGTCCTCAACTCCTCTCATTTCCTTGTAGTATCATCATCGTATTCTTCTTCTGAGCTAGTCTTGAAATGTTTCAACTTGATACCTTTAGACTCCAATCAAGCATTAGTCCTTGCAAGAATAGATTGAAATCTATCTCTGATAGAGTTGGATTCTTTGATGGACCATTGGATTGGTAGGGGAGGAGTGGAAACTACCTGAATACCCTCATATGAGGGGTCAAATACATTACCATCATCTGATAAATCTTCTTGAATATCAACCAATTTTAGATTATCAATTTGATCAGCGATAAGATGATTGTAATGAAGTCTTATCACATATTCATCAGTCCCACACTCTGTCGAGATATCTTCAATCCTCTGCACATAAGTATAGTTACCTTTCAACTTCTCCTTTATCATTCTATAATCAAATTTTTTTCTGCTCTTGAACCTCTTTAGAGTGACCCATTGTAGTTTAGTTTCCATTATTTTGGCTTTTGGTGTGGTTGAAATTATATATCAGCGAATGTTGATTAGGAACTTGAAACCCCACTTATGAGCATTTGATTATTTTTTATGCACAACCATCATTTTCCAGCACATCTCCATCAAAATCAATTTATCACTTGGGTACCTAGGCAACATGTATGGTTGTTCATCAAACCCTCCTACCCTGATGTAGGTGAAAGTTGGGAATTGCAGAAAAATGCAACCAAACAACCAATCTTATTGACTATTGCCCATGCTTGATCTAAAAATCTCTTTTTCTTGAGATCTTGTTCGAAGATGCCAATGAACTTATAAAAGAAAGCATCATTTACTCTCCTATAGTGTTTTATGCTTTCTTTAAGAGTGACTTGTGGGTAGTATTCATGTACCAAAACCTTTTTCCTCTCACCATTATTGGTTAATCTCAGGCAAGCTTTCATGTTAGTTGTAGCATATAAAATATAGGAAGTCATATAAAATTTTAGAGAAGAGGTCACCTCAGAGAATTGGTGACATATAGCATCACTAATTTGACTTACCCTGAATTTTTTTTGTTTATTCTTCTTGATAATGAAGATGTAGTGATACATCCACTCTTGAAAGACGTTTGATGTGGGAAGACCCTTGACCCTACTTATGAGAGTGATCAAATCTCCTACTTCTAAGAATTTACTGTGATATAGGTACTTGGGCCATCTTGTAATTGAATGTTTAGGAGTTCTGAGCCAATGAGAATTGATGTGTTTTTTACACTTGTCAGAATTCCTATCATTGTGCTCTTGAGCTGAGTTTATACTCACATCTGAGTATTCTTCAATATCTGAGAGATGAAAGATTTTTTCGAAGTACTCATCATCTAGTCAAATGTTCACCTTCCCACTTGCATCCTTAACTGACTAGTTTCATTGTCAAAGTGGTCAACAACTGCTAAAATAATTTTTGGATCTTGTGTAGACATAGAAAATATAGCTGCCAAATGTATCTCAATGTTTAAAATAGGTTGCATGTGTTGACCAATGGGATCCTTACCTGACCTCTATAAGAAGTCAGCCATATCAACATGACCAATTTTGGTGTCTCTGATTTGATCTACATTTGACTCAACTGCAGATGCCAAAAACACACCTTGGAACTTATACTTCATTGCTTTCTTTACCAGGGAATCCTTTGACATTGATCAAGTACCTGCAAGAGAGAATGTCAATTCTGCAGAGAGCATTTTTTCACATTCTTTGGAGAGAATGCAGGACAGAAAAAAATCAGCGCTCCTACGCGGGATATGGATAATTGGTCTTTGGTGCAATCTAAAAAAAACTCTCTAGATTACATGGGTGTTTGATAGGAAGTGCAGTTCAGAGAATTTTCTTTGAACTACATAGGAATTAGGTAAAATTATTGAGGTTAGGTGTAATTCAGAGAAGATTCTTTGACTTACATCAAGTTTGGTTATGTCTTGGTGTAAGTCAGAGAATTTTCTTCGACTTGCACCTTAGGGTGTACCTCATAGAAAATTCTTTGATGTGCACCAAGGGGTTACATGCACTTTGGAGAAAACTCTTTGATGTGCATTAGATTATGGAGGAGAGAGTGCACATCAGAGAAAATTCTTTGAAGTGCACTCTGAATTGAGAACAGGTAGATTGGGATGCACGTAAGAAAATTTTCTCTGAAGTGCACATAACTCGAGCTTGGATTATTTTAATCATGCCTCACAAAGAAAATTCTCTAAGGCATGCAGGGAAAGACTAGGGTTTCGTAAGTCAGTTTAAATTTGAAACATCATTTCGAAAAACATGAATCATGGGAGAAGGGTCGACAAAAAATAACAAAATAAGGTTAATATGAAAAAAGAATAAAACAATCCAAAAAAGATAATAAACTAAGGTAAATTAAGAAGAAAGAGGAAAAACAAAAGGAAAAATAATAACTACGAAAGAGATGTCACGAGGAAATGATGAACCAAGGAGATGCAAACAAGCATGTGAACAGTGAAAAGAGGGAGCACACCAACTCAAAAACAATGAAAAGAAGAATGTTAAAATTATGGTGAAAAAAATAAAATTACTATGAGTTAATATATAATGAGGAGGTAATTAATATGTAGTAATTAATGTAAGAATGGTGGGCCTAGGTGTAGTGTTGGAGAAAATCTATGACCTTTCACATGCAACAACAGAGAAATTCTATGTTATTGCACTTTTGGGTCTAGTCCAGAGAAAATTCTTCAGTTTGCACAATTTGAACTTGGTGTAGTCCAAAGAAAATTATTTAGACTACACGAGGTATAAAACTTCTTCAAAAGACAAACCTTTTTTAGGACAGACAAAGGCAAGAAGGCAATGATTGGCCTCATTTTGCATTCTTAGAGCTCATGGGCTATGAAATAGACAAGTTTTGTAGGGGTTATCGCATGAATTGAGGCTACTAAATTCAAGGATAATAGTTGGCTCTGATTCGGGAATTTCCTTCAAGCATTATTTGAAATGCTTAAAGGAAAGAGAATCCTAGAACTCTAAGTGCCTTTCTCCATTGGACCATGGAGTCAAGCGACATACTAGGCAAAAGACAAAATAAAAAGAACATACATATATATCCAAAATATACAAATTTATCTGTAACCTCACTGAATGAAAAGCTTCAGATGATGCCCACTATAGGGCAGTGGTTTTGGTGTTCCATCTAAGTATGCCAAGAGGAAACTGTGTTTCCCACAAATTTGATGGATGAGGAAAGGGCCTCTCCAAAAAGAATCAAAATTTTCATGCATCCCTTTTGGCTCTCTTCTCTTGTCCCACAAAAGAACTAGATCTCCAACTCAAAAATCTTGTGACTTGGCTTTTGTGTCAAAAAGTTATTTGATGTGACTTTGATGTTTAGCAATTCAGTCCACTACCTTTGTACGTTGCTCCTCTATCTTAGCAAGGTACATAATACGTTTATCTAAGGAGCTTTCAAATGTTTTGTCTTTAATTGCCTTTACCCGTTTGAGAGTAGGCAACTCTAATGTAATAGGTATTTCTAAATTCAATCCATACAAAAGTTGAAAAGTAGACATACCAATCGCTCGCTTGGGAGTGATATAATGAACCCACAATGCATCATACAATGCCTTATACCAAGTTTTTTGATTATCCTCTACCAAATTCCTAATGATAGTTACCAAATTCTCATTACTCAACTCAGCTTGACCATTTCCCTGAGGGAAGTAGTCAAAGGTGTGAGATAGAATAATTCTATATTCAAAATAGAACTGAGTCATCTCTTAGGATGTGAAGCAAGCAACATTATCGGTTGAAATTTTTTTAGGCTCACCAAATCTTGTGATGATATTTTATTTGAGGAAGTTACAAACAACCTCTGAAGTGGCATGTTTAGTTGGAATTGCCTCCACCCACTTGGTGAAGTAATCTATGTCGTAAGAACATAACTATGACCTACACGTGATAGTGGGTTCACCATGCCAATGAAGTCAATACCCCATTACTGAAAAGGTTCTTCAATGACTATTGGCTTGAGAGGTAGGGATACTAACTTGGATTTTCTCACAAATTGTTGACACTTTTTGTATCTATGCACCTAAGCTTATGCATCCTGAAAAAGTGTTAGCCAGTAGTATCTTGGTCACAAAATCTTGTGAGCTGGGATTGGAGCTAAAAAATGTCCTCCACATGCCAATTCGTGAAAATATTCCAACAACTTGCCTTGTTGTGCTTTATCTACACATCATAGAAAAATTCGATCAATGTTTCACTTATACAAACATTGTCCCGAAAAATGAAGTTCGTAACTTTATGTTTGATTGCCCTCTTCTCCTTGTGAGACAAATGCTCTAGACATTCTACATATGTGAGGAAATGACCAATATCAGAATACCATTCATTCATTATGCCAACTAATAAGACCATCGGAAGTTCTTCTGTATGTCCTTCATTGATGTGTACCTCTTCTAATTTAGTCTCTATAATGAATTGACACAAACCTTTTCCATGCATATGTTTTGTAGGCTTGATCTCCATATCATACTCTTGTATTTTAAAAATTCAATTACCTCTTTTGCCTCCAAATTCTTGTTGAGTCAAAATGGACTTGACTATAGAATTTGGTACTAGTGCAATGGTGTGAGAGTTGAGGATATAATGCTTGAAATGTTTAACTGCTTTCACCACAGCATAAACATGTTTTTCCATGGATGAGTACTTGAGCTCATGAACCTTTAAAGGGAAGGTCATGAATGCTCTAAGAGATTCAATCCCCTCTTTATTTGGTTGTACCAAGATGGCATAAAAGGTATGCTCTGAAGCATAACTATACATGATGATGTTCTTGGTATAGTTAGGGTAGACTAAGACAGGAGCAAGTGCAATTGCTTCCTTAATTTCATGAAAGGCAACTCTCCCATCTGTGTTCCAATAGAAAGTTCATTTTCCTTTCATCATATCGACAATGTGACCTATCTTTTCAACAAAATCAAGAACAAATCTCTACAAGAAATTAACCTTCCTGAAGAAGGAATGCACTCCTTTCTTACTTGATGGCAGAGTAAGATTATGAATTGACTTGACCCGTTCAGGATCCATCTTGATTCCTTCTTTAGACACAATGTGTCCAAGGAGCTTACCTTCTGTAACCCAAAAAATGGACTTCTTGGGATAAAGGGATATCCCATATTCACGTCACCTTTCAATCACTTGCTGTAAATGGTCACAAAGATCTTTATGGTTTTTTGAGAAAATAGTTAAATCATCAAGGTAGACCATAATGAACTAACCAATTATATATTTAAAAGCCAATTCCATATCCCTCTAAAAGGTGGCACCAACATTGATCAATCTAAAAGGCATTCTACGATATGCAAAGGTGCCCCATGGAGTAGTGAAGGCAATCTTGTGTTGATCTTCATCACGCACCTCCACTTTTTTGTATCCTAAGAAGCCATCTAACATAGATAACATCTTTGAACACATCATTGTTTGTAGTACTTGATCCATTACTAACAATGGGTAATTATCCTTAAGTGATGATTGGTTCAGATTATGAAAATCAATGCAAATGCAGATTTTTCCATTCTTTTTCCTCACAAGAATAATATTAGCTATCCACGTGGAGTGATGTATGGGAAAAATGATCCTAACATTCAACATCTTTTGAATTTCATTGAGGATGGTACCTAAGATTTTGAGATTGTACTATCATTATTTTTGTTTGTGAGGTTGAGATCTAGGCTTGTGAGGGATATCATGCTCCACTTCTTTGGGTCAAAAAGATTCAGATCAGCATATGAGTATGCTAATACATCAATGTACCAGTGTAGATGTCTCACCAAATTTTCTCTTTCCTCCAATGAGCACCATTTCCCAATATTTATCATTTTCGGATTATCTTATGTCCCTATATTCACTTGCTCAATTTTTACAGATGAATCTGATTTTGACCGTTGACGTTTAATGAATCAATCATGTTTATCAAAAATACTCTCCAAAGATACCAATCCTTTGGGAATCCTATTCCCTTTCAACTACAAAATTTCTTCATCAATTTCCTCATTAACCTTGGAAATTGATTCTTGAGCAGTAGAGTCACTCGCCTCAAAATATAATTCACTAAGTTTTTTTGCCTTCTCCAAGAACATGATGACTTGGTCATCAATGTTGAAAACTTACTAATGATTGACATTATTAGGGACACTAGTTCGAAAGACCAATTCAATGGTATAATTGTTTCCTTGGAAATCCTTATGAGGAATCAAGAGAGTACCTGAAATGACCAATGAATTATCTCTATCATTATATTCTCTTGGAACCACTAATATATTAAATGCATCAAACTCCTCCATTGAATCCCAAACTCGATTGCGATAATTTCTTAGCCTTTCATTCTTTGTTTGATAAAGATTCCTAACTTGACAAATGAATAACTCGACATCACCTTGTGCATTATATTTTTAATTCCTTTCTTATGTGCAACTTCCATCCCTAATAACAAGGATTCATATTCATCAGTATTATTAATTTTATCAAACTGAAACTTGAAGTAAAAAGGGAAAAAATTTCCTTTTAGGGATATGAGGATTATCCCAACTCCAAATTTAGTTGAAGAATAACTACTGTCAAATTCTAAAGTCCAAACCTTATTTGAATTTTCAACTTTGATAATCTCAAAATCCAAAACCTCTTCATCTGAAGAGGGTGGTTCATCTATTTCCAGACGTTGCTCTGAAATATCATCTAATGATATTGGATCTTCATCAGTGGTCAAGAAATATGTACCCATTCTAGAAGTTTCAAAGAGAATTTGGGCTTTTGGATCCTTAGTCTTTGTCATCATATACTTTACTTGTTTTTTTGGATGATGTTTCTTCATAACACGTTTAACTAGTATCCTAGCCTTAAACCAATCCAAATCTTTGCAAAAGTTATGTCCTAATAAAACTCCATATGAGGCTGGGACATCAGGCATAAGAACCATCATCTTGATCTTTTTCTCTAGAAAAGCAACAAAAGCAAATTATGCATCCTTGATTTGTCCTATGAGGGGTACTTGCTTAGTTTCCATTGAAAAGCAATGACCAAAATTCTTTGTCAAAGTTAACCCCAAAACAATAGCTACTTTGGTTGGCATGACATTGTCAGAGGAAACTGAATCAATGACACAATTACTTAGCTTATAACCATTGACAAATAAGGAAATATAGAAAGGTTCTATTTTTCCTGAGTTAGATGTAGGATTTACAACTAGGGTATTTTGCTTTGGTTTAGGGTTAATAGGTGGACCCTTGGATGAGACCTGATTGGAATTGGCCAACTTACCCTTTACAAACTTTTCCAACCTCTCGAATTGGTCAAGGTTGGATTGGAGGTACTCAGCCTCAGACATTTAGATTTTCGTCTTCTTGACATGGTATATGATATCAAAAGTTATATATGAGGCAGTCGAGGAAGTGTTAGGTTGTGGAGCTAAAAGCTTCACCAGGATGCGAACAGGAGGAGTTAGGGAGGTTGCAGAGTGTTTGCTGAGTGTTACAGTAACCGGCGTCAGTCAGGACAATCGACATCGGCAGGGTACAGACAGAAGGCAACCGACGTCGGTCAGAGATCGGCCGGCATTGACACCACCCAGGTAAACAGGGACCGACGTCAGTCACCTATGTGGTTCAGACTAAGTATTTTATGGGCAGTTAGCTAACGAACCAAGTGTTTGCATGTCAAGAGCCAAATTTAGACTAGAAGCTGTGGATCTAATTATTGTAATTAGGTGTCTAATTATTGTTTGCATGAGATCTATTTAAGAGACTCATTGGTTGTATTGTAAACTAGTGCTAGAGAGTAAGAGAGCAATATTATAAGCTCCTTCTGAGAGAGGAGAGCAATGGTGTGTTCCTCCTAGTGCCACAGTACCAAGTGTGGGTACTAGCTTGGAGAATCAGAGGGGTTCTTCGTTTATGTATGATCTTGGTCAGCGGGTATGCATGGCTTCTTTTGGAGATCTACAATGGTGAGTAAGGTCTAGTGATTTGCAAGTAGCAGCAGAGAGCAGGAGATCTACTTGGAGTACGGTTGTGTACTTGGTGTACTGGCAGCGTGTTACTGACTGGTTGGAGAGGTGAACATCAATTCTATATTTGAGTTGATTGTTGGGACCGAGAGAGAGAGGGAAGAAGGTCTTGAGGTGTGGCGAACCTTTGAGGTGGAAGAAGAAGTGGCATCTTCTTTATTGTATTTTCTTTTGAGTATTTAATACAATTGTGTATTGTCTCTCAAATCATGTGTTGTTTCATATTTCTAGTTACTTATTGATTCTGGTATAATTCTGTGTTTAGTTGCTAATACAAGAAGTAATCATATGTGCTCTAATTGAGGAGCAAGATCCTGACAGGAAGACAATGTATTTTCTTTTTTAGTTTCAGGTTTTGGGCACTAGTTTTAGACATAGAAGGAAAATAAGTAGAATGGTGAGGAGTACTTACTTGTTTATCCATTGCTATGTCCTTTGGTTGAATTGGCAAATGAGTTCCTCTTTTAGCAATATTAACCTCCTTGCATGTTTCATCCTTGGTCTTAGCTTTATCAACCTTCTGTTGTTGATTCAACTGACTTTGTGAATGAGTGAAGATGACATAAAACTCACCATGTATATCTTCCTCTTGTTCTGCTTCTTATTTAAAATTCAAAAACCTGATATCAGACTCATTAACTTCTCCTTCTTCATCTCCTATGAAGGGATTAACCTCATCCTTTGGAACATATTCTAGCTCTAGAACATCATCATTTTTAGGTTCCAACTAATTAACTGCTGCATTATCTGATGGTGCTTCTAATGCAAGCCTTGATTTTGGTAGAGGAAGCTTATTCTTATTTTGATTCCTTGAAGTATTGTTAGAATAGTTAGAAGTATTTGGGTATGTTATTCTTTGAGTATCATTATATGAAGGAAAGGACATACCTTGGGACATTTACTTCTTGAGTGATATCAATTCATTTGCTAGCTTTTGCACCATGGGATCGATGGTGATAGTATTAGGTGAAGTTGTAGAGTGTTGCCCTCTAGGCTTGTTTGAATTATTTCTTACTTTACCCCCCAAGATCAAATCATCTTCTAATTCAGTGGCTAAGCTTTGAGCATCATCAAGATTGGCAGGGGCTATTATTTACAAAAGAAAACTAACCTCTGATAATTGAGAATTGATGAAGAAACATTTCAAATTCTCAGGTGTAGGTTTAGCAACTGCTGGTCCTCAACTTATCAAACTTAGCCACCAACTCATGCATGGGATTGTGTGCTTCTTTTTTCATTTGTGTGAGCTGAGCCAACAAGACATGAACATCTTCTGCCAGCTTGAATCTTGCCTCAAACTTAGCCTTAATTATTTCCCAACTTGTGATGGTTCCTGTTGCAAGATGATAAAACCAATTAGTAACAACACTTTGGATTGTTGCTACAAACAATCTTATAGAAACATCTCCATGTTCAACTCTAAGTACTCTGCATGTAATGTAGAATGTAGCAATATGCTCATCTGGATGTTATTTGCCATCACTATATAATTTAGGGAATTTTTTTAATGAAGCACGAGGAAGTTCATGTGATGGTGGTGCTAAATTTAACAGACCAAAAGCATTTCCCCACGGACCTTGAACAACCATTCTATGCGGATTATAGGGAGGAATAACAAATCTTTGCAATGGCAAAATAGGCAAGACTCTACGAATGTTGGAAGCTTCCCCTAGTATAGAAAATCTTGTATTGGTAGGTGGAAAAAAAATTGTACGTTGAAGAGGTGACTTCACATGTGCTGGTAAAAAATTGAAGTTATGTTCTTGCAACAACTCAAATTTTGGATCAATATGTCCTGCTGCCCTTCTGCCATGAGTGTAGCTTTGTTTCGCCATATCGTGAAAGTATCCAAAAAATAAAAGAGATTAACTACATCAAAATAGTAACTAACAATAAGGTGTTATTCTTATTTAAATCGAATGAGTGTCAAACTTGGTTACATGTTCTTTTCCCTAGCAAAGTCACCAAAAATTGTTGGGTGAATATTTTATTAACAATAGAATGGTAACGAACTGGTAATTTTGGCCACAGTGTAATGAGATAAATCTCTCCTCAAGGAAAGGGGAGGCTCCCTTCTTATTTCTAACACAAGTAATTATTTACACCTATTTACACTAATTTTATCAAAGTGGGTGCTATCATGTCATCCAGTTCTCTTTTTTCAGAATTGATGTTCATTTATAAACTTTCTTTTATTCCTTACAATGTGTTGTGGAAATACAAAATTACTTGATGAAGCAATAATAATTGATATTTAGATTAGTTAGCCAAAAGAACAACTAAAATAATACCAACAAAGTAATGTGAATAGATAAATGGAACAAAGTGTAGTCCAAAGTCTTCACCTTAATTCTACTAAAAGATAAAATCACCAAAGAAAAATAACTTCCGATCCAAACTCACCACGTTAAGTCACTCTCAATGATGAACATAAACCCAATAACTAAAATGTAGTTCAAAGACTCCGAAATCAGCTTCTTGGCACCTTCTATTTTATAGAAATTTCACTCCGCAATCCAATCAAAGCACAAAAAAATGCAATGGAAAAGACATAAGAACATTTCCAACACACCGCAAGTTTATTTCAACACAAAGATTGAAAGATCACTTGATTTTCTTATATTGAATGGAATTCAAGATTTACAATATGAACACAAATTTTCAAATTTGTTTCTCAATTTAGCAATGTTTCGCTCCTATATATCTTGGTGATCCTTTAGAAAATAGCATTTTCCTATTTATAGAGAGGAGCTATGAGAAAAAATAGAAAAAACATAAATACATTAACTTATTCATTGACATAGCCCAATTTGACTTAGGACTGTGTACTTTTTCTAGGTACAAATTGTATCAAACAAAATTACGTATGAAAAGTTACAAAAATAAACTAAGTGTCCTTAGACATGAAAATTTCTTTCTTTTTGTTTTTCTCCAGGAATGCTTCATATTTCTTCAAGGTGGCTTGGACCTCACTATTGTCTGGATCTAATGTACTCCTAGAGATGGCAAAGACGCTTGTGATGGAATCTTCTAGATTAACTAGTAAGTCCTTGATTTTATCCAAGATTCTTTGCAACTTATCCATTTATTGAAACTCAACAAATTTATTGATGGAGTGAAGCATGAACATTTCTATTTGTATCTTTTTCTGAATCAAAGATGAGAACTCCTGAATTACTATCTCCAAAGGAAGAATTTCTTAGGAATCATCTCTTACTTGACAAGGAAGCTCTCCAATCTTATTTGTAATATCTAACATCTTATTATTGCACATATCTTCAACTTCTTCATGATCTTTGATAAGATTCTCAAGAACTTCTCTTTTATTCTTCATTACTTCTCTGTACTCAATGAATACTTTTCTATTTAGAATGACCTTTGCTCGACTAAGAGTTTCAGCTTGAATTGACGTAGTTGAGTCTATGTATCAATATCCTTTTCAGTCAATTCTAAATCTTGAGTGAGTGCCTTAACTGTTTAATGAATTTACACTTTCACTTCACTCAAGTTCTTCAAAAATTCAATGATAAAACACAATGGTTGAGTACCTTGTGTTGTCAACCTTTCAATCTAGGCATTGACCGCCCGACCTTGAGATCCAATTTTCTCTACCTACTAAATTATTTTTTCTGTGTTTTCATGCTCAACAAGTTCAATGGACTCAGAAGATTGTGTGATCTTGAGTAGAACATAGGTCAGCTATTCTACTTGTACCTTGAGTTGATATTTAATTTCTTATCCTTGTCATATCTTTTCAGCAAGGATGTCATTTCTACCTATAAATCCTCCTTTGCACCTTTGTATGTTTATTTACCCAGATTTATCTGTGTAACCACATATTCAAACACTTGGATATCTTCAATGTTTCTATCTTGAGGAGGCACTGCAACCTCGACATAATTGTGTCTAGACTCAAAAATTACCCTTGACATGGTTTTAGCCTTTTTTGTCATTTTGGGCTTTATTGATACAAGCTAACCAAAATCAAAATCATCATGAGAAACAACTTGCTTCTTTCTCTTGGGTGTTTGAGTCATCAGCCATGGAGGAAGAGGAGATGTATGTTCTGGATGGAGGATGCCAAGGATTATGAAGTTTGGGAAAGACCAATTGTTTGTGAAGTGGGTGAAATGGAAAGTGAGACAATGGAGGTATCTGGTGGTGGAGTTGACACCAATGGGATTGTGGTTATAATTGGTGGAGTTTGGGTTGGCATGACTGCCACTTTAGTCCCTATTTTCAAGTTGGATACTGGAGTAGCAGGGACTTGAGTTGTTATTTTGGAGGATGTTGTAGACATAAATTTATCTATACCCTGTTGGGTAAAATACAAATTATTAAGAGACCCCAATGACTTTGAAGGACTGGGTAGATTAGACTATGAATCAAAAACTTGATCGAGAGTGCCTTGCAAAGGGACTTAGAAAAGTGTGGCACTAAGAGGTGAAGGTGGAGATGAAAGAATAATTTGGGGAGGAATGGAATCAATTGGTATAGTTGGTATTACAAGGGGAACTATGGAAAATGTTACCTGTGAAATTATTGTTTGAGATTTCAACCAAAGGAATGTCTAATTGTGTGGCCACCAGCTATTGAATCACTGGTTGAGGTGATTATGAAATTGTTGGTTGAGGTGGTGCCTCACTCATGGCTGGGTTTTCCTCCTTTTCTTGTTTGAACAATCTTTTCTACACCAACTTCTTTATCTTTCTCTTACCTTTACTTACAGACACAAACTTTGGTTTATGTGTTGATTGTAAAAGCATCTTCTTTATTCTTTGTCCTCAGCTCTCTCTTTTCCTTGCAATATCATCATCGTAGTCTTCTTCTGATGCAGTCTTGAAATGTTTCAACTTGATACCTTTAGACTCCAACCAAGCATTAATCCTTGCAATAATTAGTTGAAATATTTCTCTAATAAAGGTGGATTCTTTGACAGACCATTATATTAGTGGGAGAAGTGGAACTACCTAATTACCCACATATGAGGGGTCCAATACATTCTCATCATCTGATAAATCTTATAGAATATTAGTGAACTTTAGATTATAAATTTGATCATTAGTAAGATGGTTGTAATCAAGTCTTCTCACATCTTCATCAGTCCTACACTCTGCCCAAATATCTTCAATCTTATGCACATGAGTATAGTTACCTTTCAACTCCTCCATCATTCTATAATCAAAATATTTTGTGCTCTTGAACCTCTTGAGAGTGACCCATTGTAGCTCAATTTCCATTATTTTGGCTTTTATTGTGGTTAAAATTATATATCGACCAATGTTGATTGGGAACTTGAAACCCTTCTTATTAGCATCTGATTGTTTTTTATGCATAACCATCATTTATTGGCAAATCTCCATCAAAATTAATTTATCACTTGGGTACCTAGGTAGCATGTATGGTTGTTCATCAAACCCTCCTACCCTGATGTAGGTGAAAGTTGGGAATTGCAAAAAAAATACAACCAATCTTATTGACTATTGCCCATGCTTGATCTAAAACTCTCTTTTTCTCAAGGTCTTGTTTGAAGATGTAAATGAACTTATAAAAGAAAGCATCATATACTCTCCTATAGTGTTTTATGCTTTCTTTGAGTGTGAGTTGTGGGTAGTATTCATGTATTGAAACCTTTTTCCTCTCACCATTACTGGTTAATCTTGGGAAAACTCTCATGCTAGTTGGAACATATACTTGATAGGAAGTCATATAAAATTTTAGATAAGAGGTGACCTCAGAGAGTTAGTGACATATAACATCGCTAATTTGACTTCCTCAAAAAATTCTTTGTTTATCCTTCTTGATAATGAAGATGTAGTGATACATCCACTCTTAAAATACATTGTATGTGGGAAGACCCTAGACACTGCTTATGAGACTGATCCAATCTCCTACTTCTTCTAATAATTCAATGTGATATAAGTACTTGGGCCATCTCACAATTGAATGTCTAGGACTTCTGAGCTAATGAGAATTGATGTGTTTTTTACACTTGTCAAAATTCCTATCATAGTGCCCTTGAGCTGAGTTCATACTCACATTTGAGTATTCATCAATATCTAAGAGATGAAAGATTTTGTCAAAGTACTCATCATCTAGATGAATGATCACCTTCCCACTTGCATCCTTAACTGATGTGGTTTCTTTGTCAAAGTGGGTAGTAACTATTAAAACAAATTCTAGATCTTGTACAATCATAGGAAATGCAGCTGCCAAATATATCTCACTATTTAAATAGGTTGCATGTGTTGAGAAATGGAATCCCTACCCAACCTCTGTAAGAATTTGGCCATATCAACATGGCTAATTTCATTGTCTCTGATCTGATCTACATTTGACTCAACTGCAGTTGCCTAAAACTCACCTTAAAACTTATACTTCATTGCTTTTTTGGCTGAGGAATCCTCTGACATTGATTATCTAAAAGAGAGAATGTCAATTCTCTAGAGTTAGCATTTTTTCACATTCTTTAGAGAGAATGCAGAAGCGGGAAAAATCAGCACTCCTACACGGGATATGGACAATTGGTCTTTGGTGTAATTCGAAGAAAATTCTCTACATTGCATGGGAATTTGATAGGAAGTGTGTTCAGATAATTTTATCTAAACTACATGGGAGTTGGGTAAAATTCCTGAGGTTAGGTGTAAGTCAGATAAAATTCTTTGACTTGCATCGAGCTTGGGTATGTCTTGGTGTAAGAGAATTTTCTCTGACTTACACCTTGGGTTTTGGCTTATGGTGTACCTTAGAGAAAATTCTCTGATGTGCACCAAGGGGTTATGTGCACTTCAAAGGAAATTCATCGATTTATACTAGATTATGGATGAGAGAGTGCACATTAGATAAACTTATTCAGAGTGCACTTTGACTTGAGAATGGGTAGGTCAGGGTGCACGTCATATAATTTTCTCTAAAGTGCACGTAACCTGAGCTTGGGTTATTTTAATAGTGCCTCATGGAGAAAATTCTTTGAGGCACACAAAAAATACTAGGGTTTTGTATGTAGGTTGAAATTCAAAACATCATTTCAAAAAACATGAATCATGGGAGAAGGGTCGACAAAAAATAATAAAATAAGGTTAAGATGAAAATAATAAAACAATCCAAAATAAAAAAGAAACTAAGAAGAAAGAGAAAAAACAAACTAAAACATACATGTGATCAAAGGTGAGAAATAATAACTATGAACAAACACAAACACCAAAGGGTGCACACGAGCTCAAAAATAAAGAAAAGAAAAAAGTTAAAACCACGGTGAAAAAAATAAAATTACTATGGGTTAATATATAATAAGGTGGTAATTAATACTTATTAATTACTGTATGAGTGGTGGTCCCAGATGTAGGGTCAAATAAATTCTCTGACCTTGAATGTGCAATAGCAGATAAATTCTCTATTATTGCACCTCGAGGTGTAGTCTAGAAAAAATTATTCGGTTTGTACAATTTGAACTTGGTTTATTCTAGAGAAAATTCTCCAGACTGCATGGGGTATAGAACTCCCTCAAAAGACTAATTTTTTTGAGGATAGACAAATGCAAGAAGGTAATGATTGGCCTCATTTTGTGTGCTTGGATCCCATGGGCTATGAAACAAATAAGTTTTGTATGGGTTATCCCATGAATTAAACCTACTAATTTCAAAGATAACACATCCAAAAATAAATATGATCTTTCACCTACTCAAAATAAGAATATTTTATTCAAGATTATTCATACTCTGAAACAGTGACCTCAATTGTAGTTGTATGTGACAAACTCCAATCAAGGTGTGATATAAGATTTAGATAGCCTCTAGTGTCCAGGATGTAATCAAAGGTAACTTTCAACATCCCTATTTGTAAGAAGCACTCCAATTACTTTTGTGGGATCTTTAGTTGCAAATAAATCTGCACCACCAAAATTCTTACATTGACTTCAATTGTGAAGTTAGTAAGTACCCTAGCTATACCTTGAAAGATTTCATGGTTGCTTTACTTCCATATAAACCACAAAAGTTTAGTTGAGAATACTAACCAAAATTTATGGAAAAATGGATGAACTTTCTTTTTAGAATAGACATATCCAAAGGCAATATTAAACCACTTAATTTCATAATAAAATTAATAGACCAACTAGAAAGACAACAGTTCTGTATTCTAGTAGCATATTGGCAAGAAAAAAAAAGTTGTTCTATTGAATCAACATCACTGCACACAAGATAAAAGGGAGTAAATCCCCTTAGCAAGTAATTTACCAACAACTAACTTATCATACAAAAGCAACCATCTAAAACAATATTTTTTTGGTTCAATACAAGAAGACCAGACCACTTGGAATCTAAAAGCCCAACTACAATAGGATTCACATACATTTCATTCATGATTAATCATTAAATATGGTGGGTGGGTTGAGAAAAGTTTAATTTATAACATCTTGGTCAAAAACTCATGATGGGGAGGCCCTTTGATCCATTTGATACTATCCATTAATTCATTATCATTATCTAGATGATTCACAGAGTTATAGTCCTTGAGATCTTTCCTTACCATAGAATACATCCTACATTTTGTAGTAGGAATGTGATACCTATGACTAATGATGTTCGAGGAGGTCTAACTCTTAGGACCAAATAAGTCCTTGAAATTCCTCAAACCTTTCTTGAACCATTCTAAAGTAGAGCATCCCCTGGTAAGGTTCAATGGATGGTTATTGAGATGAATATTCCACCAAATTGATCTATATCATTGGAAATAAGATCCCATCCAACTGAATACATGTTTGGCAATTATTAAATGTTTCACAAGGTCCCAGGCCTTCCAAATAGATGAAAAGATAAGAGATCCAGATACTTTAAAAGAATATGGTGAGAGCAAAATATTGACAATATGCAAACTTTTCCATCTAGTTTTACCTTTGGGAAATCCTCTCAAAATATTATTTATTACCAACACTTTCCATGGTTCACCTCCTTTAAAGGCCTTGATGATCCACTTAACAACAAGGGTAATACCTTGAATACATAAGTCTTTCAAGCCAAGACCTGTAAGATTTCTTTGTTTACAACAAAATTTCCATGAGATTATAAGCCTTTTTCTATTACCCTTCCTATCTAACCATAGATATATTATTATCTCTTTGAAAATAGATTCATTTGTGTCTTGTTAAATAACCAACACGAAGCATAATACATATTTTATGAAGAGAGAATTTATTGATAAACCCATATTTTGCCTAGGAGGGAGAGTAGATGTCATGCCACTTTTCTATTTTCTTATTAATCTTGGTGTATACCCATTCCAAAATTTATTTGAGGGAAGGATTAAGAGCAAATGGGATCCCCAGATGTTTGATCAACTGATTGGTTGCTTTCAATCCCACTCAAATTCATCAAGACAATCTAGTCGGTTCTCCTCCTAATCAATACAACAAAACTTGTGACATGTAATCTTTGAACCTGAGGCTAGGCAATATATACTCAATCTATCTATAACTTGTGCCAAGTTGTCCTTGGAAAGTTTAAAAAACAGAGTGGAATCATTAGTGAACAAGACATCAATCATTTCCTTTTGGTTGGGAAGTCAAATACCTTTTACATGGAGGCCAATATCATTCATTCTCAATAGATGGTGTAATGCCTCAACAACCAAGACACAGAGAAAAAGAGAAAGTGAACATCCTTGCCTAATGGATCTTTGAAGGGGAAGATAGTCTATAGTTTATCCATTTACCTCTAAAACTATAAAGGTATCATTTAATAAAATTGAAATCATTCTACAAGACCTATCCTGACATCCAAAAGCCCTCAACATTCTTTCAATAAAGGGCCATTCTATTCTATCATATTCTTTTTCAAAGTCAAGAAGAATCATTCCAATGTTTTGTTGAGACTCTTTTGCCCAATACATTCCTTCCCAACTTGAAATGAGATTATCTAGTATATATCTTCCTTCCAAAAATCTAGTTTGAGTCTCTGATATCACCTGGGGTAGCAATGGGGAAAGTCTGTTTGCCAAAATCTTAGATATGATTTTATGAGAACATTGAGAAGTGTAATTGGATGCCAATTTTTCAGAAGGGAATGGTCCCTTCTTTTGGAATGATTTTAATGACCCCTTTATTGATTTATGGGCCAAGAGATCGTACCCTAACTATATTTGTATACAATTCCAAGTAATATGGAGATATCTAATCTTTGTTTACCTTGTAAAATTCAGTCTGAAAACCATCAATACCAGGTGCCTTGTCAAATTTCAAAGAGTCAATCACACTCCTGACTTCATCTTATGAGGTTTTGCTATCCAAAAAGGTAGCTTGGATAGAGGAAATTTTCCTTGGAGTAGCCTTCTCACACAACACCCTGCTCTATTATATTTGCTCATCCATCCCCTCAGTAAAAAAAGAGAGAGTAGACTTATATATATATTTTAATAGATTCCTGGTCTTCTAAAATCAAATCATTTTCTTTAATTCCTATGATTTTCTATTTTTAATGCTTGGATTTTAGAAATCAAAGCAAAATTTTTGATCCCTTATCACCCAACTTGAGCCAATTGATCTTGGATCGAACCTAGGCATCCCTGGCACAATATATTTGATGTTTCCTTAAATCATGCTTGGCAGAGGAGAGCTTATTAAGCAAGGATAAATTACCTAGGTCCCTTTGAAGGCCAACTTCCAATCTGATAAGTTGTTCTTGGGCAATTCTAAAATATTTTATTTTCCTTTGTGCTTTAATTTGTCTGTAAAACCTATAAAAGTTTTTAGACATGTCCATAGAGTTTTTCCATGTATCAATTTTGGAGTTAGAATATGAGGCAAACTTTCCCACATTCGAGATTGCATGGGAACCATCCATAAATTCTCAATCTTCAAGGTGAGAGACATTGAGTTTATATAGGCCTTTCAAGGTGGAATTCTCATCTTTTTCATCATTTCTAAGATAAACTTTTAATTCAATGGGGTGATGATCCGAGATAGTAAACATACTAACTTTGACCTCATTATCATTATCTATAGGGAAAATTTCAAAGGCATATTTACTCAAGTATAATCTATCAAGTCTTGAATATAATCTTTTTGGTCCAATCTGGTTGTTACACTAAGTATACCAAATACCTTTGCTTTGAGATTTACCTTAATTTAAGGGTCTGCCAATTTGTGAAATATTTTAAATTTAGAGCAGAAAAATAACTCATTACCTTTCCATATATGAATATCTCCACCCTATTTATCCTCTCTTTCTTCAATCATATCAAAGTCACCTCTCAATATCCACAAAATATCTTTCAAATTATATGCAAGCCAGTTCTACAATTTTATTCTTTCTCTATAGTCATTGCGATCATATATATTACAAATACCAAAACTCTCATCCTACTTATTAATTACAACCCAAACCACCCTATTACAAGGCAAAACCCCATGTTCTATAATATTGTCCTTCCAAGACTAGTTAATAAGAATGGAGGCACTCCCATTACCTCTACTATGATTAGTTGAGAAGAGAATTGCATTAGGCCAAATAAATTTAAGGATGAAAGAGAGGAAATTGCCTATAAATTTAACCTACTGAAGAAGGAAAAAGTCAATATTAGCTTTGGAATGCCAAATTTATCTAACAATTAGTCTCATATTCAAGGATTTAATCCCCCTTACATTCCAACTAATAATCTGCATATACAAGTATGGGTTTACTTGGTTTTTTTAGTGGATTTATCCCACCCCCACCCCACTTTATTTTGATATAATCTAGAAAAACATTTAGAAACCATATTTTCCTTATTCCTTTTTTTACTGTTATTATCATAATTATCTAAAACCCCACTTCTAATCCTTTTCCCTCTTTGACACTAAGGCCATCTAGGGGAATGTTTTCAGGAACGATAGTTTTCAATCTTTTACCAAAGCATTTGGGGTTCTAGTTGTCCCCTTTATCATGAACAGGAAGAGTAGTTTGATCAGAATCACTACTGGATAGAACCTTCAGATCATATTTATTAGGAGAAATATCCATCAGGGGTTCTATCTGCTCAAAAAGAATATCAGGTGGAAAGGCTATTTCATTGTACACCATATCTTCAATTTTATTCCTATGAACAGACAGAGTATCATTCACATCCACCAAGGTGTCCCTTTAGAAAGGGGGTGAACATCTATCATTACCTCATCATGTAAGACAAGATGATTTCCCAAATCAAGGGGAATCTTGGCTTGTTTTGCCAACTCAACCTATTTACCATTTTCTTTAATAACCATTACACCAAAGGTGGTGGGTATAGGATTACATTTTGGTAAAGGATCTCTAATATTAGGCACTTGGTAAGTGGATCCCCTCTCACTAGCTTTTAATCCAATTTGAGAACCAAGGTCATTATCAGGGGATGTTTTGCCAACCTCAAACTCAGAGTTAAACACGTGATTTTCTATGTTTTTTAGGTCCTTCATTCTAGGCAGGATGGGATTAAAAAGAACATCTTTACTGTTAAGTTTAGGGCCACGTTTAATATAGTATAATTATTCTTATTGTTAGGAAGTAGAGGGCAATTCTTTCTCATGTAACCATCCTTTTTACAAAAAAAAGGCATTTAAACTACCCAACCCTTGAATAGGGCATATACATGAATTATGTTGAATTCAAAGACAAGGGATTTAGGAAATGTATCTAGAGGGTCTAAAGAGATTAACACCCTCATAGTCATATGGGCCAGAGACCGTTTGGTGTCTTCAAACCTAAGCACTTCACCAAGAGGATGAAGTGATTGACGGAGGAAATTCCATAATTGAAGGAGAAATTTTCAATATCAACCCACCTAGGGGTCATTTTGAATACCTAATCTTAACATTCCAAATTAGGGTTATAAGGGACTACCTTGAATAATGATTGTCCGACATTTCAAAGAGCTTTATTTATGATTATCCTCTGCATATTGAAATTTTTAAATAAAACCAAGAAAACTCCTTTCTAAAACATTTTACAAAAATTGACATAAATACCCATTTTTTCCCCAAACCAAATTTAGCTAGTTATAAAAGAAATCCTTGAGGGGAGAGAATTTCTATTCAAATAGACAAAGAAAATCCCAACATTTTAAATTAAAGTCTCTTCTCTAACCAAATATTTTTACATGAATAGATTGGGTTGAATAAAAAGGGTTTTACCAGAGCCAGGGCACTTATCTTCCTATCCCACAAAGCAAATTCTGACTCCATCCTCAGGCATGCTGCTCGAGCTAGTAATGAACTCTGTGCCTAATGAATGGTTTACAAACTCCTATTTTCACAGATCTTCACTGAAAACCTTCCTATTCTCACCAAATTTTCTATTATTATTCTCAATAAAAGGATATGATCTACAAGCATCAGGGCATTTATTACCTTTTACTTTTTCATTTCCATTTCCATTAATACCAAATTCTCAAAGACAATTCACATGATTTGGTGCTCTTTGATCATGGACTTCCATAGGCAATTACCATTAAATGCACATACCATCACGTTGTCATCACGTATCAATAGATCAACGTCAAGGAATGAGAATGTAGGTGACACGCATGATAAGATCTAGAGGACACACACTTATCATTTGTACAAAGAATGAAAAACATGAACAAGCATGAAAACAATTAAAGTTAATTAACAAAGAAACATCCACCAACACAATATTAGCATAGACCCTTAACATCAACATAATAAAGAGCCATATTCATACCAAGGAATCAAAGGGGACCAAGGAGGATGGAAGCAAGAATGAAGCACTAACAATGGAGGTTGACTCTTCGTCTCCTTGTTGTAGAGATCTACCTTCTTCTTGTTTTCATCAAATTGGCTTTTGCTAAAGCATACACATATATTAAACAAGTACAAAATTATATTAAGCCCAAATCTTACTCTTTCTAATAAGAGAAAAAGTAATACCATTTGTATATGTTCACATTCATTTTTATTAAGGTCTACTTTAATGGTTTTGTAGTGTCAATAATATATTCAAATTGAGAACAACATACATACACCTCAAACATAAGCCAAATGATTGCTATAAATCTTTGACCACAAAAACCAATCATTACAAGGACTATTGTAAGAGTTTATAAGTTTTAATAAACTTGAATACACAAATAAGCTTCTACAAATCAAACAAAAGACAAGTAACTAGTGTGTAACTCTAACCAGAGTATTTGAATTCCTGTAAAGATCCTTATTGAATAACCAAAACTTGGAATGGAGAAGATAAGCCCAACCATGTATGGGTTAAATATTGGCCTACCCACCCCAACCATGTATGGGTTAAATATTGGCCTGCCCACCCCAACCATCAGCTTGGTGTGGGAGAAACATCTTATTTTTTGAAGAGTTTACAGAGAATAAGAGAGAGAATTTTAGGTATATAGGATTTCACTAGACCCTCTTATGCATGCATTTACAAGGTTTAAACTACCAATTTGTTAATTTTTAACTCCTTGTTCATAATTAACCCTTTGGTGGTGAGTTGTTCTTTTAAACTATTATGTCAAGTTGTTCATTTTCAATCATTCATTACCATTTACAGGGTTTTTCATTTATTAAAAGTTGTATACAACCTTAGCTTTACTTATATTCTTGCGACTTGAAACTATATGTCCTCAATATTAATAGAAAGCATCTAGAGTTCATGACATGCTTAGTGGACTTATTATTTATTTATGCCAATCTAGACCCTATTTTTTTACATAGAGAGATCTAGTAAAGAAATGCTTTTATAAATTGTTCGTTAGAACCAAACCTCTTAAAAATTTTAGCATGTTCTTTAAGTGGTTTCACCTACATCAATAACTTGTCTCAATTAGTCTTATTTTATTTTCCACTATAGGTCATGCAAGAGCTCTTATCAATAACATAATGTTTGATTAAACTCCTTAATAAATATTTAACCCTATCTAATATAAACCATATGGTCAACCTTACCATTTATGACTTATACCTTATAATAACGATCCAATTTACAACCTTTCAATCTAGTTGTTCACAATCTATTCAACTTGCTTAAGAATTAGCTATAGGTCTTAATATTATTGCAGGTTTATTATGTCTTCATATTGAGCCTTCAATGAGTACCATGATACCATCCTCTTGACCCAATAATCTTAGCTTTAGTGGAGTTCAAATATAGATCTATACCTTTTGCCGCTAATATAACCCTAAGTTAAATAACCAGGGTTTACTCATAATAATAATGTATTATGTAAATCGTTTATATTATTTATCGGATATCACTATATATATTTATTTTAGAAAAGTAACCAACTTATTGTTAAAACACAATATCATAACTTATAACTAGTTTAACATATTTGTCAGAAGTCTATATTTATACCACTCAGCCTCCAAAATTTTTACAAGAAGTGAATAATTAATGTGTGTTGTAACTATGTTAAATAATACAATGAGCCTTAGGGTTTTTTAACTGGTTATGTCGTCTATGGTAAAACTAAGATTTACTACCAAGGTCTTACACTTATGGTAGTCTAGCTTCATTTTACATATCAAAATCATCCAAACTATTCATAATTTGGTTCAACCTTAAATACCCAATAGTGAAAACTCAAATCAGCGTTTCATCAAAAGTAAAACCCATTACCAAAATTACATTGCTTTAAAAATTGAATTTCATTACTTACCTCAAGATTTTGTTAACCAGTCTAAATTTTTTTCAAAGAATTATTACCTATAATGTTTTTTCTTGTCACTTTTTTCTTCTTTTTCCCAAATTTTCACTGTCTCTCTTCTCAAAAGTCTAGTTTTCAAATTTATAATAGAAAACCAACAAACCAGAGATAACCATGGCTACTTATGTCTCACTATTCTCCTTAAACTTCTCAACAACTTACATATTGAATGTAACAATTCATCAATCTAGGATTCAATGATGGATTTTACACAATCCACATAGGGCATCCAACATTATTTCCATTTTTAATGTTCCCCACATTTTTTCTATCTTATCAGGCACAAACTTATATGATGGTAAACAAAAATAGAATTCAAACTCGTTGATGTTTTGTTTTACCCTAATTTTGGATTAATGGGTGAGATTAATATAATTAATATATAACTTTGTAATGTAATTTAGATCAATATATGTGACATTCAAGCATAAGTCTAAATGTAAAATGACAGAGATTGATTCTTATGATTTAAAAAGTAGCATATGCTATATATAGAAAGCATTAAGGGGATCAAGATGCTTATCTTTTCTAGTCAAGTATTTGATTGTGATTGTATTATATAAATTAAAATCAAGGATAAGCAGACTTATAGTTTGTTCAATTTTAGAACTGATTTGTTATGATCACTAGGTTTGTTTCACATGATCAAATTAGTATTCCCAGTTAATATTAACATGTGTGGAAGTAGGGATAAGTGACTATATGGTCACTTGTGACTATCTTTGCTTACTTTGTATTTGTAATCCTAAACCTTGATGATGCATGTAACTCCAAATTCAATCTCATTTATCATGAAACCTATGTGTGATTGTGAGGGCTATAAGCCTAAAAAATGGGGAAAGTGTAAAGGGTTGAATTGATCCTAATCATCTCATTTTATAATTAACCATTGACTACATATCCAATACTCTAAGGAGGTAAGTTAAACCATATGTGCTTCTCCCACCTAGTGTGATTGTGCAATTGTGTTCCTTTAGTATATGCATGCAACTAATGGTTCAATATTTGATACAAGAGAATGGTTGCTTTGACTTGGATTTAGAGTGTTTCAAACTTGTATTATGATTGATCCTAGTGATATATTTTCAATTTAGGAAGAATAGGACAAGTTTGCTCAATGTGTAATTATGTATAGACGTATATCAGATAAATGCCATGTCCCTTTTGAATAAGATCTTGAATTGTTTATGTTTGAGTCTGATTGGGTAATTTTTCATATCACTAACATGTTAAGAAAATGGGTCAACCCTAAACTAAGATTTGATTTTAAAAAATAGTCATTGATGGGAGCATGCTAGTATCAACCAAATTAAGTCAATATCGATTAATAATATCGATTGAATATGGCAAAATCGACATGTGTACAAGGAGACTAAACTAAGAGTTTGGAGATGTTTGTGTAAGATATTTAACAAGTTTGAAACAAATAGTGAGACTCATGTAGCTATCTAATAGTAGAACAAAAAGGTTGACTCATAATATAGTATGCAAGTGTGAGAGAATGACATAATAAGACCTTGTTTGTGGGTTCAATCCATGCATGGTAAATGTGTCAAATTTGTCATTATCAAGTACTGAAGACTAGATTTTAGTATTTACAAATGCCCCACTTTAATTCTAGTAATGAAATTACTGGAGTGAGAGGATAACATTTACCTATCTTTGGTATGAAACTCCGGTTTTACAGGTCAATCAATATAAAAACCTACAATCATGTGTAGTTGATGTCCATAGATTGACTATTTTAAATCTAAAACTGATTTTTTTTAAATTTGGAAACATAAAAAAAGTTAGAGTACACGTGTGTTGGTGAAAACATGTTGCCCTTACAACTTGTTAGAGATGATGCTTCCTTGTTGAAGTAATGGATAACTTGTGCTTCTTTGTTGAAGCACATGGAGAGTTGGGGTGATCATGCCCAAAATTTGTGTAACTATATATGATATTAGGTTGGGAAGGCAACATGACCCAATCCTCATGAATACATGGAAAACTACATAGTGTGCTAACTCAAATATCTATGCAGATAAATGAAAGAAACATCAGGCTAGGTCCACTCAAATAAAGTAAATCAACCACTGAATATGGCTTATAGATTAATTTATAATGTTTCACTCAAATTCGCTCGATGTAAAGAAAAATCATGATCAAAAGGGATTTGACAATGTTCATACCCCCATCATGAACACATGTTTTATTATGTAATTTTGCTTGATGTAGAATATAATGCACAATCAAGAGAGAATGAACAATGTTCATACTCTATCATGACCACATTATTGATTAGTGTTAAGTGAAAAGACAACCATTTTCCGTTAAATTTTAAAATGCATTTTTGTGTATGTGCATGAACCAATATCATGCCCTATGAATATGTGTCAATTGATATAGAATGTTAAGTGCCTATATGTTGAATTAGAGAACTTGTATCTCACATGTATTTGTATATGGAAACATGTGATCATGTTCCTATAAACTAGGTGTATATACACCCAGGTATCTATGAATACATTCTCAAGTGTTTGTAAAGTGAGTGCATATGCATGGCATATTCTCATGTAATTTGTAACAATGGGCCCATATCTGTCATGTAACTGAACCAGTCTAAATCTTTGAAATTTGTTCTCTTATATGATTTTTTACTCGTGGAGGCTTATGTCTGTATGACAAGCCTAATTTAATGCCCCCTTTTGAGATGAGGGATGTATCTTGTAAGTAATATCACATGACCATGTGGATAATATGTCATCATGGTAATGAATGTGTCAATCAAGACATGTATGTAACATATGTTATGTAGCGCATGTAAGTTTCATGTCTACGTAGATATATAAAAAAATCACAAAGTAGAAGTGTAACTGAATCAAACTACATAGTAAAAGTGCATGATATAGATTATGACACCCCTCAATCTCTGCAATCTCAACAAATACAAGTGTTAGTGTCACACGTAAGGCCAAAGGCCATATATAAGGGACATGAGATGTCCCAATAAACAAATCCAAGGGCCACACACATTAGTCTTACATAATGTAGAATGTCATGTAAAAGAGTAAAAACACCAATGGAGCATAAAACAAAGAACAAATCTACATCATCCATATGTATCATTCTCACAACACAATATAATGGCATATCATGTATCACTATGTAATAAATGAGTAACTAGCAAGGCATATATAATCACTATAAGTAGTTCAACATGGTACAAGGTTATAAAAATATATAAATTGTAATAGTAAAACCTATGGAACAAGATGTGCCACCAATATTGGCATGGCCACTAGGCAGAGCAAAGACCAACATATGTATGGCCATTTGTAACCTTTATATCTTGCATAACACTAAGATACCATAAAATTCATGTATGGATATAAAGAATATGCCATATACCAAACATGTGATAAATAACATATGTAAATTGTGTAATCTAGCAATTATGTCATGCTCAGGTCCTGATTTTAGATTTCTTTGAATATATGAATGTTTTTTGTATTTTATGATTATTTGATTTTTTTGGTATTTGTGGAATTTAGAAAATCTAACAAATGACTGCATTAATGTGAGGGTCATGGTAAGTGCCTATGTTGGGTGGTGAAGGGGTAGTCTATCTTAGATGGGTGGTACCAACTATGGACAGGTTGGGATATGATAAGGAACAATGTGGTGTACAATATATGTCATGATCATTGCTCATGTAACCCAGAGTATGATGAGTAACTCTATATGGCCAAGGACTCTATGGTGTTCATTGTACAGTAAATGGGTGTATAAATGTCGATAATCATTATGGAACACACTAATCTATCTTTGGTGCTAATTAATTATGTACTATAGGAGATGGCAACATCTATGGTCTCAGAGTCACCTTCTAACATGATCAATGTTGAAATTATGGCTGTATTGATAGAACGTGTAAGTGTCTAATGATCAACTATGTATGTTGATATTGAATGTGTGCATCAACCATCTCTAAATAATGATCTTGAATAGGTGTGTCAACCATCTATGAATAATGATCCTAAATATGTGTAGTATCCCTCTTTGAATAATGATCATGAGTATGTGTATCGATCAATTACTATGGCGATGTTGGGGGCAGAGGAGGAGATATCATTGACCGAAGTAGATATTCACATTTTACACCTAGAACCAAGACTAATATGTTGTTGTATATGTACTTTATGCATCATTGCACTATATAAGGAACGATAAGAAGTCTTTACATCCATGGGTGTCCTGACAACAAATCAAAGGCCCCATTTATTTGTAAAATAATAAATGGTTTGGTTAATATTGTTGAGCCCACATAAAGAGGTAATACTATGTGTCCCAAGGAATTATGTTTCTATCCATAGAATCCTTTAATTTATTTTGATGTAACTTGTAAATCTTGTTATGTATACCAAAGGGATTAGAGAAGTGTCATCGTGCAAATGTTCTCATTTAAACCACTATTAATCATAACATTTTGTATAGGTTGTTCATCGATGTTGGCTTGTATGAATAATGCTTGAAAGTTTGAATCACCATCAACTATCTCATTTTCATCGAATGTGATCATGGACTATTGAGGTGGAATATTGGAAAGCGTATCAATGATGGTATCTAGTGAATGATTATATATCACTGATGGAGGATGCATGATGTATGCATCTTGTACCTCTAAATTGTCCTTAGTTTTTATTTTTTATGTCCATGGAAAGGATCTCTAAAGATTTTTTATTTATAATTTTTTGTTGTGCTATGGTCTAGAATCCCCTGTAGGAGTGCCTAGATTGATAATGTTGTCATCTATAAGATCTCAATTCTTATGTCTTCGCTTTAAACATATGTTCATCAAATGCCCCACAATCTGGTGATAATCAAAATACATATTTCTATCATAGTTCCTTGGTCTAGGTCTAATTTGATCAAGCTATTCTGGAGAAAGGAGTGTAATAAGGTTTCAATTAAGAAACTTCTTTAGTAGCACATGAGGAGATGATGGTAATTGTTAAAACTTCTTCTTTTATCGAGTTATCAATTGTAACTAGTTTGTAGGTTGTGACACTGCATTGACTATGATCTTCACCTCATACATGTTATCATTTGGTTTGATATTATAGCTTAGTTTACTTTGAAATTTCATTATTGAAGCAATCGTATCAGTTGATATAAAATTAATTCTGTTGAAAATAATTAGTTTGACTTCTTTATCTCTCATTGTATGGCATAACTTATGAAATGATTTCAATATTTTTAATATAAATGACTCATGGATTGGTTCTAGCAAACTTTATTTGAATATATATTGTAATTAATTGTCAACCATAACATTGGTCATCTTGGCTAGCATGGTCTTGTATCATAGCACATAGTCCTTGGTTGGTTCATTGGACACTTGTTTTACTCAGCAATTTATATATATGATATTGTCTCATCAATGTTGATAGAAAAGTGTACTAGGAATTGGTTGGTTAAGGTGTTGAATGCTCTTATGGACTGAAGGGAGAGATTTTATAACCTTCACAATGTATAGTCTTTAAGACTTATTAGAAATAACTTGGTCAATAGTTTGTTGTTATATGCATAGTCATAATATGTTGCATGGAATGATCTAAGATATTATTGAGGATCACCTTTACATTCATATAATGTGAGCTTAGGAATTATGAATCCTATGGTAAAGGGTAGTATGTTATCTCAAGGGTTAATGGGTTATGGAGGAAAGCGTGTGAATCCATGGTATGCCTAGCTCTTGATGCACCTTGCTCTAGCTAGAACATCTCAGCTTACAGAGTTGTGAAAGTATGATCAAGGGAATGTGTAGTAGGTGACGTTGGTAATGGAATATGCATTGCCATTATGGGAGGGGTGAAGGTTTCCTAAGTAGAAATAGGTATCAAAATATGTTGAAGGCCTTGTATTCCCCCCAACTTTGGGTGGATGTCATCTATGTCATGAAAGGTGGAGGCATATGAATAGTACTGGTAGTGGTGGTTTGAATGCCTAATGTAAAAGTACCAGCTTGAAAGGATTGGATAATAATGGTAAAGGGATATTATTGAGGTACTTGAGATGTAACAATCTTAGATTGTTGTGCGGTTGTAGATGCCAGGATCAATTGGACAACTCTACCCATGTCTTTAAGACATTGACAAAGTCCTTCATGATAATTGAATAAGACTTTAACTTGGTCAAGATCTACTGTAGGGAAATCCAAGAACAAACACACCTGTTCTGATTCCTCTTGTTAGGATCTTGCTCCTCAGAAAGAGCACAATATGATTACCAAATATAAGCAATTAAATATGCAGAAATAACTAGAAACACAAGTAACTAGAATTCACCAATAGCACAAAATATGAGAGACAATACACTATCTTGTATTAACACTTTACAAAAAAAGAATACTACAAGAGCCGCCACACTCTTCCACCTTACAGAGGTTTCCCACACCTCAAGTGTACAGTAATTCTTCTTCACAACACTCTCCTACACAAAAACGGTCCCAACAACCAACTCACACATAGAATTGGTGTTCACCTCTCCAACCAGTCAGTAATAACCCTGCCGGTACACCAAGCACTCTATAGCACTTCAAGTTGATCTCCCATGAACCTGCAACCTGCAATTCAACAGACCAAACTTACATGTAGATCCCCTATGAGCTTGTAACAACCTACAACTCAATGATCTTACAATGGAATGAACTACCTTGCCTTCCTTTTCAACTCATACATATACAATACATGCCAATGGGTCTATAAATAGATCCCTAACTTAAACAATAACTTAGACTCTTAATTTAGACAATTATCCTCGCAGCTCAAGACTCTAACTGGTCTTTACATGCAAACACTTCGTTCACTTAACTAACTGTAAGTGCAACGAACAGTTCTGGAACACACAGGCAACCGATGCTGGTCCCTGCTTGCCTGGTTCTGCCGATGTCGACCGACTTTCTGTCGTCGCCGGTGGCCTTCTGCACTGGTCACAATCGATGTCAGTCCTGATGCCGACGCCGATGCTCCTGGATCTCAGCAACCTTCTGTTCCTACTGTTTGCAAAGAGTTGAAGCTTTTAGCTCCACAACCTAACATCTACCCCATTGAGTTCATTGGGATCAATTATATCTTTGCCCTTGTAATTATCTTGATTATCATGTTCTAATGGAGGCATGTCAACACAATCACCTATTTGCACATATTCATGAATAATTTCATCATAAAAAGAATATAAAGGAAGAAACATTCATCGTATCCATTTTAGCTAAAATAATAGGAATCGTGCAAGTATGTAGAAGGTTATGGCTAAAGGTGAAATATTTGTTATCTTTTGTATGGGGAAAATTAGAGATCTAATCTAAAAACCTAAGGAAAAAATCTAAAACCCCAAGGAAAAAAACTAAAACCCAAAAAGGATGAAACTTTTAATGAAAACCAAGGGTTTTGCACTGTTTAATATGTATATGGATTCATCGATATGCTTTACACTATTTTTTTATTAATGGGTGAGATTACTCTAATTAGACATTACTTTGTATTGTGATTTAGATCAATAGATATGACACTCAAGCATACATCTGAATGTATAAAGAATATGATTTATTCTTTCGATTTGACAATGTGGCATATGCTAAATATAAAAATTATTAAAAGGATTAAGATACTTAGTTTTTTTAGTTGACTATTTGACTATGCCTAGAACTAATTTTTTGTTTGCATTGGGTCAGTTTCATAAGATTAGGTCAATATCATCTATTGATACTGAGCCATGCAGAAGGAGGGCACAATGACTATATGATCACCTGCCACTATCTTTTCTTTCTCTATGTTTGCATCCCAAACTTTGATGCACATAACTCCAAAAATCAACCTTATTTGCCTTAAAACCCTATATGTGTTTGTGAGGGCTATAAATCAACAAAATGGGGGAAAGTGTAATGGGATAATTTGAGCCCAATCACCTAATTATGATGATTGATTGTTGCCTATGTATCTAATACACTGAGAAGGTAAGTCATGGCATGCATAGTTCTCACACCTAGTGTGATTGTGCAATTATGCTTATTTGTTATATGTATACAACTAATAGTTTATCTTTGATACTTGACAATGTTTGCTTTGACTTAGATTTAAAGTGATTTAGACTTGGCTTATGAATGTTCCTAGTGATAGATTTGAAATTTGAGAATAATAGGGCATATTTACTTATTGTGCAATAGTGTATATATGTATATTAAATGTGTTCCAAGTTCCTTTTGAATGAGACCTTGATTTTCTTACACATGAGTCCAATTGGGTATTTTTTCACACCACTGACAACCTAAGAAAATGGGCCAACCCTAAGGTGAGATTTGATTTTGAAAAATATTTTTTGTTGTGAGTGGGTCAGTACTAACTACATTAGATTATTATCAACTGGCAATACAAACCTAATCTAGTGGAACCAATCTATGTACAGGTGGATAGAACTAAGAGTCTAGATATGTCTGTGTAGGATATTTAGTAGGGTTAAAACAAACAACAAGGTTCATGTAGGTATGTAACAACAAAATGAAAGGGTTGACTCATAAGATAACATGCAAGTGGGATAAAATGGAATTTTAGGACTTTGTTTGCATGGTCAAGTCATGCATGGTAAATGTGTGTCAAGCTTGTCATTTTCAAGTACTTAAGAGTAGATTTTGGTATCTACACTTCCTTTTTGGAGTATATTAATCTGGGTTTAAGTTAAGGGTTAGAGTTGTTATCCCACCCTATTCCCCTTTTACTTTATAATTTTTTTTACCCTTTTTAATAAGTGAAACCCAGTTACCAAGTTCATGGGTGTTTCCTCAAATCCACCCCTTTACTTATTTAAAATATACCACCTTGGATGGCTTTAAGTTAATTCTTTTAATTTAGTAATAAACACAAGTACCTTCTTTCCTTTGAAAACTCATATTTTTTTAAATACTATTTTTGTATTTTATTAATGCACAAAGTGTAAGATACAACAATGAGATTTATTCAAATTGAGTCTTTGCATAAATTCTTTATGTATGCCAACTCAAAAATAACACATTTCTTTTGGACCTAAAATTAGAATTGGTGTCAAATTTTTAACAAACTAACTACGAAGCTTGCATAATGTCAGTGTAATATTACAAATAACTACAAAAGTAGAATGACACAATAAATGTATGCAAGTATCAAAATCTAGGGTCAACTAACATTTTTAGCTTTCTCCCTCATTCTCCCTCATATTGTGTCTAATTCCTATCTATCCTAATTCATTGCATAAATTCTAGTGAATGTGACATGAATCTAACCCTTGCATTTTATTTTATTTTTTTTAGTTATAATCAACTAGATCAAGCCTGCCAATCTAGTTTCACCTTTTATGTGCAAGTTTCTTCCTTAGTCAACTAGATCAAGATGATTGATCTAGTCATTTTGTCTGTTTATATATCCATGATTTTCAATCAATTAGGTCACATTAGTTGACTCAGTTTCATCTTGTATGTGTAGGTTTCTTCATCGATCGTCTAGATCGAGTTAGTTGATCAAGTCATTTTATGTTTTTATAGATCCAGGGTTTTTAGTTAACTAGGTCACATTGGTTCACCTTTTACGTGTAGATTTATTCCTTGTTAACTAGATTGAACTAGTTGATCTAGTCATTTTGTCCATCTATAGATCTAGGGTTTTTAGTCAACTAGGTCATTCTGGTTGATCCTATTTATTTATGTATTATTTATATTTTTAGTTTTAGTAAACTAGATTGTGTTGGTCAATCTAATTTCATTTTCCTATTTTTAGTTAAAATCAGTTTACTTCAGACTAATTTGACTTGGTTGACTCTATTTAATTACTGTGTTTTCAACTTTTTACCTCTACATGACATAATCTTCAATCAAGAAAACTTCAACACTCTCAACAATACAACTAAATCAACCTTGTCGATCTTATTTGATTTTACAGGTTATTTCTTAATAGCTTAGTATTTTAATCTTTTCTTTTTTAATCAATTTTAAAATTCCTAGTTTTTAATTAAAATATCTAAATTACCTTACTACCTTCGTAGTTTTTAGTTATGTTAAATTATAATCACATAGTTAACTAAATTGACCTAGTTGATTTAGTTTAGTGTATGTGTTTTATACCAACAAACTAAATTCACCTGGTTTATTTTATTTGTTTTAGGCAAGTTTTCACAACATATTGTGTCAACTAGTGTTGACTCTATTCTTTTCTGTTTGCTCAACTATATCGATCTGCTCGATCTTTTTCTATGTGTTTTATATTTAGCATAAGTAAAGGTAGTTAACCTTTATTTTTCATAGTAATTAAGTCACTTTTACTTTGAAAGGTGTTGGATGCATGTTTATTTATTTTAAATATTGTAACTTGGTTTTCAACAATTTGATTTTTGCCTTTATTTTCACTTTGTTTGGTCTTCTGTACCGACAATTTTAAAACTACTTAGTTACTATCGTGAAAGGCTATGTAATACTCTATTTATAGTCCTTGCCCATCATTTATAAATATTGTGGTGTGAGGGGTTTCCCCCAATCCTCATAGCCATAGTATGGAGCTAAACATGATATTTGGTTTCCATGTACCTCAAGATATTTTAGAAATGCCTAGGATTTCACTTTGAATTGAGCCTTAGGAATCCAACCATTTGTTTGATCTTGTGGTGCATCGGTTAGTGGTCAGTATTGATAAGTTACTTCTAGATTACCCTTAAAACTGAGTTTAGTGGGCTATGAGAATGACATTTACTCCATAGTTAGCACTCTAAAACATTAGGCCATCATTATCTATCGAATAAACAAGTATATTTGAAATCCTACACTATCAAACAAAATCTTTTAGTACAACCTCTTGATCTTATTTTTCGATAAATTAGTTAGCATAAGTAGTTATTAAATTACATTTTCTACTTGTTGCTTACTATTATATGTTATATTGCAGACTACATTAACAAATGTTGATACAATTCTATGATGTGTGCCTCAACTAGATCCACTAGCTTGATCTAGGATCATGTGTGAATAGATTATGTCGACCAACATGACTCAATATTATATATTTTGTGTGCTTAATTTCTATTTTTTAACTAGATCATCTAGTTCTACACTGTTCAAAAAATATCCTCACTTATGCAACTAAATCGACCTATTCCATTTACTAGGTTGTTTGCTTTTCCAAATCATACTAGATCAACCTATCTAACATAGTATCATATCACAATGTTGTTTTCTTAGAAATATCTAAGTAGATCAATCCAATCGACCCTGTAGGTCCTGGTTGACTTAGTATAATTACATATCTCTAAATAAATTCTAGACATAATTCATCAAGTGGTGACTTAGTTAAGTAGGTGGCTAATTTTAGTTTATTTTGCTTTTGTCCATCGAGAATATTATTGCTTTCTTGAAAACATCTAACTAGATCGACCTGGTCAACCCTGTAGGTCCTAGCTGACTTAGTATCATTTCAGATCTCAATGTAATTCGCTGACCTACTTCAATAAGTGGCTGACTTAGTTATATTTATCAATCTTTTTCTCTTTTTGATTTACCATAATTTTTTTCTATTCCACATTGTTTACCATCATGAAACCACCTATCAAAATATTCCTTGACAATATTAACCCATTTCAAAGATATATGGGTTATTTTTTCTTACCCACTTTAACCACCCAAGAAGATAATCCCTCATGGTGCACATGCTGCCGACCCTCATCCAACTCCATCGAATGCAACATGGTTCAAGTTACCTTAAATGATGATCTAGATGAATCTAACCTATTTCACACATTTGTTGATACATTTATATTTCTAACATCAATGGTACTTTATACAAACTTACTTATTATACCATTGAAGCAATAAATACTAACATAGGGAACCTTCCCATAGGAAACATTCCTATCCCCAATCTTGGAGATGCTCTTTCCACTAATACTAACATTCCACAACCTACTCATCCTAACATTCCATATGCTACCACTAACAATCAAAACACACCCATCGATACAACTCAAAATCTTGTCCAAATGGTTCAACAAATGAATGTTATGCAAATAGATAATAATTCCCAAATCATGCAAATTCAAAATCACATATTGAAAATGGCTAATCAAACACCTCTTATCAAGCCTCAAAATAACCAAAATTTTATTCCCTCCCTCTTTGAGATGCCAACATAAATATCACCCCCCAACCTCTCATAGACATTTACAACATTTCTCCAACCATTAAATATGATGACACTAAAGATATCACCTTTTTTCTTAAATTATTTGGTTATCTCTACAAGGAATGGGTCCAAACTAACACTTTTTCTACCACTAAAATACTTTAGGAGATGATTTATAATGGTAGAATCAACTTCCCCAACATTCCATTTTACATCTAGAAGATTTAGTTAATGTTTTCGTTAAATAATTTCAACAAAATGATCTTCCTAAAAGTTGTCTTAGTCATTTCATTAATACTAAGCAATTATCCTATGAATCTGCTCACACTTTCATTAAATGGTGGAAATTATTAGCTCACAAGGCAAATCACAAGAGTACAATAATCTTTCAAATTATTTATCATTATATTAAAATTGTCTCTTCAATACAAGGTTCAATTTTTTCCCCCTCACATGTTAGAAGAGGCATTTGACCAAACTAAAAGATAATATTTCCTTATGAACCAATTTGAGCCATCTCATAACTCAATCAAGGAATCTTTCCAAACTTCAGCTAACACAATCACTAACACAAGTTCTCCATCTAAATCCCCTCCAACAAAACTGAGAGTAAACAACTCAGATAATCAAACTTCTTCCCACACACCATTGGCAATATAAAAAATGAATAAATTATTATCTCCATACAAACTTTTCATCTATAATGATATTGGTCCCCCATCATGGTATGATCCTAATAAATTATGTTGGTTCCACGTCAATATTGGTCATTATCATGAAACGTGTCATGGGCTTATAAAATTTGTGATTTATTTCATGTTAGGTGATACATTTGATCATAATGATATGATAAAATTATGTCACATGTATTATCTCAAATCTACTCGAAATAGAATTTTGCCAAAACCATGCTTTCAAAATCCCACAAATCTTATTTTGATCCCACTACACATCATCTAAATGAATACATTTATGAAATCAATGCTAATTATGATCTATATTATACTATCTATTAATATGTGAACATGGCTAACGCCAACTATCATCACAATCCCACTCATAAATATCCTATCACTAAACCTAAGCAATCTTTTATTAATGAAAAAATTCTTAAAGACACTACAACTGCTGCACCAATATTTTCAAAACTAACTCTAGTGATGGGTCACTTCCAAAATTGGAACCTGAACCTGGTTCTTCTTTATCTACAAATAGTGTCATTTCCCATAACCCCAAACCTGATGCTGGTTCTTCATTGTATAAATCTCATTAGAATTTTTTAGAACTTAATTCAGGGCCTTTAAAAATTCCTTGAATGGAATTAGTCTAGACTTCTCCTTATCACTGTAAATTCTTTATGCAACAATTATTGGAAATTGAAGAACCACCATCTCAAGGTTCTGAATTCCCTTTTAATGGTCCTCCAAATACATAAGTTCATGTCATAGAAACCATTTCTTCTTCCCTAAAACCCTCTATATAATTTATTTAGGTGGATATGATTAACAATGAAATTCTTTTTCGAGTCGATGATCTGCCTTTCTTTACAAAAATTGGAATCAACAATACCCTTATTAGAAAAGTATTAGTAGATGAAGGATCTAGCATTAATGTCACTTGTCTTTGATTAATTTAACAACTCAGATACATCAAATACAATCTCAAAAATATCCATCTCACATGTTGAGGATTTGATAAAACCAATCAAAAAATACTTAGTTTCATTTGGCTCCCTCTTACCATCGAACCCAAAATAATTCACACCAAGCTTATGGTTCTTGATCTTCATTTATCTTACAACATATTATTAGGTCACCCATGGAATCATCATATATGTGCCATTACTTCTTTGGGTATCTAATGTATCAAATTCATACATAATGGGGCATGTTACAAACATGAAGTTGATCCTAATCCTTGGAGCATCCAATTACCAAATCCTAAATCTCAATATCACATTCCTACTATTTCTTGCATTAACGTTTCACCCCTTCCTAAATTTGTTAACATGCACCTTGATTTACATGTCAGTATTATAGATTCAGATGATGACAAACCCAATTAATTATAAAACACTTATAATACCACTCAATTACCTCATTATATAATAGAATGACTCCCTCCTTCTTTGCTCCCACATGATCACATTATTCCTTTAATCAATGATATTACCGATGGTCCTCACCCGTGTAATGCATACAAAGCTTCATATATAGAGTATGATTTCACTTGTAATGAATATGGGATATCCAAATTGTTTCAAGATCCTTTAGCTGTGTCTCCTCACAAATTTAGTAACATAAATATATCTACTAATGATATTCTCACTAAAATTGTTACATGCACTATTCCTTAAACTTACGATGGCAATTATATCGTGACCCAAGCTCAGTCACAAAATTTAGATGTAAAACATTATCAAAAGACATTAGCTAAAATACATGCCTTCAACCGTAATGTTCATTTCATTCATCTATCATTTGACAGTGAATACGACCCTGAAGGTTTGTACCCTGATTAATCCACCATTGATAAACACTTCATGGGTGGTTTAAGAAATCCTTAATATTACATCCTTTGATTGTATCGATCAACTACATTAAATATAATATACCTTTTCAAACATAAATATTATAGACAATAATTACATCCCTTCTCTTACTTTCGACTCTATTCACCATAACACCAACATGATTATTCTAAATTACTCACCTACAATAACATCTATTGAACAAACCAATATAATTAATACTAACCTTGTTTATCTCACTCAACCTGATATTATCAAAATTGAATCTTTACCCTATGCTCTACCTCTTGAAATTACCTTATATGCTAAAACTATTGTTATGATAAAAATACATTCCAACTATGATAACAAAGGTAATCAAATTATTGATCTCAAATTAGATGTTGAATATTATGGAACTTTACCCATGCTTAATAATGATGAATTTATATTAGAAATCCTCTATGGTATAAAACCTCAACTTCCATGCCAACATCATAAGCTTGGCCACTTTTAGAAAAAGGATCCTTGATTTAATAATTTCATTACTAGCATTGATCCTAACACACATCATGTTTCCTCATTTCCTCATGCTCCATATCGTTTCCAATATGGAAATGCTATGCTTACTAAAGTAACCACAAAAAATGAATATGGTACACCTACATGTCCTCATCCCATCATTATTTCTAAAGAGCTTACCACTAATGAACATGATAATTTTTGTCTCCTATTTGATAAATATCATGAAGCTTTCACTTTGTCATATGAAGACATGCTTGGAATTGATCCTAATATTATCGATCATAATATCATTACATATCTTGATGCCAAACCCATGCATCAAAAGCAATGGAAATTTCCTTCTAGGATTTCCACTCTATGTTATAGGGAAATCATCAAACTTCTAGATGTTAAATTCATCAAACCTTTAGATTACCCAAAATGGGTTTTAAAAATTATCCTTGCTCATAAGAAAGTCATTATGGTCATTCATATATGCATACTTTTTTTAAATCTAAACTTAGCATGTCCAAAAGATAATTTTCCTTTACCATCAATGGATGCCATTGTTGATTTCACCACTGGCTATGAAATGTTATCTCTCATGGATGGTTTTTTAGGATATAATCAAATTCATATCGATCTCGAAGATCAACATAAAACAACATTCACCACTTAATGGGGCACCTATTGCTATGTTAAAATGCCTTTCTTGTTGGAGCTACCTATCAATGTGTAATGACCCATATTTTTCACAACCTCATTCATAAAATTCTTGAAACATATGTGGATGATCTTATATCCAAATCTAAGCATCATGATAATCATATTCATGATTTAATAATCATATTTAATCGACTCATCAATTATAATGTCAGACTCAATCCTTTCAAATGTGTTTTTGATGTTACTTCTAGTAAACTCTTAGGTTTTCTTGTTTCCCTCAGAGGCATTAATGTTGATCAAACCAAAATCAAATCTATTATCAACATGCCTATTCCTCATTCCATTCTAGACATATGCACATACCTTAAGAAACTTGTGGCAATCCAATATTTTACTCCCAAAGTGGCTTATCATATCTATTTTATCAATTCCCTTATTACGAAAGGTAATATTCTAGAATGGACCGATTAATGCCAAAAATCATTTGATAGCATGAAGGAATCATCGCTTCATCCTCCTACTCTTTGACTACCCTCAAATGATCATCCACTTATCTTGTATATTTCATCTACCCTTATATCATTTAGGGCAATGCTCATTCAACAAGATGAAACTGATAGAGAACATGTCATATACTATATAAGTCGAGCTCTACTAGACTATGAAAAATGTTATACCAAAGTGGAACATGATTGTCTAGCTATCTATTTTACAGTTAAAAAGCTCTGACATTATATGTTTTACCAAACTACTTATGTTATTATCAATTTTGATCCACTTCATCATTTCTTCTCCAATGCTTTCTTATATGGAGACAATATCGGTAAATGGATGATCTTATTAAAGGACTTCAATATAAGACTTATTACACAAAAATAGGTAAAGGGACAAGTCATCACAAGTCAACTTAATGTCACCCCTCTCCTAGTTACCAATCATCTCTAAAATACTCCTCCTACTAAAGAAATCCTTTCTATTGAACGTCTTAATCAAGCTATATCACTTAAAGATTATTTTCATAATTTCACTACTGACCTTAAAGCAAATAATATTGAATAACTTGATCCGTCTATTACTAAATTTAAAGTTGTCATTGAATAATTACTAGACGTTACAATTGACTTGCATGAAAATACTTGGACACTTCACTTTGATGGTGCAAAGTGCCTTCAAAAAGCTATGGCAAGTTGTATTTTAGCTAACCCCCATTTTAAAATCATATGCATAACTTTTAAATTAAACTTTGATGTCACCAATAACATGGCTAAATATGAAGCTCTCATCTTATGCATGCAAGCCTCTATTAATTTAGATATCCCATATATACATACCTTTTGTAATTCACAACTCATATGCCATCAAGTTAGTGGTGATTATCAATGTAAGAGTGAAAACCATATTGCATATCATCAACTCAAAACTATGCTCGCTAAATAATTTACCTCATTTACTATTGAACCAATCCCACGTTAGCAAAATGCCATAAATTATTCTCTTGCTTCATTGACATCTCTAGTTCATCCTTATTAAGCTCTTCATGATTAACAATTCCTCATACAAACGTAGAAGTTGCCTTAATTTTCAAAATCCAAAAAAAATTATCTCATTTCCCACATCGAATGTATCACCACTTGATAACGTTCATGGTACAAAAACATTATCCAATTTTTTTAGCATCATACTTACCCGCTAGAGGTTAACTCTTATGAAAAAACCTGAATTCATAAACAAGCATGTAAATATGTACTTTGATATGATACTCTTTATTATCCTAATGTTGAAGGTGATTCACTTCATTGTGTAAGTCAAGAAGAAGTTCCTACTCTCCTTAAACAAGCACATAGGGTAATTTGTGGTGCTCACTGTAGCAGTCATGCCACAACCTACAAATGTCTATGCATGGGATACTTCTGACCCACTCTTGAAAATTATGCCATTAATTTTGCTAAAAAGTGTAATCCTTTTCAACTTCATGATGATCTCATTCATTCTCCTCTAGTTGAATTTCAAACCTTGGAATCTCCTTGGCCATTTTCTATGCAGGGTTTAGATCTCACTAGGAAATTACCTAGATCATAAGACGGTCATGTTTTCATTATTACTACCATTGAATATTTTACCAAGTGGGTGGAATCTATGCCTCTTGTTAACTTACTAGCATCACCATTTCAAAATCATATGTCATTTGGAATTCCACATACTATCATTTCTGATAATGGTGACAATTTCAAAAATAAACATATGAAACAATTATATGTAAAATTCAAAATTAGCCATAAAGTTTCTACACCACATCCCCCTCAATGTAATGGCTAAGTTGAAGCCACTAATAGAATACTTGATAATATCTTGTAAATGAGTATTAGGTACTCTTTTACTAATTGACATCTCAAGCTTTACCCCACACTTTGGGCTTATCATACCATTATTCGTACTACCACTAGTACAAATCCTTTTTCATTAGTATATGGTTTTGAAGTTATATTACCATTGGAAGTTGAGTTATCATCCTTACACATCTATCTCCATGATATCATTCTTGATGAAGAGCTTTTTGAAGCATGTCTTCATGCTTTATATTTCCTTGATGAGCAACGTATGATTGCCTTACAACATAATCGCTAATTCAAAGCTCGCATTACTAAACAACATAACAAAAAATTCAAAGTTCATACTTTCAATATTGGTGACTTAGTCGTCAAATTAGATTATAATTATGATAAATAAGGTAAGTATGCTAGTAAGTGGTGGGGACCTTATTTGGTAAAAGACATTCTTGGTCCTAATATGTATGGATTACAACCTTATGAAGGACATATTCTCAAAGAATCCACTAATGCTCAATTCTTAAATAAATATTTTGGTTAAATTCATTACCATTGTTATATGACTTGTATTTCATATATTTATATATAATATGGTGCTTAAAATTATTGTAGGTTTTTCAAAAGTTTATCAATGTGTAGAATTGCATCAATCTCAGTAGCCCTACTTCTTATCATTGGTCCTTTGGTATATCTATATTCCTTCATTTAATTCATTAGTTGCATCATAAGACCGTGGATAAGACACAATCATCCTCATGAATATATTTTTTTCTCTTTTTCATCTTCCCTTGGTCGATCTTCGAGTTTGTTTTTTGTCATTTGTTCATTATTTTACAAATTTAATTTCTTTTCCCACTTAGTTTATCTTTTGTGAGTTAAAGTGTAAGACCTTAGATAAGACCATTTTTTCCCCATAAAATACACTTATATATTCATTATTACTCTTATTCAATTTATATTTTGTGAGTTGCAGTGTAGGACCTTAGATAGGACCAAGCATTCTTTGCCATTTTCATTTTTTAAATTACTTTTGTTAGCAATCTTAATTGTCTTTCCTAAAAAATAAGGCAATGGTTGAGAATTATGACTTCATACTCTTCAAATAAGTTATATTCTTTTGTGGTAATAATTTTGACAATCTATTTGCATGTCTTTCCTCACTTATACTATTCTTTATGATGATGATTCATACTTACCTATTATTGTACCATTGTCACACCACACATTTGTTGCAATTTGAGGTAACTCAATTGTTCCATGTTCACTTCCATCCTCTCCTCCATTCCATTCCATCATGGGCACACCAAGGTCAGTTTCAAGATAGCACTCTTATCTAATGTGCAAATACAATATTCTTCTATACCATGCTCTCTAAGTTCTTTTTGCTAGACACCAAGTATAAGTTCTCTAGTGATAGTTATTTTTAACACCTATGTTTAATTTATTTAATCTGTACAAAGGAGTAATAGATAAAATCCATAAAATTCAAAAGTTAAATCATTAAAATAGAAGGCAATGATCAATAGGTAAAAACAAACATTCAAAAGTGAAAATCACATCAGAAGATATAAATATTATCAGGCACATCTCTTATCCTAGTTGAATCTCAAACTCCACAGTTGGCCTCATGATAGAATTAAGGTCCATTGGAGTGCGGTATGCCAATAGACTAGGGTAAGAGGTCTCATACTTTCAAAAATATATAAATAGTGCCACCTAATTTCTCACACAAGTATCTAATATTCATAGTATATTGATGTTTCTATAAGGGGTCTTGAGGAATGGGGAACACATTAAGGGAAGGTAGGTCCATTTAACTTTTCTTACATGTATAACCTTCATAGGATAATATTTATACTTCACTAGTTAACCTAGATTTGTGTGGATAATATGAGTTATCTAGAGTCCTTGATGTCAAAAGTATTTTTATTTTGCCAACTTGATTTGAATGTCTTGTTTCTGATAATGATTATTCACCTTGGTGTTGCCTTCATTTCCCTTACCACCCATTTCATATCCCCCCTTGATAAGCAAGTTTGTTTCTAAATTTTTCCCAACTTCTAAATTCCCTATTGTTCATATCTTGTAGACATGCTCATAATAAGATTATTTTAGTTCATCTATCAATAAAATAGAAGTTGCATATTTAAGTGGTCATGAGATACTTCTTAATCATTTCTTTACCCTTCTTGGATTTTCCCTAGTTATGATTAAGACTTTGAATTTGTTTTTCAGCTTTTTTGTAGACCATTTCATTTTGTTTCCTTTATATTACTTTATGTTTTTCATTGGATTTCCCTTGGTTATAATTAAGGCTTTGAATTTATTTTTCAACCTTTTTTCAGACCATTTCATCTGGTTTTTTTGTACATTAATTTTAGATTTTCCATTGTCGATTGAGTATGGATTGTTACTTCTCTTTCCTCAATGTTTTTTTACCTTTATGTTCATTTTCCATATTTGTTTATGAATTGTTACTTTTATTACATTGATGTTGGTTCCATTAGTTCAGTTTACATGTCCTTGGATTGATCTAGATTGCAAATTTTCTTACCTAAAGTACATTTATTGGGATTGCCAGTTATTTAGTAACCTTGGAATTTTGGTTACCTGACTTACTCTCATTTTATTTATTATCCTTTGTCTTTTGGTTCTAACTTATAATTTATCACCTCATCTTACCAATTTTTCAAGTGACCTGTTTAGTTATGAAAATGTTCATTTACTATGATTTCACTACGATTATTTGTTTTTGCTCTTTAGTCTTGTATTCTTAGGATTTGTTCAAAGCAGTTAATGCACCCTCCATGATCCAAACTACAAACATAATAGACAACCATTCAACAACAAAGGTAATTCAAAGTATGTATCTATCACTTTCAATTATTTACAAACATTCCTTATTGTCAATTGTTTTTTGCTTTCTACAATAATTTGTTAGCTCAATTCTTAGGTGTTGTTATGTTTTTTCTCAAAGCACCATCCCATGTTATAACTGCATGAAATGTGGTGAGCTTCGAGTGGAGCATATACACACACAATATTTTAAACTTTATTATTTACTAACACTTTCTCTCTTACAAGAACCTATCGAGTTTCAATCTCTCTAAGTGCATTTATTAAAGAGTGCATTGGGAAAGGGGTGGATAGACCTTTGGTGCTTCATAATATTATTGGTCTTTATACATTAATGAAACCCACTACAAATCACTTTTATCCAAATCCCTAAGCAATTAAATCCCACTTATCCACTTCCTTCGATAAGTATCCTTTCAAAATAGACCTGAACTAAGTAAACACCCCCCTTTCTTAATAATTTGGCCAGGTCGATCATGTTAGAAAATATTAAGTGCATGTTATGGAATTAAGTCAACCTGACCGACTAGTTTGAGACCTAATGAATACTTTTATTTCCTAACAAAATCTAGTTGATCTATCTTATTGTCTAAATTTTTGGATTAGGGTAAATCCTTGGCTATAAATACCACCTTCACTTCAATTCAATAGAGAGAAACATTCATTTTCACATTGTTACAACTCACAATTTTGCTAATTCTACACTTGAAGAGTCATTGCTTAGGATTTTACCTTGGAAGGAAGATAATTTGGCTTATGGGAAAGTCTTGGATGTAAAGTAAGAATATTTTAGCCTAGACCTAATTTATATAGTGTGATCCTTACAAAGCCACAATAACCTCTTGTAAAGCACCATTAGCTAAGGGAGAGATTGAGGCACGATTGGGTCATCTCAAGGTAAGTATTTCTAACTTTTTCTCTTTCATTTGGTAGATTAGATATTGCACAAAATAATAGGTTGAATGGTTTACTCTTTGTTTAGAATTACCTCTACATTGACTTGAGTATATTTTTTCCTTTACTTGTTATGTTTAGTTTGTTTAACTATCACCCTTTGTGTCATAAGCTTTGGTGAACACTAGATTAATTTCTTCTATTTCATATATTGTAGGCCTAGCTAGGGTTATTGTATAGTGCTACTTGACCAAAGGATTTTGAACCCTCTCTTGTAGTGTTGTGTGATAAGAAATCCCTTAGGTAGGTTTAGTGGATATATATTGGTCATGTACATGATATACATAGCTATACAATGAGTTGTTGGTGAGATTACCTTATCTGAGCTCAAAATTCACTAAGTAGGACAAGCTGTAGATCTATTCTAATTCATTACATACAAGAGCTATCTTGTAATATTTTCCAAACTTAATAAAACTCTTATGAGGGCATACCATTATAAATAATTTATCTCCAACTTTAAATTATTTAGGAGACCTTTTTAAATCTGCATAGTTATTCTGCATATATGATGCAATGTCAATATTTTACTTGATGACAACTATTTGCATGTCAAACGCTTGTAGCAATTCAGATCATGTATTCACCTTATTTTTTAAGCCCTCCCATCTAAGGGTAGTTCAAAATTTTCTCCCACAAAAATTTTAGGTGCTATTTTCAAGGAAGTATGAAAATTATTATTGTATAGAAACTCGATGAAATGAAGTTAACCATCACATTTAAATTATTGGTTCATTATATAAATTTGAAGCATATCATTTAGTACTTATTTACTTGATCTAATTGCCCATCTGATTTTGGATGATATGTAGAGCTTAATTTTATTCTTGTACCAAAATATGAAGTTAAAATCTCCCAAAACTGGGAAGTGAATAGCTTATCCCTATCATAAATTATCACCTTAGGCACTCTGTGGAGGTGGAAAAACTCTCTAACAAACTATTGTGAAAGAATGGGGGAATCATCCTTAATATTCCCTAGAATAAAATGGATTTTTTTTTTAAATTTTTCAACTACAACCAAAATAATATCATGCTTCTTCCTTGACTTGGGAAAACTTGAAATGAAATCCATAGAAATGATGACCCACTTGTTTTTTGGGATGTCATGAGGGCAGAACAATCCTCCAAGTGACAATGTTCTATCATAACATATTGACATTCTAAACATGTAAGAACAAATTAAGCCGCATATTTCTTCATCTTGGGCTAGAATATAATGATTTCAGCTCATGTGTCATTTTTGTGACACAAGGATGAGCAAAGTGAGATGCTAAATGGACCTCTTGCATGATTCAATCCCTATTATCACAATAACTTGGCAAAAAAATCCATCCTTAGAACTTTAGAAGGCCATCTGAATCTTCAATTTACCCATTATAATTTTTGTCCTTGTTTCTTATGCAATTCTAAACCTGATTTTATTATAAAAATCATATTTTCATTGCTATTCTAGAAGTTGTTCCCTCAATTTGCTCTAAGGTGAGTGATGACAAAAAAAATAGATGCTCTTGATAAGGGTATCAACCACCTTATTTTCTTTCTCTTCAACACACATGATGTCAATATCATAGTCACTAATAAATTTCAACCACCTACATTGTTGGACATTAAATTATCCTGAGTGTAAAAGTACTCAAGACTCTTATGATATGTTAGTAACTTAAATGGCTTACCCAGTAGAAAATGTCTCCACATCCTGGGAACATATATACCACTAACTAATTCAAAGTCATGTGGAGGATATTTTACTTCACATGCTTTAGTTTTTGTGACTCATAAGCCATAACTTTTCCATCTTAGATTAACATGCCACCAAATCCATCCAAAGATGCATCGGTCCTTGGTTCAAAGGGTCCATTATGATCAAATAGGAATAATATAGGTGAAGAGGTAAGAATCTCCACAAGCCTTTGAAATGCTTCCTCACTTTTTGATGTCCTTTCAAACTTTTAACCCTTCAACTGAAGAGGATTGATAGGATCGACTATTCTGGAAAAAATGTTCATAAATTGTTAATAATACTTAGCAAAGCTCATCTTTAAACTATGCACCTCAGACACATTTCTAAAACTTGGCCACTCCTTAATATCCTTGAGTTTTGTAGGATCTACTAAAATTCCATCCTTAAATATGATATGACCCAAGTGTTGAGTTTCATTCTTATAAAGAGAACACTTAGATAACTTGTCATACAACTTATGTTGCCACAATATTTCCAATACTGGTGTTTAATGATTTTTATGTTCTCGTTCATTTTTGGAATAGACTAGAATGTCATATATGGACACCAAAACAAATTGATTTGAAAAGTCTTAAAAGACACTATGCATGAGCTTCATGAAAGTTACATGTGCATTGGTTAGACCAAATGGCATCACAATGAAGTCATAAAGACTATGAGAAGTCTGAAAGGGTGTATTATGGACATCCTCTTCCTTTCTACATAGTTGATGATATCCTAATACGAGATTAATTTTAGAAAACATAACTACTTGTTTCATTTGATCAAAGAGATCACCAATCCTTAGAAAAGGATAATGACTTTTTATGGTAACTTTATTCAACATATGGTAATTAATGCATAGTCATAATGTTCCATCTTTATTTTTAACAAACATAATAGGTGCTCTCCATGGAAAAACAATTGGCCTTATTGACCTTTATTCATAAGCCCATGTAGTTGAACCTTAAGTTCCTACATATCTACAATATTCATTCTATAAGGATCCTTTGAAGTGGGTGCAGATACCAACACACTATCTATGGAAAAGTCAATTTCCCTTATTGGAGGCAACCCTATTCAATATCTCTAGTAAGACATCCACGAACTCTTATAAGATAGGGTAATATTTAAAATTGGGTTTTACTTCTCTTATTTTCTCTTTTATATGCACTAAGTCTAAAAGAAACCCATTTATCACTACCTTCTTTAGTTGAAAGTCTAAAATAATCCTTGGAAACTTTGAACTTTTAAGGCCTTAAAGGGTTACTAAATTTCCCCTATCATCCAAACACCAAAATTTATTTTCAAAATAGTTTAAGATAGCTTCATGAGTGGGGATCCAGTCCATCCCTAGGATAAAATCACATGACCCTAAAGAGGTTAGATGAAAATTTAATAGAGCCTTAAATACTCCATATCTAGTTCCACTTGCTCTAATTGATTTATCACATGATACTTTTTCATCATGCCAAACTCTACTTGTTGTACCTCTCTCATTTTTGATGGTTTAGTTTCACATTCATAGGCAGCTTTTGTTGATATAAAACTATGAGAAGACCCATAACCAATTAACATTGATACAAGAAACCCATATATGATACATTTGATTTCAATTGGAGTAGCTTTGCATTCCACTTGGTAGTTTTCCACCATTGGAAAAACTCAGTGGTTGGTCTATTTATTGGCATAATACACTTGGAAATCTTTCTTGTAGTGAGTTTTATGGCAAATCCAACAACCTTGATTCAACTCTTACTGAGATAAATGAACCTTGTTGGCACCTGTGGTAGGATTGGGGTTGCATGGAGGAGGTAGAGTGTTCTTTTATAGTTCTTGGAATTTTTATCCTTTTACGTTCTATTTATTGGTGTAGTACTCTTGGAAATATTTCTTGTAGTGAGTTTTATGGCAAATCCAACAACCTTGATTCAACTCTTACTGAGATAAATGAACCTTGTTGGCACCTGTGATAGGATTGGGGTTACATGGAGGAGGTAGAGTGTTCTTTTATAGTTCTTGTAATTTTTATCCTTTTACATTGCTTTAAAACTTGTTAGAATTATTTCAGAATTTACCACCATTATTCTTAAATTCTTGCCTTTTGATTTCCTTTCTAAAGTAAACTTGTTATTCTGAATATGTTTATCTTTCATTTCTCACTTGCATTTTATTTAGAATTTTTCTTTTGCTTCATCCACGTAGGCTAACTCTAGAGCAACAACCAAATTCCTTGGTTTGGTGAGATTCACATCATGCATGTTTACTTCCTTGATTCCCAACTTGAATATAGTAATTTTCGTTTCTTCATCTCACATGTAATCAAAATAATTGAGAAAGTCTAAGAATTTAGTCTAGTATTCATCCACAAATAGGTTATTTTGCTAAGACTACTAAAATTCAACTTGTTTCCTTTCCCTATGATTGGCTAAGATATACCTTATTTTGAAGTATTTCTCAAAAATTTCCCAAGTGACAATTGCTTTTTCATAGTCCTTCATCATGGCCACTTCAATCCACCATAAAAGTGCATCATTTTGTAGGTGGTAAGTAGCAATACAGGATTACATGTTTGAGTTGATATCATGCAACCCAAAGTATTGCTATAGGTTTAATATCCATGCTTCAACAAAGTCCCTGATTCACTATTCCTTCCTTTTAGAACTTAGAAGAGGAACCTTCATAAGTTATCTTATAAATTGGTTCTTTTATTGAACCACAAGGTTCCTTTCTTCCATTTAAAGTTGTTATACTATTGGTTTTCTATAGGGTTGGGGGTTTTTATGGCCTGATTAATCAGGCATACAATTTTCTTGCTCCTTCATGCTAGCTCAAAGAGTTCTTAAGACTCCCAATATACACTCAAGAACTTCTCTATTGTCTACTAGAGGGGATGGAGGAGGGATTGTCCTTGGTTTTGATTTAGACATGGGTTTTTATTCAAGCTCTTTCTCTCCCCCAACTTACCCTCTTCTTTGATTCTTAGCTTTACTAGCATTATTGACATTGCCCACATTAGCGCTTTAGGTACTAACCATTTCCTAGTGAACAGAAAATGATAAAATTAGTTTTATTGACCTAAAGTTCTCTAGTGTTGAGCATAAATCTCTAATGCCAAGTGTGACAACCTCTTAAAAATACCCTATGTTTTTTTCCATTCTCCACAATTTAATTGAACACACCCTTATACAAGAATCCACAAAGTTTCAACACTACGTGTCTGTATATTTAGTAATTTTAAGATATTGTCACGCATATAAGATTTTATTTATGCCTCGAGGTATAAATGCATTGAACTAGTTTAAAGAGCTTACACTTTCAAGTTCTGTTTCCAGTAAGAATAATGTTATTTATTCCAAACTCTTTTAATTACCCACTTTAGCTTACATATAGATAATTGTGAGAAGGCACTACTTTAATGCTTAATGATCTTATTATACTATATTGAACAATGTTTCATACCAATTTTTAAAATGCAATGAAGCCTTATTAGTTAAACATAACCACAAGGTAGAATAAGCACAATCCCTTAAAGCCAAAGTGAATTTAGTACAACAACCCTTAAGGACTCTAATAGGCTTTTTTAATGGGTTTGATGAAAACCATTATATCTTAAACTCTTGGAACAAAAAACCATTAAATTATGTTAGAAAAATTAATCCTAAGTGAGCCTATATGCCCCTTAACCTTGGTAATTATTAAATAATAAATAATATATTATTATTTACTCGAGGTATAAATATCGAGTAAATAAATAATCATATTATAGTTATTTAATATTTATCAAATATTAATTAATTGGTTTCTATCAGGATGGACGAACCCGTTATTTACACAACGGTCACGTCTCTTGATATTTCACTATAAATAGAGTTTTTACCCTATTATGAAATCATGTCACGAATATGAAATTATTTGATCATATTCAATTTGTGAGTTTTGTGAAGCACTGCATGAAGAAGTGAGAAGGAAAAGTTAATGTTATTGGGTGCAGAGTTTCTCATATTTGAATAATTATCATCTTGTATATTTTTCAACCTTTTTGAGGTTTTCCCACCTAAAATCCCTGTGTTGTGTTATTTATGTGCTTTGCTAGTCATATACACTTCTGGATCCATCATGTGTTTGCATATTACATTTCATTTATATTTTCATGGTAACAAATTTATTTGAGGGGTATATGTGATTGGCAAGTAATATGTAATTAAATTTTTCAAAAGTTTAATTATTTTCAAGCCTAGTTCAAGCCTATGTATGACAAGGAGGGAGAATAAAATTATTTTTGATCACTTGGGAGGCCTAGTTCAACATTTTGAAGCCTTGGATCTTCATCTAAACACCATTAAAGCATCCAAAGATCTTAACATTCAAAACCACCAATTAAAATTCCTACTCGAGATGCCATTTTTCTTCACTTGCACTGGTGGTTCCCTAAAAAAAAATTCAAAAATAATTATATTCAGTGTTTTTTGGGTTTGGTTGTTGATAAAAGGTAATGATAACTATATTCAAGCAGTCTTAGATTGTTTTCAAGGACTGAGAAGCTTTCTTCCACCCCAAATAATTTTTTCTAGGCAACTCCAATGCACTTATACTGCATTATAATTAAAAATCAAAACTTGATCAAAATCTTTTTCTAAAGACATCTTTGTTTTTGGGAGACAAAATCATGAAGATCCTCCAATATTTAGGGCTTCTAGTGGCCTGTGGCGTGCTCTAGCTTCACCTCTTTATTACAGGAGTGCCATATCTACCTCTAAGCATTGCACAAGTAATATTTTTTTTGAAAAATATTTAAAAAATAATTATTTTTTTAATTCACATAATTCCAATATTGCCAAGCAAAAGTGGGTGGGCCCTACTCTTCTTTCAATTTTTTTGTACCGGAAAAAAGTCAAATTTAATAATATTCATTCACTATTTATTTTTACATGGACGTATTTATTATTGTTTTTTGTTTAAAAAAATAAAAAATAGATTTAAAATGGTCTAAAAATAAATTAGTGCATGTAATGCTTTGAAAGATGCTTATAAGGGTTGGTAGTAGTAATTTTGCTAAAAACTTGAAACTAAGGAGGTCCCAAATTCAAAACCCCCTAAATTCAATGTTATTTGACTTTATCATGTTACTTTTTCAAATTTATTTATTTTTGAAATCAATTTTTTGATTTGCATGCCAACTTCTCACGTGTCTAAAATTTTAGTTGACCTGTCAAACCTATTTTGACTTAGTAAATATTTTGACAAATATAGTCATGTAGCCAATTGATCTCTAGGTTTTGGCACATTATAGATGCATTGGAATGATCCATTTTGTGTTTTGAAGCCTTGTATTGATAATTTTACACTATTTTTAATAATAGTGTCTAAGTGATGTTCTGAGTATGACTCTTTCAACACTTAGATAAGTGCAACTTTAAATTGTAATTAAGTATAGTCTCACGTGAAATTCAATTTATTTTAAAAAATAGTTCAAAAATTCATTTAAAATAGTTTTTTTAAGCATTTGTTTACTACCCTGTTTAGAGGGAAGCTATGGTTTCAACTCATTTTTACTTAGATAAATCTCAAATGCTTAATAGAAATAACTATAATATATGATTTTTTTTTAAATATAATTTTATGGCCCATAAATCATGAAATATTATCATTATGATTGAAAAAAATTCTTTTGGATTATATGTAACACTTGAGCTTACCAATGCATTTCAACATAAATCATAGGAAGTTATGTCCATTATCTTGTGAAGTGTTAAAGATGAATTCCTTATCCACATTGATAATCATGAGTCTCTTAGCGATGCTTGAAAACTCCTTGAGTCCATGCATGAAGGGACTCACCTTTTAAAGATCATTAAATTAATCTTTAAATTGCTAATTACACCTATGAAAGGTGATAAAAAAGTTGTTAATTTTCTTGTTAAAATTAAAAACATTAAAGTTTAGTTAGATGGATGTAATTATAATTTAATTCAAGATCAATTATTTTATTTTATTATTCAATTAAATATTCATGAAAAGTTTAGATATTTTATTTCAATTTTGAATTCTGCGTATCAAATTAAGCAAGATATCCATGCCCTTAACACCTTGTCTACTCTCTTGATTCAAGAAGAAAAAGTGATGACTAATTTTTATTCTAAGGAGAATTCCACTCAGGTACTTCTTACTCTTAATAATGTTTTTGATAAAACTAAAAACCATAAATCTAACCCAAATTCTACTAAAAGCAAATAAAGAATAAAAAATCTGATAATAAGAATCATACACCTAAATTTAATAAAAATTGTAATTTGTATGGTAAATTTGGTCATAGAAGGGAAACCTATTATAAAATAAGGATATAAATAATAATTAAACTTCTAAAAATAAAAAAGGGAGATATCTAATCAAAACAAGTAGAATAATCAACATCCTAATCAGAATAATAACTAAGATTCAAACGTTATTGATTTATATGCTTTAAATAAAAATGAATGGATTTTAGATAGCGGTGAATTACACCATATGACATGTTTATATGATATTTTATGTGATTCTAGAGATATATCTAAAATAATTTACTTAGGAGATAATTCTTTTTTAGAAGTCATTAAGTAGAGATTTTTTTTTAAAAAAAAATGTTACTATAAATGATGTTTTCTATGTACCTAATTTAAAAAAAAAATTACTATCTTGTTCTCAACTTACACATGATAATATTATTGTAACATTACTTAAATATAGTTGGTCCATTATAAATTATTCTAGTTCCTTGATTGTTGAAGGTGTTCGAAAAATAGTTTATATATCTTTTCTCCTTCTGTATGTTTTCTTTCATCGTGTACTAATAATGAATCTCAATTATGGTATGAAAGATTAGGACATATCAATTTTATAAGTTTACATGATATGTCTATAAATAATATTATTTTTTGACTTCCTTCTATCACCTTTCATCATGAAACTTGTGAGGGTTATTTACATGGTAAGCAACATATTAACCCCTTTCACAAGAATCATGATGCAAATTCCTCACATAGTTTAGAATTAATTCATAGTGATGTTATAAGACCTCTTGAAATTGTATCTCTTAATGGTTCTTTGTATACTCTTATTTTTATTGATGATTATACTAGAATGATCTGGTCTTATTTCATTAAAAAAAAAGATGTTTTTTTAAGTTTAATGAATTTAAAGTTTATGTTGAAAATACATCTGATTTTTCTATTAAGAGATTAAGAAGTGATAATGGTGATGAATATGTTAGTAAAGACTTTTATTCTTTTTGCATTAGTTTCAGTATTCGAAGGAAATTAACAATTCCCTATTCCTCTCAGCAAAATAGTATTGCTAAAAGGAAAAACCTTACCATCATAGAAATGGCAAGAACAATGTTATAATCTACAAATATTTCTAAGTTTTTATGGGTTGAAGCCATGAACACTATTATTCATATTATGAATAGAGTCCCTACCAAAACCTTGTATCTTTTTACATCTTTAGAATTGTGGACTAAAAATAAACCTAGTGTGGCTCATCTCAAGATTTTTGGCAGTCCTGCTTCTATCTTTGTCCTTAAAGTTCAGAGGAAGAAGCTCGACCCCACTTCCTATCCTTGCATTTTTGTAGGATATGGAGGTAAGACAAAAGGTTTAAGAGTGTATGATCACTCTAAATTTTAGATTATTAAGAATATGAATGTTCTTGTTCTTGAAAAATCTTTTTGTGATCCCTCTGTGGATCCTCCTCAGTGTTTTTATGTTGATAAACTTAACTCTCATATTTCTCTTTGTAATGAAACAGATGCCCTTAAGAAAGTTGATCCAATTATGGACAACTTAGAGTCTGAAAAACCTTCTGAGTTTTATATTCAATCTAAAGGACCTAAATGGACATAATCCCTAATTCTATCTTCTAATATTGATAATCTTAATAAATTAACTAGAAGTCAACACTATTATCATGCTTTAAAAACTATGTATGAATATTAACCTCAATAATTTGAGGAAGCCACTCAAGATGATATAATGTTGCTATGCAAATGAAATATAACGCCTTAATTAAAAATTAAACTTGGGATCTTGTCCCTCCTCCACTTAAAAGACATATTATTAGTTGTAGATGGATTTATAAGATCAAATATAATTTAAATGGTAAAATTAACAAGTTTAAAACTAGATTAGTTGCTCATGGATTTAATTAAAAAATCAAGACTAATTATATTAAAACCTTTGCTCTTATAGCAAAAAGGTGTTTTATTAGACTTTTTATTGCTCTTGCAGGCCAAAATAGCTGGGTTATCCACCAAATGAATGTCAAGAATGCATTTTTAAATGGTGATTTAGAAGAAAAAATATATATGACTGAGCCTAAAGGTTTCACTCATCTTAATAAAATACATTATGTACACAATTTAAAAAAATATTTGTATAGTTTAAAACAAACTCTTCGAGCTTGGTATTTTAAAATTACTTATTTTTTCAAAGAATTGGATTTTTCTAACTGTTATTTAGATAATGATCTCTTTGTTAAATTTGAAAATGATGATTTGATTCTAATTCTATTATATGTTGATGATTTGTTGATTACTGGTAATCTAACTAATTTAATTCATAAATATAATGATAAACTAAGTCAAATGTTTAAAATAACCAGTTTAAGTATTGTGCATCATTTTTTAAGAATCGTTATATTTTAAGATAAATATTTTATTATTGTATCACAATCTCAGTATGCACATAATATTCTTGTTAAGTTTAACATGTTTGATTTTAAATCTACCACTAATCCTATTGAATTTGGTATTAAACTTGATCTTAAACCTGCATGTGAAAAAGTTAACCCTATTTTGTATAGACAACTATTTAGAAGTTTGATTTATCTAACCATTATAAGGCTAGATATTTCATATGCTGTCAGTGTTGCCTCTAGATTTATGCAAGATCCTTATTTGGATCATTGACAATTAGTTAAACGTATTCTTCTTGATATCAAAGGAATAATTAATTATGGTTTATTTTATTCTTCCAGTGATAATGATAAATTATATAGTTATTGTGATGCTGACCATGCTAGTGATACTTTTGATCACAAATCTACTTTTGGACATGTGTTTAAGTTTGGTACAGGTGATATCACTTGGAGCAACATGAATCAACCTAATGTCTCTCTCTCTTCTATAGAAGTTGATTACAGAAGTGTTATGGAAGCTGCTAAAGAATCCATGTGGTTGCGAAGGCTATTAGAAGAACTTCATTTAGATGTTTTTGAAAGTACCATCCTTAATTATGATAACCAAAGTTGTATAAATTTGATAAAAAATGTAGTGTAGCACTAAACAACTAAACATTTTGAAGTTCATGTGTATTTCATCTAAAATAAAGTCCTTAATGATGATATTAATTTGTAGTTCTATCTTACATATGAATAAGTGGCAGATATCTTCATAAATTCTCTTGGTGTTACCATGTTTTATCAATTTTATGCAATGTTGGGCCTCTCAAAGTTGTCACTGAGGAGTGTACATGACAATGCCACTTCCTAATGGCCATGTGTTTCTTCTCTTTCTCTATATTTATTCTCATTGTAATGCATTGTAAAGTTTATGTGAAAGTTATGTAATTTGATTAAACTTCGTGTAGAAGTTTTACTTTTGTACCTCAATACATTAAAAAATATAATTTGTAATGAAGATCCTTGTGTTATAAAAGGCTCTAAATATGCTTAAATGATTATTTAAGAGAAACTATGAGTTGTAGTCTGACAATTATGCTATCCTAAACTTACTTTCGAGTAGTTTATGGATTACTTTTGTTTCAAAAGATGATGTTTGGAATGATGAAGATTCTTAAATCCTTTAATTATGTATATAGTATAATTCTTTTTTTTAAAGTGACCATGACATTAATCCCCACTTAGCATTAAGGGGGAGTGTTAGACCAATTGATCCTAAGTGGGCTTATTTGTCCCTTAACCTTGGTAAATATTAAATAATAAATACTCTATTATTTATTAACTCGTGGTATAAGCATCGAGTAAATAAATAATCATATTATATTTGTTTAATATTTACCAAATATTAATTAATTAGTTTCTATTGAGATGGATGGATCCGTTATTTACACAACAGTCACCCCTCTTGATATTTCACTATAGATAAAGTTTTTACCATAGTGCGAAATCATGTCACGAATATGAAATTATTTGATTATATTATATTTGTGAGTTTTGTAAAGCACTGCATGAAGAAGTGAGAAGAAAAAGTTAATGTATTGGGTGCAGAGTTTCTCATATTTGAATAATTATCATCTTGTGGGTTTTTTTCACTTTTTTTAGGTTTTCCTACCTAAAATCGATGTGTTGTGTTATTTGTGTGCATTTATATTCATATACACTTCTAGATCCATCTTGTGTATGCATATTAAATTTCATTAATCTTTTAAAATTAGGGATATAAACATATTATGAAATCACAATCTTAGTACAAAATAGTCATAAATATTTGCCTTGATTAACACATAATTCATTTACACATGAGTTACCATCAACAATTGTTAAAATCTTTCATTGGTCTGAATAAATAATGGAACTCATACTGTATCATGTATAAAATATTTCAAAAAAATCATTCCAAGAATACAAAATGAATTTAAAATATTATAATGAGATATAAATATATCAACATATAATGTCCATAATTCTAATAAATACATGAACACAATCATAAAGGAAATCAAAACTCAGCATATACAACTTAAATATTCTAGATCAATTAAAGATGGTACTACATGCTTCCTTATCTAGTTACCACAACATCATGTTTCAAGCCCTTGCATATTTACAAGCTCTTATCTGTATTCATAAGCTAAAACATTTAGTGATTTCCCTGATAGGACAAATATATGACAAGTGACTGTAACCTTTTTATATTCTACTTGACTTACAATATGTTGAATATAAGTAAAAACTCTCACAAATAATATAACTTCAACCACATAAAGATAAAAAAGAAGCATAACAATAATAATGCAATAAAATGGTAAATAATAATACCTAGAAACATCATTATGCTGAGTTATAAAAAATTTAACTTAAACTTTTCTTAATAACATCATTGACCATGGGCACATATAGCCTAAATGGGTAATATTTTAATCTTATAACTTATATACATTAAATAAAATAAAATAGTATGCTCCAACATTTTAGAAATAAATTGTATTGAATAAACAAATTACATTTTGCTTTTGATTTACCATCTCAACCAAATAATTACACTCTTTACAACCAACAAGTAAATTCAATCAATTTTTTTCAACTTTGCAACTCAGCTTTAGCTGAAGCATACACAAATATAAAACAAGTACAAAATGATATTAATTTGAAATATTATTCTTTTTGACAAGAGAATATAACATGTATAGTTTATATATGTTCACATTCATCTTTATCAAAGTCTACTTCAATGGATTTGTAATATCAATAACACATTCAAGTTGAGAATAACATACATACACTTAAAACATAATCCAAATGATTGCTATAAATATTTGACTACAAAACCCAATCCTTGTAAGGACTAATATAAGAGTTTCCATGTTTTAATAAACTAAACATTGTAAAAACTTAAACCTAGTATTAGGCAATTGAAAATGTCATTTTAAACCTACCTTCACCATACATGACTCGTGCAGACACATATGCCTCTTATTTTCCATTCTCTCAAATTCACATGTTTGCTATGAGTCTAACCCTCTTTTTTTGTTGTCAATTACCTATAATAACTTCTTAGTCTATGACAAACCAACTAAATACCTTATTCAAATATCTCTAGATTATCAAATCCATGTTCATGTCTCCTAAACACTAATGCTAGGGTCATAAAGTTTCTTTGATGAAACTTATATGAGGGTGGAATAACATTCAAGTTGAGAATAACATATATACACTTAAAACATAATCCAAATGATTGCTATAAATATTTGACTACAAAAACCAATCCTTGTAAGGACTAATTTTTCCATGTTTTAATAAACTAAACATTGTAAATACTTAAACCTAGTATTAGGCACTTGATAATGTCTTTTTAAACCTACCTTCACCATACATGACTTGTGTAGACACATATGCCTCTTATTTTCCATTCTCTCAAATTCACATGTTTGTTATGAGTCTAACCCTCTTTTTTTGTTGTCAATTACCTATAATAACCTCTTATTCTATGACAATCCAACTAAATACCTTATTCAAATATCTCTAGATTATCAAATCCATGTTCATGTCTCCTAAACACTAATGCTAGGATCATAAAGTTTCTTCAATGAAACTTATATGAGGGTGGAATAACATTCAAGTTGAGAATAACATACATACACTTAAAACATAATCCAAATGATTGCTATAAATATTTGACTACAAAAACCAATCCTTATAAGGACTAATATAAGAGTTTCCATGTTTTAATAAACTAAACATTGTAAATACTTAAACCTAGTATTAGGCACTTGATAATGTCATTTTAAACCTACCTTCACCATACATGACTTGTGCAGACACATATGCCTCTTATTTTCCATTCTCTCAAATTCACATGTTTGTTATGAGTCTAACCCTCTTTTTTTTGTTGTCAATTACCTATAATAACCTCTTAGTCTATGACAAACCAACTAAATACCTTATTCAAATATATCTAGATTATCAAATCCACATTCATGTCTCCTAGACACTAATTCTAGGATCATAAAGTTTCTTCGATGAAACTTATATGAGGGTGGAATTAGTGGTCCTTAGCTAACAATGGTTACTTTATAAAATGAAATCATTCATACGGGTTAGCCCATTTTCCTAGATTATCAGTGGCATGATAAATTACCTAAATGGACTCATATAAATACAAATCAACCCCACACTTATTAATCTTTTGTCATCTATCTATCAAACACCTATACACTATTGTACTTTGAGAAAATCTTCCCTATTCTTCCCAAATTTTAAATTAGTCACTCCGAGCAGCCATCAACAAGTCTAAAACACATCAAGTTAGGTCAAGAGCGAGTATTATAAAAAATTAAAAGCTAAATTCTAGCATTCATATAGTAAATTATCATAGCTAAACATTCACATTAAGGGGAAGAAATATGCATGGATTGAATTTATTCTTCAAAGTATTGGATACATAAGTAGCAATCAACCATCAATAGGGATGATTGGGGTTAGCTAAGCCATTACACTTCTCAAGATTTTTGAGGTTTCTATCAATCACAAGTGGACCTAGGGTTTCAAAGAGAAGGAATATTATATCTAAAGTTGTGCACACATTCAAGTGTCAACACACATATTTAGGTATTACAAGTAGGATAAACTAGCAATATGGTCAAAAAGAGCCAAACCAACCCAAGATAATAATGCTAACTCTAGTCAATAACATCGTGGATCTATCGTAGCTTGATGTTAGTGACCCTACAAACACAAACAATCATTTTTGGATTTGAGCGACTCATAGGCCTACTTTTAGCTCTTTTCTACTATCACAAGTCAGTCATAGTTAGTTAGTGAATTAAAAAAGTTAAGTATCTTGATCTCTTTAGTACTTTATTTATTTATCACATTCCCTTTTTCAAATTTGTTTAAGTATTTAATATTCAAAATTATTCAAATATATATCACACTTTACAATCTAAATTACATTCAAGTTTTTATCTTAATAAGGTATGTACAATCTAATTTATGTTAAAATATATTCATGAACCTGTATAGCCCTTGAACCATGTTAAACCCTAGGTATCTGCTAGGGTTTCATACTTCTATGTTTTTTAAATTTATATGTTTACATTTAATTTCAAACTAAAATTATAAATGAAAATCACATATGTAACAAGTATATGTAAACCTATAACATAGGTAGATAAGTATGTTATGTATCAATGTGTATCTATGTAACTGTGTAACCATGAAGGAATTTTTTATGTACATTTATCATGTATTTGGTATGCTAGTATTTATATTATGATTTCACCCCTAATCATAAATATATTAATAATGTGATCAAAATAATAATATGTCCTAAAGACAAGGTATAGTCCAAAGTAAGTATCCAATTCATGATTTTCCTATAGATAAATGACATGTATCATGGAAATGTAATTAATCAATAGATCATATGGGTCATGGTTGAAATATAATGAGGAAATTTGGTAACTAATCAATTAATTTGAAAGAAAAAATCCAAGTGTGCATATGACAAGTTAAATCAAGAAAAAAAAAACTTGTAGAAGGAAGAATCAAAATACAACAATCAAATCCAAGTGGCAAATAAAAAGTCACGAAAATTCATCAAGTCAAATAAAAATGACTATCCAAGAAAGTATAACTAGAATAAATGTGAAATACAAAATGAAAAGCCACCACAACATCCCCAAAATTGACTATGAATCAAATATCCCCCCCAACATATGTATGTATATGTATATGTATATATATGTATGTATATAATACATACATACATACATACATACATACATATATTTATGTGTGTGTGTAGCCTAAGTCCCATATTGATTATGTGAATAAAATAATAATAATTCAATAAAAAGTTATGTTAGAAAAGCTAACTGATACCATTAAGTATTGAAGTGTCAAAATGAATAATACATTGACACATACTTGATATATTTTTAACAAAAGTAGGATATGTTGCCCAAAATTTATCTTATTATGAAAGAATGTCTTAGTTACACATGGATATGTGTAATTGAAATTATTTTTCCTTCGACATTTACTAGTGGAGGATCATTCCTTATTTGGTTAAATTTTACCTTGATACACTTTTTCCTTTGGTACCCACTTGAGTGTTTTTTCATATGTAATAGGATCAAGTTTATTTTTTTTCAATTAATTCTTTACATTTTTTATATCTCATTGAATCATAAATTTTTCACCTCAATACACCTATGCTTTCACTTATCCTAGGGGTGTTACTTGTGATTATATTCATTAGAATCTTAGGGTTTTGTGAATTTTATATGCCTATCCATTCCCTAAACCCTAAAAGTTATCATCTTATGGATTATTCATCATCTTTTTTGATTGCTAATAAATATGCTCTCAATACATATCATCAAAAAGAGAAATAAAATGTGCCTCCATGTGTCACTTCTATTTCACCTCATAAAGGTCAGAACATCTACTTCCCTCACAAGTGGTCCATGATATCACTAAAGCAAGAGGTATCACACATCCTCTTGATGGTGTTTATATGCATATTCAATTATTATCAACTGATGAGTAGTAATGTATCCTACATGACTATTTTAGAGTCTATTCAAGTGTTACACATGCAATTACAAAAGCAAATTAAATGTTTGAGTCTAGAGGTTAAGTTACTTAAAAATGAGATTACACATCTAAGGAACCATGAACATGCTATTGTCAATTACACCTTTGACTCTTCATTCAACAACTTTGTGCCTTAATGGACTATATCTAAATTATGGGCTAAAAAAGGATACACCTATGTCTAATGGATCAACAAGTCAACTTAAGTATAATGAGTCTTCAAGAGTATTTTTCAACAAATGTGGACTCCTATATGATGATTAACACCTTATTGCATTTATCATAAACTTGTGGGACATCATAAAAAATGGTGTCAAGATTTAAAATACATTATGCAGGGACTTATTGATAGTGGTAATTTTTCAATTAGATATATCCATTAAATCACCACCAAATTTAGACACACCTCCTATAATTGAGCAACCTACTAAAATTATGGTTATAATCTCAAATGAACACTTACATAAGGAATAATTGGGATAAAAAAGGTTATAAAAGGAACAATTAGAATAATTATACAATTAAAATTAGGGTAGAACATATTGGTGAACCCATATATTGCTCAAACCATGTCAAACCCTATGTATCCCCTAGGATTTCATCGTTTTATGCTTTTTAGATGATTTTAATTAGATTTTATTTTTCATTCACTTATGTTTTCACTTATCCTATGGGTGTTCCTTTGCTTATGTTATTTATAATATTAGTGTTTTGTGATTTTTAAATGACTATTCATTAGAAAAAACTAGTAGTTCTCATCTTATGGATTCTTCATCATCTCATGTGTGTGCCATTAAATATGCTCTTAATACATATCATCAGAATGTGAAATCAAGTGTTTATCCATGTATGAGTTTGTTTTCCCCTCTTAAAGGTTGTATAAAGTAATTTCACTTGTAAAAGGTCCACTCTATCACTAAACCAAGAGGTAGGGCACACTCTTGATGGTGTTTGTATGCATCTTCAATATTATCAAAATATGAGTAGTAATTTATCATACATGGATATTTTGGAGTCTATTAAAACATTACACAAATCAATTCCAAAATAAAATTAGATAATTGAGTATAGAGGTTAAATCACTTAAAGATGAGATTACACATCTAAGAAACCCTAAGAATTCTTATTGTCAATTGCACCTTTGAGCCTTAATTCAACCACTTTGTGCCTCAAAGGACTTCATCTCAAGTATTGGATAAAAAAAGGATACATCTATGTCTAATGGATTAAAAAGTTCACCTAAGTCTAATGAGTCTTCACGATATTTTTTCCAACACATGTGACCTCATGTACAATGATTAACACCTTATTTCACTTATCATAAACTTATTGAACATCATACAAAAAGGTTTCAAGATTTAAAACACATTATGTAGGGAATTAATGATAATGGTAATTTTTTAGTTAGATATATCCACTAAAGCACCACTAGATTCAAGTACACCTCCTAAAATTGAGCAACCAACTAAAACTCTAGGTATAATCTCAAATTAACACTTACATAAGGAACACTTGGAACAAAAAAGGTTACAAAAAGAATAATTAGAGAAAGAGAGTTTATAAAATGAACAATTGGAACAATTATGTAATCCAAATAAGGGTAAAACATATTGGTGAACTTTATATTACTTGAATCATGTCAAACCCTAGGTATTCCCTAAGATTTCATCCTTCTAGGTTTTTCAAATTGCCATGTTTAGATTTGATTTCTCCTTCACCTATGTTTGCTCTTGTCACAGGGGTGTTCCTTGTGTTGATGTTCCTTAGCATCTTAGGGTTTGTTTAATTTTACATGCCTAAGCATTCAAACAACCCTAATAGTTTTCATGTTATGTATTCTTCATCATATCATGAATGTGCTAATTAATATGATCTAAATACATATCATCAGAATGTGAAATCAAAAGTATTTCCATGCATCACTTATGTTTCCCATCCTAGAGGTTGTTACAAATAATTTCCATCATAGGAGGTCCATGTTATCACTAAACCAAGAGGTAAGGCACATAATCTTAATGAATTTTATATGCATATTCAATCTTATCAACCTACATGTAGAAATGTATCCTATGCGACTATTTTAGAGTCTATTCAAGCATTACACAAGCAATTCTAAAAGAAAAATAAATATTTGAGTCTATAGATTAAATCACTTGAAGATGAAATCAAACATCTAATAAACCTTGGTTTTTCTACTATCAATTGTGCCTTTGACTCTTCATTCAACCAATTTGTGCCTTAAAGGAATTCATCTAAAGTATGGCTAGTGCACACATAGACCAAGGTTCCAACTAAGGATAGTTATTTCATCAACGATGCTTAGTCAAGGAAAATACATCCATTCACGAGAACCAAAACAAAAATTAAATACATAATTCAATACACGAATCTGTTCCTTTTATTCATCTTGAAGGAAATCAAGAAAAAAATAACAAGTTTTAATGATAGTTTTGAATACAAATTTGGACAGCATAATGCTTCACACACTTCACTCATATCCATTTGGTATTTGAGATCCACTTACAATTGTGGGATTTCCATGTTTTACCAACTATTTTATTTGGGCTTTGGGTCCCCACGACTTGCTCAAGATTCTACTCCTGCATACCAAAATAAATCTTAGTAGTTTCAAAATCCATTTTAATTGGGAAACAAACCTTGATTACCACTGTTTTCTCCATCTAAATCTCATCAAGACCAAATCGATAATCAAATACTAATTACCACTACACAAAGAATTACCAAATGAATATTGTACAAGACTCAATAGGTATATGAAACCTGATTAACACTCTACCCAAATTAAACATTCCTTCATAGTTATATTCAGAGTTTAAGTTTAGACTACCATTATTCTGAGCACTTAAGACATATGCTAACCAAATCGACAAATAAAAGATAATTAAAAAAGGACTACCAAATGAATTATAACCAAGACCTAAATGGGTATATAGTTATGATTAACATAGGAAGTTCCACACTGAGCCTCTCAAAGACTTAATCAGTTTATTAGTTCTAATTAGCATTAAGATACCAAAAGGAATTTGGCCAGGATCAAATCTCTCAACAATGCCTTATTAACATCATTAAAATTTCGTAATGTCTCTTAAGACCTAATCAATGATTGAATGCATTAATCTACAAATGTGAACAAGCATGGTTTTCACCAAGACCAAATTGGAAGTATAAAATTTGAATATAACTACAAGCTTAGAACAATTCTCTCCAATACAAAAACTTAGACCAAATCAAAGTTTGGTTTAACCCAATTTTGAATGGCCCAAAATGGGAACCAATGGAACAACTTTCAATAACACACACTAAAATAAATGACAAATAAAAATAATGGAAACCAATCAACACTCTTTTTTTGGTTGATGCACAATAACATATTCACCATGGATTGTTTTCATCAATGGCCTTAAAAAAATTATACATATATGTATAATGAATTAAACATTTCATCTAAGTCTAATGATTATTTAATATAAATTTTAATCATATTTGGCCTCCTATACGATAACTAACATCTTATTGTACTTATCATTAACTTGTGGCACATCATTCAAAATGGTGTTGAGCTTTAAAACACATTATGTAAGGACTTATTAATAGTGGTAATTTTCAATTAGATATATCCACTAAAGCACTAAAAAATCTAGGTACACCTCCTAAAAATTGAGTAACCTAATAAAACTATGGTTATAATCCCAAATGAACACTTACATTAAGAATAATTGGAATGATAAAGGTTAAAAAAAGAATAATTGGAATAATAAATGTTACAAAAGGATCAATTGGAACAAGAAATGTTACAAAATGAAAAGTTGAAAAAGAAGCACAATGTTATTTTACCCTAATTTGGATTAATGCAATCAAGACTAAACCTAATAGGATATAGCAATGTATAATAATTTAGATTGATAAATATGGCATTCAAGCATACATCTGAATGTAAAATACTAAAACTAATTTCAATCATCTTACAAGTGGCATATGCTAATTATAGTAAGTGTAAAAAATGGATGAATACATAGATTTTTTGGTTGACTATGTGACTGTGACTGTATCGTAGAAATGAAAATAAGGATAAAGTAGGCATGTGGCTCATTCAGTTTTGAAACTAATTCCTTGTATGCATAGGGTAAGTTTTGTTGATGTGAGCTAGTATTACTATTTGATACAGAATTGTGCAAAAATTATTAACTGTAATCATATAATCACCTGCATCTATCTCTATATGTTTTGTATTTATAATCCCAAACCTTGATGGAGCACACTTCTCCAAAAATTTATCTCTTTTGTCATAAAACTTGAGGTGTGGTTATGAGTTCTAGAGACCCTATAAAGATAAAAAAAATGTAATGCAATGAGCTAACCTCAATCAACCTCATTTTATGATTGGTTATTACTTACATATCTGATACTTTGAGGAGGGAAATCAAGCCACACATAATTCTCTTACCTAGTGTGATTATGTAGTTTTGATCCTTTGCTATATGTATGTATCTAATGATTTGGATTTGATACTTGAAAATACTTGATTTGACTTGGATTTAACATGCTTCAAAATTGGATTTTGAATATTTTATCAATGTTAGTGTATAGATGTGTTTCAAATAAGTGTCATGTCTTTTTTGAATGAGACCTTATTTTTATATATGTTAGTCCAATTGGGTAATTTCTCACACCATCAACATGCTAATAAAATGGGTCAACCCTAATGAGAAGCTTGATTTTAAAAATTTATCATTTATAAGAGAGGGTTAGTTCCAACCAAATTGGGTTAGTATCAAATAACAATATTGATAGAAATTGATAGAACGAACATGTGTACATGTGAACGAAACTAAAGGTATGGGTATGTTTGTGAAGGATATCAAGTAAGTTTGAAACAACCAATGAGGTTCCTATAGGTGTGTAACATTAGAAAGAAAGGGTCAAACTTAAATTATAACATGCAAGTGTGAAGGAATAATATATTATGACATTATTTATCTACTCAAGCTATGCAAGGTAAATGTGTGTCAAGCTTGTCATTGTAAGTACCGAAGACTAGATTCTAGTATCTACAAATGCCACATTTTATTTTAGTAATATAATAGATATAATAAAAGGATAAAATGTAAACCACACTTTATATTTGGTATGAAGATCCAATTATGTAGGTCACTCAATAACAAAATCTATAATCATATGTAGTCAATGTCCATAGATTGATAATTTTAATCTAAAATTGAAATTTTGAAAGAAAAAGGGTAAGTGTATACCTGTGTTGGTGAAAACCATATTTCCCTTGTAACTTATTGGAGATGATGCTTCCTTATTGAAACATCAAAGAAACTTGTGATTTGTTGTTGAAGCACATGGAGAGTTAGGATAATGATGCCAATCTTTTTTTTACTATGTAGGCTCTTTGGTTGGAAAAGCAACATGCCCCAACCCTCATGAATGCAGGGTAAAAGTATATAATGTAATAACCTTGAAATTACTACAAAGGTAAAAGAGAGATCCATTAGGCTAGATTCACTTAAATAAACTTAATCAACCACTGCATATGTCTTGTAGATTCAATTATATATTTTTTTATCAAGTTCACTCAAATTTGTTCCATGTAAACAAAAATGCATGATCAAAAGTAAATGAAAAAGTAGTCAATATCCATAGATTGATAATTTTAATCTAAAATTTAAAATTTAAAATTTTGAAAGAGAAAGGGTAAGTGTACACCTATGTTAATAAAAACCATGTTTCCCTTACAACTTATTGGATATGATGCTTCCTTGTTGAAACATTAGAAAAACTTGTGCTTTCTTGTTGAAGCACATGGAAAGTTAGGGTGATGATGCCCCAATTTTTTTTTACTATGCAGGATCTTTGGTTGGAAAAGCAACATTCCCCTACCCTCATGAATGTGGGGTAAAAGTCTACAATGTACTAACCTTGAAATTACTACAGCGGTAAAAGAGAGAACCATTAGGCTAAGTTCACTTATAAACTTAATCAACCATTGCATATGGCTTGTAGATTCAATTATATCTTTTCGATCAAGTTCACTCAACTTTGCTCCATGTAAACAAAAAATGCACGATTGAAAGGGAATGAAAAATGTTGATGCCCCCATCATGAATTCATTTTTGATTGTATAGTTTTGCTTAAATTTGCTAAATATATAATAAAATGCATGATCAAATGAGAATAAAAATATTTCATGCCCCCATCATGACTATAGATTTGATAAGTATGAAGTAGAATAAAAACCATTTTCCATTCTACTATTAACTATACTATTGTGTCTATGCAATAAATGGAATCGTGCCCACTAAATATGAAAGTGTGTATACATGCATGATCCAATATCATGCCTCTTATATATGTACCAATTGATATAGAATGCTATGCATCTATTTGCTAAATTTGAGACCCTATATCAAATGTATGTGTATACATAAACCTATAATTTTTGTTCTCACAAACTATTTACATATGCACCCAAGTGTGTTTGAATATGTGCTCAAGTATCTATAAAGTGAGTACATATGCCTTGCACATGCCCTTGTAATCTACACTAATGTGCAAATGTCCCTCATATAACTTAACCATCTAATACCTAAACCATTATAAATCTTTGAAATCTATACTTTGATTTGATTCTCTACTCATGGAGGTTTATGTCCCTATGACAAGCGCAATGTAGTGCCTCAATTTTGGGATGAGGGATGTATCATGTAAGTAACTTGTCTCAAAACAAGAGTTAACTATATCATGTCATTTATAAAGATAACATCATGTAATCATGTGGGAAATATTTCATCATAGTAATGTATGTGTCAATAAAAGCATGTATGTAATATATATAATGTAGGGAATATAAGTGTCATGCATATATATGTATCAATGAAACATGTAGTATAAGGATATTTGAATAAAATTACATTGTAAAAGTACATGACATAAATAATAACACCAATTGATGTCAACAATATCCATAAGTGCAGGTAATAGTGTCACACAGAAGGCCATGGGCCACATATAAGGGACATAATTATATCAAAAGAAAGGCCAAGGGCCACACACAAGGGGAAAAAAATATTTCATAAATAAGGAACATCAAATATGCCACATCAAACAAAGTCAAGGACCACACTCAAGGGATAAAAGATGTCACAAATAAGGCCAAAAGGGCACACACAATATACAACACAAAGAAGCCTATCATGTAATAGTTTAATAACATCAATGGAACTTATAACAAGGGAACTAGTCTAAACCATACATATATATTAATGTCACATCATATTAAAATAACATATCCATGTATCACTATGTAATTTAGAGTAACTAGCAAGGCATATGCAAGCAATATAAGTAGTTCAACACAATAGAAAAGGTCATAACATGATATTACCAATAATAATGAAATCTTTAGAATAGATTCTCCCAACATTGTTAAGGCAATTGGGTACAAGAAAAGTCTAACATATAGGTGTCCTTGTGTAACCTATATTTCTTGCATTGCACTCATATACCATGAAATCCCAATAATAATGAAACCTTTAGAATAAAATTCTCCCAACATTGGTAAGGCAATTGGGTACAAGAAAAGTCTAACATATATATGTCCTTGTGTACCCTGTATTTCTTGCATTGCACTCATACACCATGAAAGCCTTATGTGTATGAAAAGAATATGCCATCTACCAAACATGTGATAAATAAAATATGTAAATATTTTAATATAGAGACCATGTCATACTCAAGCCTTGATTTTGAATTTTTTGAATATTTGAATGTTATTTTTTATTATTTGTTTTTTTTGAATATTTGAGATTTGTGAAAAGTAAGACCAAGTGGCAATGGTTCCAGAAATAAAACTATTGGAGGGATATAAACAATCTAAAATAGGTTTCAAGGTATAATGTGCACTAGATATAATAACATGGCTATGTGAAGAAAGTGAAAATAACTAATATGCCCCCTTTGTATATGTCAATCAAAAAATAATAGCTTGAGAGCATATGTGGAGATAAGGATCGTCATGCCCCTGGTGGGAAAGAATCAATGTATGATCATGTCTAATGTGGATATAGATGTATATGATCATTTAATCTCAACGGAGGCCACAAAGGATGTGCACTAGAATCATTTTAGGATAAGTGTCATGGATGTCAGAATCATGAGATAAATCAATGGGTAAGGGCCAAGTGAAAATAAAGCCAAAAGGCTAGAAAAATGATGTAGGCCAAACTATATGTGGAAGATAGAAGGAAAACCAAGGATGTTCCAATAAACAATCACAAGGAAGCTTTGTATAATGATATGTGTTGTATTCATCTAGGCACATAGAAGGAAAACTAAGGATGGTCCAATAAATAATCACAAGGAAGATCTATACAATGATATGTGTTGTAGTCATCTAAAAGAGTTCATGTGGAGGTCCTAAATATGGTGGTGATAATGTCTTTTTAGTGCCATCTATCATATATCACTGATGTATTTATATGCATATCGGGATTTGAATCTAAATCTATAATTGTATGTTGTGTATGTGATGTGTTATACTCTTTGGTATTATCATGCTTAAGTTGCTCATTTGTATTTTGAATTTTTGTAGTGATCATTATAAGTTCTGAATTCTAATTATCACTCATTTGTGTTCTTAATACTTTTAAATGTGTGTGAATATAATTACTATTATGTTCAAAAATATTTGTATTTTATGTCTTAATTTGAATCATTTGTTCATTGAATGTCTCACAATTTGATGATAGTCATAATATGCATACCCATCATAATTTTATGGTGCAGTAAAGTTCAAATTGATATCTTGTGAAGGAAAGAGTGTGACAAGGTTTCATTTTTATAGCTTCAGTAGTAGTATATTAGGAGATGATGGCAATATTGTAAATTAACTCTTTAGGAGATGATATGTGTTGCAGTCATTTAAAAGAGTTCATGTGGAGGTCCTAAATATGGTGGTGATAATGTCTTGTTAGTGCCATCTATCATATATCTCTGATGTATTTATATGCATATTGGGATTTGAATCTAAATCTATAATTGTAAGTTGTGTATGTGATTTGTTATACTCTTTGGTATTATCATGCTTAAGTTGCTCATTTGTATTTTGAATTTTTGTAGTGATCATTATAAGTTATGAATTCTAATTATCACTCATTTGTGTTCTTAATAATTTTGAATGTGTGTGAATCTAAGTACTATTATATTCAAAAATATTTGTATTTTATGTCTTAATTTGAATCATTTGTTCATTGAATGTCTCACAATTTGATGATAGTCATAATATGCACACCCATCATAATTTTATGGTGCGGTAAAGTTCAAATTGAGATCTTGTGAAGGAAAGAGTGTGACAAGGTTTCATTTTTATAGCTTCAATAGTAGTATATTAGGAGATGATGGCAATATTGTAAATTACCTCTTTAGTGGAGCTAATACTTTGAGTTGACTAGTAGGTTGTAAGTCTAATAGGAATTTACTCTTTATCTTTTTTTTTTTTTTTGTGTTGCCCTAGGTAGTGATGAAATTTAATACTTGAAAGGATCATTGCCTATCTTACATGTATATATATGTCCCATGTGTGTAAATTTAACACAAATGTATAATGTAGATGGTATTATGCTCATAGTGGGCATCCAAGGTTGGCCCAATAATAGTTTGTAATGTGTATCATGAAACATGACATGAGATAAGTAATAAATCTTCTTTGGTCCTAATGTCACCCCCATTTAATTTTTTACAAGTGGTGGCTATTGACGATGATTTGATGTAGTAATGATATGATCTACTATGTTTGTATTTTGCATATCAATCCCTAATATATGCAAGAATGATACATTGCATATATTCTCAGTTGATTTAGCATCAATAATGACTCTTTTTATGAGTTTATGTGATATCATGACTTGGATAAATAACCCATCATTTTATCCTATTGTATAGCTAATGCCTACCCTTTTTTTTTTTTTTCATTCTTGCTTGATGCAGATATCCTAAATAGAGTAATTTTGTAGAGTGTTAGACATGTGTGTTAGAAGAATCGATATAAGTTTCTTCTCTTCATTTTATGAAATTAAAAACTTTGACTTATTAGTTTCTGAACTTGCCATGTATCCAAGTGTTAGAGGTAAAATCACTAAGAGGAGGGAGGGTGAATCAGTGAGCCCAAATAATCCAACTTTAAATCTGATCTTTACAAATACTTAATCAACCACCACAAGCATTCATGAAGCATAAACAATATTCATAGCAATGAGCAAGAGAGATAATGCAAGAACAATCGCATAACACAAGACATACATGGGAAACCCTTTTGGGGAATAAAATCCACTGGAACCTACAATTGGGATACTATCTTATAAACACAAGATCTTATTTAGACTAACTGCAACTGATCAAGGAACTACAATCCCTATGTAGTGAGACTCCAATCCCATAAGGTGCTACTACACCTATCTAGATGAGCTGCAACAAAAACTAGACCTTTTATCAAGTATTAACTTGCAAGGAGGCTAAACCACCTTAGATACTGAGCTACCACAATAACACCTATTAAAACACTTCCACCTCTGAACTGATGTCAACAATACCTCATGATGGAACTCAGCTTATCACTCTTCTCTCTCACTCACACTCAAACTATAAGAGCATTATTATGCTAATAGACTTATGACCAATAGGTCATAAAAATAGTCCTCAAATTGATCTGATCTTTATCTCATCCTTAGGGCACTCTACCCCTACTTACTCCAAAAAAAACACACAAGCCTCTCTCTAAAACTCTCCCAATTCTCTCACATAAAGTTTAGAACCCAACATCTTTAGTTCCACTATTTATAGATCAATCTTAATAAACACTACCTTGGTCAACCGTTAGGCATGATTTAGCCCTTAAGACATCTCTCACATGAAGACATGACTCAATTACAATCTCCATAGGCTGGCCATAGCAACAATGGGTCACCCTTAAGGAACTACACCTTTTAATAAGGCACTTGTAGTCCTTATAGGTCTCATGTGAACCCATTCACTCCTTTAACACTCCCTCGAGTAAAATAATAACACATGACCACTTTTAAATACATGGGAACACTTCTTTTATCCCCTTTGACATCCTCAAATTGTCAAAATCAAATTAGCTTGCTTCTGCATATGCTCAAACAACTCAAACATAAACCTTATACACACAGTCACCATGAATGAATACACAGTCAACTTATTAAGCATTGTTCATACTTGTTGGGTGAATATTTTGTCACCAACTGACTGACGGTAAAATGGTTACATCAACCACAACATAAGAAGATTTATGCAGCAAAATGGGTGTGGTGACCACAACCAAAATGAAATAAATCTCTCCTCTCAGCAAGGGGAGGTTCCCTATTATATATATATATATAAGGTGAAAATACACACAGAGGTGAAATCATGCCATCCATCTCTATTTTTTTAGTAATGATGTTCCCAAAATAGAGGAGAACTCCTAGGTAATTGCTAGAGGCATTTTTCTTCTTTCAAAAATGATGTTCAGAAAACCAGAGGAATTCTTCCTAGGTAGTAACTATAACCACAAGAAACCCATGAAAGTACAAAGAATTTCATTGTTCCTCCCACTGATTAGGACAAAGGAACATAGTAGTTTGAAGCATAGCCCAAAGTCTCCACTTCAACTACAACAGAGTGAAAGATTATGAAAGATAAGGAGAGCTCAAAGTCTCTCCAGTATCCTTTACACAAAACATAGACTGAAGATAATTATGGTAGCACAAAGTCTCCCACAGTTGGCTTCAGGACATCTTCTAGCTTATTTTTGCTTGTTTTTCTTGTTTGATTAAATGGACAAGACTATATTTAGGAAACAAACATGAGAAAAATTTCCTAGATGACATAAACTTATTCCAACACAAAGTCTGAAGGGTCGCTTACTTTCTCATTCATTTAACAAAATTTGATTAACAATCTGAGCTCAAAGTCTCAAGAATGCCTTTCAATTTGGGTAGAGATTCACTTCTAAGAACAGAGAGATCTCTCTTATACAAAATGAGAGATTACAATATATAGCATTACAAGAAAGATTTGGGTGCTTATTTTCATGAAATCGGCCCATGCTGAATTGAATGCATTGAATATCTGTGAAAAGGCCATGCTAGAATAGGTCATCAGCCTTAAATTTATCATTTTGAATCATCTCAAATGTCTCCTCCTAAGCATGGGTTGTCTAGTCTTTGTTATGATCCTTACACAGCTGTCTATTTGCCTTTACTTAATGCAAAAAAATAGGCCGTGCCTTTGAATGTTTGCTCTTTCTGATGTCCACTTGGTAGACTGTTCCACCTATTAGAAATAAATCTCCTGCAAATATTTCTAGATTTCTTATAGTTGTTCTCACTTTCCTTGCCATGTTTTGTCTCTTCTTAGCAATCTGAGCTCTCAGGGCTATCTTCTCACTTCCTCTATTCGCTTCTTCAACTCCTTTTTGGGCTGGTCACTGAGTTTGTTCTCAGGGCTTTTGAAAATCAACGGTTATTCCATCACTCTGAAATTAACATCTGTGGGGATGTCATTGGTCACTTTGAACCTCTTTGAACCTTGAACCTTGAACCTTGAACCTTAAACTGTTTTGGTTCAAAGGTTCAATGGTTCAATGTTTTGTAAAGGGCTGCGTTCACTTTCTTTTTCTTCTTTGGTTGAACCATTTTTGGAATCTTCTGCTTCATCCATTCACTCAAAGCTTCCGTTTGAACTTATGAACTCTTTGAACCTTTTGAACCTTTTGGGTTCAAGGTTCAATGATTCATTCTCTTTCTTTGAAGCCTTTTATTCTCTAAGTCTACCAAAGTTATTGAACTCATTGAATCATTAAACCTTTGAACCTTTGAACCATTTTAGTTCAAGGTTCAACGGTTCAATTTTTTTAAAAAAAATTATTTGAAGCTTCAAACTCTCTAGATTTTCTAATTCTGTCTAAGTCATTGAAACTTTGAAATCGTTAAACCTTTGAACTCTTTTTGGTTTAAGGTTCAATGGTTCAACAGTTCAATCTTCACTCTTTGAAGCCTTCTTTTCTTTAAGCCTGTCGAAGTTGTTGAACCTTCAAACTCATTGAACCTTTGAACCTTGTGGAGGTGGGGTTCAATGGTTCAGTGGTTCAAAGTGGTTCATTCTTTTTATTTAAAGCTTGCCATTAAGTCTTTTGATCAAACCTGGGCATTGAACCATCCTCAAAACACTAAGAAAAAGCCTTAAGTGTTTTGAACTTCCTTTGAAGAAAGCCCGCCTGTTGAACCTGCAACTTCCTTAGCTGAAAAGGCTTGAATATTTGAAAAACTTAACTAGTCAGAACATTTTTGAGAAAGAAAAGAGAGAGAGTTTTGGTCTACAAGACCAAAATGGTTGGTATATTATCCATAAAAGCAAGTGACATATTTTGGGAACAACGCTGGCTCCAGTTGGGGAACTTCCATTGATTAAAATTTTGAAACAATCGAAGGGAGTAGAATCTAGAATCTTAGTGCCTTCATCTATGCCATTGGGCTATGGAGTCATGCTACCCAAAAAGAAAGGTGCCAAAAACCAAACAACGTCAAAAATAAATGAAAAACATAAAACAAAAAGAAGACTATACAAAAATTATACATATGTATAACTGGAATTATCTGATATTTCAAGGATTGAAGTGCTTCAGATGCTGCCCACTGTGAGGCAGAGCAAATGGCATTCCATCTTGATATTTTAACAAGAAACTATTTTCACCATTTAAACGATGAATGGCAAATGGGCCTCTCCACAAGGAATCAAATTTTCCATGCATTCTTTTTGGTTCTCTCCTCTTATCCCACAACAAGACTTGATCTCCAATCTAAAAATCACAGATCCTTGCTTTCTGGTCGAAGAGTCTCTTTAATAGACTTTGATGCACATCAATTCGGTCCACCACCATAGTTCATTGGTCATTTAGCTCAGTCAAGCACATGATCCTCTTGTCGATGGAACTTTCAAAAGTTGAATCTTCTTCTACCTTTGCTAACTTCAATGCTGGTAATTCTAGGGTAATTAGTATTTCTGCATTTAGACCATACATAAGTTGGAATGGGGACATACTTATCACCCTTTTGGGAGTAATCCTATCTACCCATAAAGTGTCAAGAAATGCTTTATGCCAGGTTCTCTGATTGTCATCTACCAGCTTCCTGATAATGGTCACCAGGTTCTTGTTGCTTGATTCTGCTTGACCATTTCCTTGCGGATAATAGTCAGAAGAGTGGGAGAGGATAATCCCATAATAGTAGCAGAACTGGGTAATCTCATGAGAAGAGAAATAGGCTGCATTGTCTGTTACAATCTTGGTTAGGACCCCAAACCTAGAAATGATGTTTTCCTTGAGGAAATTACATACTACTTTTGAAGTAACATGTTTGACTGGAATGGCTTCCACCCACTTGGTAAAGTAGTCTATGGCTATAAGGACATAAGCATGTCCAACACTCGAGAATAGATTTATAGCACTAATGAAATCAATCCTCCATTATTGAAATGACTCTTCTATTACCATAAGCTTGAGAGGTAGAGTGACCAACTTAGGTTTGCCAATGAATTGTTGACACAACTCGCATCTACACACCCAAGCATATGAATCTCAAAACAGAGTAGGCCAATAATACCTAGCTCATAGAATCTTATGAGTAGTCATAGGTGCAAATTTTTTTTCTCCATAAGCAAAATTGTGGAAGGAATTCAAAAGTTTGTTTTACTGCGCTTTATCCATGCAGTGAAGGAATACCCCATCAAGGTTTCTCTTGTACAGATTGTTGTCCCATAGGACAAAGTTGGCATTTCAACTTAACAGTCCTCTTTTCTTTACGAAATAGGTGAGTAGGACACTCACCATAGGTAAGGAAATGAGTAATATTCAAATACCACTCATTCATAGTGGTGACAAAAAGAACTATTGGCATGTGTTCAACTTTTGTTTCTTCATGCCCTACCTCTTCTGATATGTTCAACAATTAATTATCAGAGACCCCTTCTCTACACAAGATTTGTAGGTTTGATAACAAGGTCAAACTCTCAGATTTTGGCAATCCAATTGCCCCTTTTGGTTCTAAACTCCTATTGAGTTAGAAAGGACTTGACTGTTGTATTAGGAACCAAAGCAATAGTGTGTGATTTTAAGATGTAGAAATAGAAGTGCTTTATCACCTTTACCACAACATAAGCATGATTTTCCATGTTTGAATACTTCAGCTCATGAGCTTTGAGAGGATAACTCATGAAAGATATGGGAGATTCCACACCTTTTTTATTCTACTGAACCAAGATGGTTGAAATCATATGTTTAGAAGCATAGCTATACATCACAAAGTCTTCAGTGTAATCAGGACAAAGTAGGATTGGGGTATGGGCGATAGCTTCCTTGATGTCTTGAAATACCAACTTGCCTTCTTCAGTCCAGTTGAAAGTGGCTTTACGTTTCATCATATTGATGATGTGACGAGTCTTCTCCATGAAATCGAAATGAACTTTTTCAAAAAATTCACCTTTCTAAAGAAAGAGTGAACTGCAGTCTTATTAGCAGGAAGAGAAAGCTCTTGAATGGATTTGACCCTTTTTGGGTTAATATTTATGCCTTCTCAAGACACAGTGTGACCGAGAAGTTTCCCTTCAGTAACTCCAAAAATTATTTTTTTGGGATTATGAGAAATACCATTCTATCAACATCTTTCTAGCATTTATTGTAAATGATGCACATGATCAAGATGATGCTTATTAAAGACTTAATTCATCAAGGTATATCACAATGAATTTACCCATTTCATTTCTAAAATGAAGATCCATTACTCTTTGGAAAGTGGTGCCATCATTGATCAAGCCAAAAGGCATTCTATGGTATGCAAAAGTGCCCAAAAGTGTTGTGAAAGTGGTCTTATATTGGTTTGATTCACTAACTTTCACTTGATTATATCTTAAAAAACCATCTAGCATTGATAGCATCTCAGCACCAGTCACTGTCTACAGCAGCTGATCCATGATGGGCAAGGGATAGTTGTCTTTTAAAGATGACTGATTCAGATTTTTGAAATCAACACTCAAGCAAATTTCTCCATTCTTCTTTCTCACAGGGACTATGTTTGTAATCTAGGTGGAATGATGGATTGGAAAAATAATTCTTGCATTCAGCATTTTCTATATCTCAAATAAAATTGTGCCTGATATCCTGGGGTTGTAATGCCTTTGCTTCTACTTGTGAGGCAGTGACCCAATCTTGAGAGGAATTTTTTGTTGGATTTCTCCAGGTTTGAGAGATTTTAGATCATCATAAGAGTATGCCAAAACATCATTATAATGGTGAAGCAGAGTGATAAATTTGAGTTTTTCATTAGGGGTACAATAATTTCCAATGTTGACCATTTTTGGATTGTCTTCTGTATTCAAATTTATTTGATCAAAATCCTTAGAGGATTTTGAATCCATTTGTTGTTCCTTGATAAACCTATCATGCTTGTCGAAAAGATTCTCAAGAGAAACTAATCCTTTGGGAATTTTATTCCCTTTGAGCTGAAGGAACTCTTCATCAGCTTTTAAATTTGTTTTGAGAGCTGATTCTCATGGCTGAGATTCACTGCCTTCAAAATAAAGCTTTTCAAAGATGTCCATCTATTCTAGAAAAATAATGATTTGGTTGTCACCATTAAATATCTACCAATAGTCGGCATTATCAAGTACACTTGGTCAAAAGACCAACTCAATAGTGTACTTGTTTCCTTTAAAATCTTGGTGAGGGACCAAGAGAGTTGTAGAGATGGCCAATGAATTTTCACGATTGTTGAATTCTCTAAGCATGATAGAAATACTAAAAGCATCAATTCTTTCAATGCAGTCCCACACTAGATTACGATAATGTCACAATCTTTCATTCTTAGTTTGATACAAGTTTCTCACCTGACAAACCACCAGCTCAGCATCTCCTTTGGCATGAAGAAGTTTAACACCTTTATCTTGAGAAGCCTTCAACCTGAGTAGTAGCGATTCATATTCAGCAGTGTTGTTAGTGTTGCTGAACTACAACTTATATGTATAGGAGAAGATATCTCCTTGAGGAGATATCAAAACTACTCTAGCTCCAAAATTGGTAGAAGAGTTGCTGCCATCGAATTCTAGAATCCAAACATCATTAGAATCTGATCTTCTTTTAAATTTTTCTTCATCAAGAAGAGAAGATATTTTTTCATGTGTACTGCACCCTACCAATTATTTTGATGTCTTATTTGAATTTTTTGGATTGTCACCTATGGAACTTTCATCTACTGAATAGGAATGTCTTCAGTAGTCAAAAAGTAATTACCCAAGCCTGAAGACTCAAATAGAATTTGAGCTTCAGAGGCTGACGTTTGGGTGATAATGTACTTTGCCTTCTTCTCAAGAAGTAGCCTTTGCATGATGCCCTTGATAGGGATCCTCACCTTAGACAGGTTCATGCTCAATTCTCCACCAACATCCTTGCAAAAATTTCACCCAAGAAGAATACCGTAGGAGGCTGGGACATCGACCACCAGGACTATTATTTTGATTCTCTTATCTGGGAAGGCCGCAAATACAAATTGAGCATCTTTGATTTGTCCCAGTAGAGGTACTTATTTGTTTTTTATAGAAAAACATCTCCCAAAGGTATTAGTTGGTGTAAGACCAGGAGAGTCTGCCACCTTGGTGGGCATGACATTGTCAGATGCACCAAAATCAATTATGTAATTATTCAGCTGATGATCTTTTATCAGCAGGGAAATATAAAATGATTCTGTCTTCCTAAGGGCAACTAGAGGAGTGATGACAAGATTATTTTGGGTGGATGTGTTCTTTGGGGGACCAGGAGTTACTTTCAAAATTTCTTGTTCTACAAGGATAATTTTATTTTTTACGCATTGAACTAACTTATCCAACTACTCAAGGTTGGATTGCAAGAATTCAAACTCAGAATTTGAATTTTGGTCTTCTTAACATGGTCAATTATATCAAATGACTGAAATGAATTTGAATTAGGGAAAATTAGTCCATCAATCTGGGTTTTACTAGGTGTGGGACTGGTCTGTGAATTTGAAGTAGAAGATGAAGGAATATTTAAGGTACTTACTTTTTTGTTGCTCATTGGGTCCTTTGATTGGAAAGGCAGAGAAGCCCCTCATTTAGCAATTAAAATTATTGGTTGAAATTATTCTCCTATTTTTCCTTTATCCACTTATTGAGCTGACCAGTTATGGGACCTGGTAAATACAATGTATGATCCATCAAATGCTTCTCCTTTAATTTTGGGTTCATCCTGGTAATTCAAAAAATTGATGTTGGAGTCGCCTGCTGATTCTTCTTGGCCTTCTGTAAAGAGATCAATGCCATCTTCTTGGTTCAACTCAGGTTGGAAAGAAATTAGATTCAGTTTTAAGATAACCAACTGCTGAGTTAGCTGGTGCTACTTCAATGGTAAGTTTCCTTGGTGGGGGAGGAATGTGATTTGGTTGCCCTTGATTTTTGGCAGCATTGCCTTGATATGATTGGTTGGAAAACATCATCCTTGGTATATCCTGATAAGAAGGAGGAGCAGACATCCCTTGTGCCATTTTATTTTTTAGAGCTAACAATTCATTTGCTAGCTTTTGCACCATAGGATCAGTGGTGCCTATAAAAGAATATTCAAAAGATGAAGAAGATTTACCTCTGTTAGGATCTCTTCTTATCTTTCCTACCAAGATGAGATCATCTTCAACCTCAGTGGCCAAAATATGAGCTGTAGTAAGATCTATATGGCCAGCCTACCTCAATAGGAAACTCACTTCAAAAAGCTAAGAATTGATGAAGAAGCATTTGAGATTCTCAGGTTTCAGTTGAGCAATTATGGGAATCCTATTCCTCAGCTTGTCGAATTTAGCAATGAAGTCTCTCATGGGTTCATGAGGCTCCTTCTTCATTTGTGTAAGTTGGGATAATAGGGCATGTGCATCTTCTACGGGTTTGAATCTAGCCTCAAATTTGGCCTTGAGAGTATTCCAGTCAGTCACTATTTTTGCTTACAGATGATAAAACTAGTCTACAACAACGCCTTGTAATGTTTCCACAAATAGTCTGACTGTAATGTCTTCATATTCAATGCCTGTCACATCATAGGCTATGCAAAATGCTATAATATGTTCATCAGGACGAACATTCCCATCACCATAAAACTTGAAAAAATTCTTTCTTGAACTACGAGGTAGTTCATGTAGAGGTGGGGTTAGATTCAGAGGACCAAAAGCATTACCCCAGGGGCCTTGAGCTACCATGATGTGGCTGTTGAAGGGAAGGATAATAAATCTCTATGGGATATGTAGAGATAAAGCTTTGCTAGCAGAGGAAAGAAAAGCTTTGCCTGGTATTAGGGACATGATGTTTGTAGGAGGAAAATTTCTAGTTTGCTAAAGGTGAGTTTATGGAGGGCAAAGATAAAAATTACTTAGCTGTACCAACTCAAATACAGGATCAACAATACCTTGAGCTCTCTGGCTTCACATGTATGGTGGATCTTCTAGAGTGTAAAATGAAAATAGAAAAGAACTGGAACTGCTTCAATTGAAGCTCGAGGATTCAAGCTTCTTGGTCTTCCCCAATGGAGTTGCCAAAATTATTGGCATAGAGCTGTTGGAAAAAGATCAAAATTACTCGTTCATCCCCAATAGAGTCACCAAAACTTGTTGGATAGATATTTTTTCACTAACTGACTGACGACAAAATGGTTACATCAACCACAACATAAGGAGATTTATGTGGTAAAATAGGTGTGGTGACCAAAGCTAGAATGAGATAAATCTCTCCTCTTAGCAAGGGGAGGTTCTCCATAATTTATAGTATATATATATAAGCTAAAAATACACACAGGGATGAAATCATGCCATCCATCTCTCTTTTTTTAGAGATGATGTTCACAAAATAGAGGATAATTCTTAGGCAATCGCTGAAGGCATTTCTCTTCTTTTAGAAATGATGTTCAGAAAACTAGAGGAATTCTTCGTAGGTAGTAATTGTAACCACAAAAAATCCATAAAATCACAAAGTCTTTCATTATTCCTCCCACTGATTAGGATAAAGGAACATAATAGTTTGAAGCATAGCCCAAAGTCTCCACTTCAACTACAACAGAGTGAAATATTATGAAAGATAAGGAGAGATCAAAGTCTCTCTAGTATCCTTTACACAAAACACAGATTGAAGAGAATTATGGTAGCACAAAGTCTCTCACAGTTGGCTTCAGGCCATCTTCTAGCTTATTTCTACTTGTTCTGCTTGTCTGATTAAATGGACAAGACTGTATTTAGGAAATAGACATAAGAACAATTTCCTAAATGACATAAACTTATTCCAACACAAAGTCTGAAAAGTCACTTGCTTTCTCATTCATCTAACAAAATATGATTAACAGTTTGAGCTCAAAGTCTCAGGAATGCCTTTCAATTTGGGCAGAGCTTCGCTTATAATAATAGAGAGATATCTCTTATACAAAATAAGAGATTACAATATATAGCATGACAAGAAAGACTTGGGCACTTGTTTTCATGAAATCGGCCCATGCTGAATTGAATGCATTGAATATCTATGAAAGGGCCATGTTGGAATAGGTCATCGACCTTGACTTTGGCATTCTGAATCATCTCAAATGTCTCTTCCTAAGCATGGGTTGTCTGGTCTTCTTTATGACCCTTACATGGCTATCTATTCACCTTGACTTAATGCAGAAAAATAGGCTGTGCCTTTGAATTTTTGCTCTTTCTGATGTCCACTTGGTGGACTATTCTACCTACTAGAAATAACTCTCATATAGATATTTCTAGATTTTTTGTAGTTATTCTCTCTTTCCTTTCCATGTTTTATCTCTTCTTAGCAATCTGAGCTCTCAAGGCTATCTTCTCACTTCCTCCATTTACTATTTCAGCTCCTTTCTGGGCTGGTCACTGAGTTTTTTCTCAAGGATTTTGAAAATCAATGGTTATTCTATCACCCTAAAATTGACGTCCACGACGACGTCACTAGTCACTTTGAACCTCTTTGAACCTTGAACCTTGAACTCTTTTGGTTCAAAGGTTCAATGGTTCAAAGGTTCAATGTTTTGTAAAGGGCCACATTCGCTTTCTTTTTCTTCTTCGATTGAACCATTTCTGGAGTCTTCCACTTCATCCATTCACTCGAAGCTTCCGTTTGAACTTATGAACTCTTTGAACCCATCAAACTTTTGAAACTTTCAGGTTCAAGGTTCAATGATTCATTCTCTTTCTTTGAAGCCTTTTATCCTCTAAGTCCACCAAAGTTATTGAACTCATTGAATCGTTAAACCTTTGAACCATTTTGGTTCAAGGTTCAACGGTTCAATCTTATTTCTTTGAATTATTTGAAGCTTCAAACTCTCTGGATTTTGTAAGTCCATCTAAGTAATTGAAACTTTGAACTCATTGAACCTTTGAACTCTTTTTGGTTCAAGGTTCAACGGTTCAATAGTTCAATCTTCATTCTTCGAAGCCTTCTTTTCTTTAAGTCTGCCGAAGTCGTTGAACCTTTAAACCTTGCATAGGTGGGGTTCAATGGTTCAGTTATTCAAAGTGGTTCATTATTTTTCTTTAAATCCTACCATTAAGTATTTTGATCGAACCTAGGTGTTGAACCATCCTCAAAACACTAAGGAAAAGCCTTAAGTGTTTTAAACTTCCTTTGAAGAAAGCCCACCTGTGTAACCTGTGACTTCCTTAGCTAAAAAGGCTTGAATATTTAAAAAACTTAACTGCTCAGAACATTTTTGAGAAAGAAAAGAGAGAGTTTTGGTCTACAGGACCAAAATGGTCGGTATGTTGTTCACAAAAGCAAGTGACAGATTTTGGGAACAATAATACTCAATATAGATTGATCACACCTCCAAAATCCACAAAGAGCATCCTCATGTAGTCTACAAAAAACTCTTATATCTTATCATCATGAAACATCAAAACAACATCAACACAAGCTTGAATATCCTTCTTGGGCCACTAGTAGAACAAACATGAGCACAAAATCAAATTATAGGCTCAATATCTTTTCCTACACACACTTCTAGATCTTCAAATATATATAGATAGATAGGCTTTTGAGTCCTCTATCACTTTGATTTTTACTGCATGAGCAAATTCATCTTCTATCAAAATATATGTTCAAAATATAGAGCTCTAATTTTTCATGTGTAAAATTCAAATATATGAATAGCAACAGTCATAGTTTACCTTCAAACATAATGATCAAATTTTGGGGACTCTCAACTTAGGATCAATGTAACACCATCGATCTTATTTGAGCTTTAACATATATACCACAACAGCCAAACATTAAACATCTACCAATTTGACCTCATCTCATGTCCTCTCAAAATGTTGACTTAATGCGCTCCATCAATCTCTACTGATCAACAAGGTCGATAAAGTTCAATGCTCACCATTGATCAAAATATATGAATGCCCACTCACCATTGGGTCAAGATCCTAAACCTTTTCTTAGATGTTAAATGTCATATAACTATCCTCATCTTGCTACTTCTTGACTCCTTGGAACAAATGCGCACCATCGATCTTGGTCGATCTTTAACACCTTCAAAAATGACTAAGTATGAGGACCCTGTCAATATGCATGTTTAGCCATTTTTTCTCCTTAATTTATTTTGTGCTTACTTGCAGTATCTTAAATTTAGACTAGATGATCTCCTTCCTTTAGAGAATCCAACCATATGACTCACTGCTCCTGAAACTATCACATGTGTGAGATATAATGCCATTAAAGTGCCTTCTCATAAACTTCTATCATAGAGCCAACCATGTCTAAATCTGCCTAAGAGGCCAACTTTGAGCATCTATAACTTTTTTTGTGCTTCAATGCATTATCTCAAATTTAGTGCAAATGATATATGCTCAAAATTGAACAAACTCATATGATTAGTTTTTCTTTACACCTTCACATGTGTAAGATATAACACCTTCAAAAATCTCATTTGGTTCTTTCTACCATACTATAAAATTGACTAAGTATGGGAAAACACAATCAATCTCCCTGGGAACCCAACTTCGCATAAGCATATATTTTGATGTGCTACATCACATGATCTAGATTTTAGAGGAAATAAACTATTTCTGAAATTGAACAAACCCATATGATCATTTTGACTTGAAACTTCCATGCATACAAACACTAACCTCATCAACATGCTTACTCAATGCTTTCTGGCCACTTTGCAAATTTGGCTATGGGAAAACAGGGAAATCCGTCTTAGAAGCGAACTTTGCACCCTCATAACTTTTATCATGCTTTGATGCATAACTTAAGATTTGATGCATAAAAACCAAGAACTACAGTGATCACAACCATATGACCATCTCCACTTGACTCACTCCCACATGGTAATGGTGACATCATCAAACCTCGAACTCATATTTTTTGCAACTAGACCCAAAGTGTCTAGATGAAAACTATGATTAACCAGATGAATTCCAATTGTGCACACAAGCTCTCCAAACATAGATAACATCATATCAACCTTTTTTACATGATCAAATAACCATACTCATCCTTGATCCTCTATAATCATGTCAACATTGAAGATCAACCAAACATACTATAAGCAAACAAGAATAAGCATATTGCACACTTTGTCATTGTCACATAGAGTATCAAGACTCTTCATCCACTCACTAGAGCATCTCTATGACACCAACATGACATCATCATGATAACTCTCCAAAAATCTGCCCCTTTGTTATTGATGTCAACACTCATCAATATAACAATATGTATCCCACCTTCTCTGTCTGCAAAGCACTCTTACAACATGAACTTTCTCCCCAACAAGAACTTTATCCTCGTTTGACACAATGAAAAAGTGGGCATATACTAATCCTGAGGACCTAAAAAGACTAAAAAAATAAGAAAGGACCATCTTAGAAATATGATACAAACTCCCCCTTACCTTGAGCCACCTCTTCTTGTCTTCACAATATCATTTTAATCCATGCCAACACTCTTTTCAATCAAGCACTGCTACCAATGAAGAAAGAACACACAAAAGAACTAAAATCTGATATAACTCACCAAGAAAAATATGAGAGGGACTCCCCCTAAGAATTTTGAACAATTACACCTTTTGATCAACTTCAGACCTCCACACACCATGAAGAACCACCATGTAGGCTCACTAGCCTTATTTCACAAGACACTTCCATGACCACCAACTCTGTAACTGCACTATACAAAATAAAAAACATGCACTGATCCAACCTGAGAACATACATTATAACCCTATACTATATCTGCTTCACAAATATTTGGAGAAAGTATTATGAACATGCTGCTCCCCCTTCACCAAAGACCTATTGATTTATAGAGAAAGAAATAACACCTAAGCTCTATCTTAGATACTCAAAATTAGCTTTTGACAATGGTTTGGTCATAATATCTACAAGCTGTTATTTTATAGGCACATGCTTCAACTTGACACATTGATTAATCACTTGTTCTCTCAAGAAATGATATCTAATAGGAATGTGTTTATTTTTTGAATGCATAATAGGATTCTTTGAGATACTAATTGCACTAGTATTGTCACAAAAAAGGACAAGGTCCATTTTGTCTTAACTTGTAATCCTCTAAAGTTTGTTTCATCCACATGACTTATGTGCAACAAGAGGAAACTACTATATACTAAGCTTCTACAGTTGATCGAGACATTGAGGCTTTCTTGTTCCCTAAACAAGACACCAAACATTCTCCCATGAAGAATACCCCACCACTAGTACTCCACCTATCATCCACACATCCTACCCAATCAACATCAATATAAGATTTTAAAGAGAAATATTTACCCCTAGGATACCATAAACCGTAGTCTATACTGTCTTTGAGATATCACAAGATCCTTTTGACTAATTTTAAGTGAGATTATCTAAGAACAAATTGAATTCTTCCTACAAGACCTAATGCTTGCATGATTTTAGGCATGGATGCAGTAGAGTATAAAAGACTTCTAATCATGGATCTATACAAAGTTTGATCAACTTTTGGTGAGTCATCTAGTTTACTTAACCTGCATCATGTGATTATTAGAGTACCCATTGACTTACACTCCATCGTGTCAAACTTCCTTAGCATATCCTTGATGTGTTTAGCTTGATAAATGAAAATTCTGTCATCAAGTTGACTAATTTATAATCCTAAGAAGGAAGACAGTTCTCCCAACATTGACATTTTAAACTTAGTCTTCATAGTATCTACAAAATATCTACTCTTTTTATCATTGTCAGATGTAAAAACTATGTCATCAACATATACAATAACTATCAATTGATAATTACCTTCTATCTTAATGTACATATGACTATCAACTACCCCACTTTTAAAACCTTGACTCAAAATATACTTATATAGCCTATGATACCAAGCTCTAGGAGATTATTTAAGAACATACAAAGTTTTCTTCAATTTACAAACAAAATCTTGATTACTTGAGATGAAGTATCCTTTAGGTAACTCAATATAGACTTATTCTTCTAAGTTTCCATTCAAGAATGCAAATTTCACATCCATTTGATATACCTTAAAACCTTTGAAACACACATAAGCCAAAAAGAGTCTAATTGCTTCCATTCTTACCACAGGAGCAAAAGTCTCATCAAAATCTATTCCTTTAACTTGAGCATATCCTTCACACACCAGTCTAGCCTTATTTATTATGACTTCTCCTTTCTCATTCATATTACTTTTGAAAACCCATTTGGTACCTATCACATTTTTATCTTTTGATCTAGGAACTAAGTCCCATGTTTCATTCCTTTCTATTTGATCAATTTATTCATCCATAACATCATTCCAAATTTCATCTTTGCTATCTTCCATAAATTTTTTGGGTTCAGTCATAGATAACAGAGCCGAGTCTTGTAGATTTTGATTGATTAACATTCTCCTTCTAGTCTGCAACCTTGCACCAACATTTCCAATAATCTGAGAGATTGGATGATCTTTCTAAATTCTTTTAGATGGAACTTTAGTATCTTATCTTTCTTCCTCTTCTTCATCTTCATCATCTATTTGAATAGATAAATTATCATTGTTTACAACAACATTCTGAGTTGAATCACTTACCTAGAATTTTGGCTTCTTAACTCTACTTGTATCATCTACTTTTACATTTGGACTTTCAACAATCTTTTGAAGTCTCTTCTTGAAGCATCTATAGGTAGTACTGATAGAAGAATATCCTAAAACTATTCTCTCATCAGATCTTGAATCAAATTTGCCAAGATTATCTTCATCTCTTTTGATGAAGCACCTGCTCCTAGACACCCTTAAATATTTAACATTAGCTTCTCTATTCATCCATAACTCATAAGGTGTCTTATTACCATTTACTCTAATTTGACATCTATTTAGGATGTACATATAAGTCTTAGCTTCCTTTTCCTAATAGCCATATGATATTTTTGCATCTTGAAGCATGGTTCTACCCATGTCAACCATAGTCCTATTCTTCCTTTCAACCACACCATTCTATTATGGTGTTCTAGCAATAGAGTATTGTCTTTTTATCCCATTTTCATCACATAAATCATCAAAATTATGAGACCAAAACTCACCTCCTCTGTTTGATCTCACACACTTGATTTTTGAACCCTTATCGTTTTCCACAAGAGATTTAAATGTCATAAATTTTTCAAATTTTTTTGATTTTTATTTAAGAAAGAATATCTAAGTCATCCTAGTAAAACCATCAATAAGAAGCATGAAGTAAATATTACCTTGAATACTTTGAGTTCTCATAGGTCCACATAGATCAGTGTGGATCAACTCAAATGGCTCTATAGTAGATAATTCCTTATTCTTGTATGTCCTCTTGGTTTGCTTCCCATGAAGACATGACTTGCAAAGATAATGAGGAATCTTAGTAATCTTGGGCATATGCCTTACCAATCCATTTAAACTAATCTTTACTATATTATAAAAATTTATTTATCCAAGCTTTCTATGCCAAATCCAACTTTCTTCCAAATGACTCATGAAGCATTGCTCTTTTTAAGATTTATGGAATACATACATGTTGTTATCTATTTTATGATTTTTTGCAACTAATATGTCATATTTTCCCTTTCTTACCTCACATACATAATCATGGAAAATTATATCATTTCCTTACACATTTAGATTATAATTAAAATATTACATTTCAAACCTTCTACATATAATACATTCTCAATCTTCATATGACCATTGTCCAGACTTACAATACCTTTACCGACTATGTTAGTTGATTTGTTGTCACCAAATCTATCTGCATCTGGGTTGGTATTATTTAAAGAGATAAACTTGATCTTGTCACCTATTATATGATTTAAGCATCTACTGTTTATGAACCATCTCTTGTTCTCATCTTCTTGAGTGTGCAAAGCTGCTTGAACAAATAATGACTCTTCCTTTTATGATCTTCTTGGATTTTTCTTCTTTTCTTATTTAGACTTGGTATCCTTACACCATTTGATACTAGTAATGACATCTATATCCTTTTTTCAAAAGGCTTTGTTGTAGTTCTTGGCTATGTGACCTTGTTGGTTAAGTTGTAACATATGAGATCCATTTTGATCTGTGGAGAGAGAGCACAATCCTTATATCTATGACCAAATTGATTTCAATAAAATCAATACCCATTGAAGACTTTATTCATGTTTGATCCTATTTTCTCTTGACGATTATCTCTTAATGGATTTTCATTCTTGATATTTTTAATGGAGCTGACATCCCTTTTGTCTTTGGATAAGAGCACATCTGAGTAAGTTGAGACCTTATTTTCACATTGTTCCATTTGTTGATTAAGACCTGTATTCACCATGACCTACAGATTCTTGATAGTTGCTCCTAAATTTTGTACTACATTATTAACTTTTGATAAAGCAAAAACTAGATTGTCTAGAAGCCAAGCCATAACCTTTTTATCAACCATTTTACCTTTGATCACCTTCAAGTTGTTAAGACTATCCCAAAGGACCTTGATTTGATACCAATTGTTAGACGTACAATCACTGAGAGGGGGGGGGGGGTGAATCAGTGAGCCAAATAATCCAACTTCAATTCTAATCTTTATAAATACTTAATCAAGTACTACAAGAATTCATGAAGCATAAACAACATTCGTAACAATGAGCAAGAGAGACAATGTAAGAACAATCACATAACACAAGACATACATGGAAAAATCTCTTGGGGAATAAAACCCATTAGAACCTAAAATTAGACTATTATCCTATAAACACAAGATCTAATTTCAACCAGTTGTAACTAATCAAGGAATTACAATCCCTATTTAGTGAGACTTTAATCCCACAAGGTGCTACTACACCTGTCTAGCTGAGCTGCAATAATAACTAGACCTTTTAGCAAGTATTAACTTACGAGGAGGCTACAACCACCTTAGATGCTGAGCTACCACAAAAAAAACTATGAAAACACTTCCACCTTTGAAATAATTTAAACAACACCTCATGATGGACCTCAACTTATCACTCTTCTCTTTCACTCACACTCAAATTATAAGAGTGCTATACTACCAACAAAATTTTGACCAATAGGTCATACAAATAGTCCTCAATCTAATCTCCTCTTTAGCTCATCCTTATGGCACTATACTCCTTTTTTTATCTATAAACATGCATAATCCTCTCTCTACTCTACCAATTCTCTCACATAAAGTCTAGAACCCAACATCTTTGGTTCCACTATTTATAGAGCAATGTTGATAAGCACTACCTTGGTCAGCCATTAGGCACACCTTATCCCTTAAGACAAATCTCACATGAAGACATGACTCAATTAAAATATCCATAGGTTTTCCATAACAACTATGGGTCACCCTTAAGGAACTACACCTTTTAATAAGGCACTTGTAGCCCTTATAGGTCTCATGTGAACCCATTCACTCTTTTATCACTTCCTCAATCAAAATAAGAACACATGACCACTTTAAAATATATGGGTCCACTCTTTATGTCCCCATAGACATCCTCAAATGATCATAGTCAACTTATCTTGCCTTTGTGTATGCGCAAACAACTCCAACGCAGATCTTATGCACACAATCACCATGAATAAATACACAATCAACTTATTAAGCATTGTTCATACTCAAGGTAGATTGATCACACCTCCAAAATCCATAGAGATCATATTCATGGAGTCTACAACAAGTTACAATAGATAATTCATTATGAGACATCAAAACAACATCAACACAAGCTTGAATATCCTTCTCGGGTCACTAGCAGAACAAACATAAACACACAATCAATTTCTAGGCTAAATATCTTTGTCTACACACACTTCCAGATATTCAAATCTATATAGCTAGATGTGCCTTGGAGTCCTCTACCATTTTGATTTTTAATGCATGAACAAATTCATCTTCTATCTAAATTTTTGATCAAAATACAGAGCTCTAGTTTTTCCTATGTAAAATTCAAATATTTGAATAACAATGGTCATAATTAACCTTTGAACACAATGCTCTAATCATGTGGACTCTCAGCTCAAAATCAATCTCACATCGTCGATCTTGTCTTAGCTTTAATGCATATATTACCAAATCCAAATGTTAAACATCTATCATTTTAACCTCATATCATGTCCTCTTAAAATGTTGACTTAATGCACTTTATCAATCTCTGTAGATCAACAAGGTCAATAACACTCAACGCTCACTGTTGTTTAAAACATATGAATGCTCGCTCACCATTTGATCAAGATCTTGTACCTTTGCTTAGGTGTTAAATGTTGTGCACCTATCCTCATCTTGATACCTCCTAACTTCTTGGAGGAAATGTACATTGTTGATCTTGCTTGATTTTTAACACCTTCAAAAATGACCAAGTATGGGGACCCTACCAATATGCACAAGTAGCCATTTTTGATCCTTATTAAATTCTTATATGATCACCTATAGGATCTAAAATTTGGACCAGATGATCTCCTTCCTTAGGAGAATCCAACCATATGACTCACTACTCATGTAACTCTTGCACATGCAAGATATAATACCATTAAAGTCCCTTCTTATAAAATTCTGTCATAGAGCCAACCATGTCCAAATCTACCTAAGAGGCCAAATTTGAGCATTCATAACTTTTGTTGTGCTTCAGTGGATGATCTCAAATTTAGCACAAATGATCTATGCTTAAAATTAAACAAATCCATTTGACCAATTTTTGTTTGCACCTTCACATGCATAATATATAACACCTTCAAAAATCTCACTCAACTTTTTCTGCCATACTACAAAATTTGCTATGGAAAAATGGGAGCCCATATTTGCATAAGCATATCTTTTGATGCACTATATCACATGATTTGGATTTTAGTATAAATAAACTAGGTTCAAAATTGAACAAAACCATGTGTTCTTTTTGACCTAAAACTTCCACGTGTGTGAATGTTGACCTCATCAACATGCTTACTCAGCTCTTTCTAGCCACTTTATAAATTTGGCTAAGTATGGGAATATAGTGAAATCTATTTTAGAAGCTAAATTTACACCCTCATAACTTTGACCATGTTTTGATGCATGAATTGAGATCTGGTGCATAATAACTAAGAACTACAGTGATCACAACCATATGACCAACTCTCCTTGACTCACTCCCACATGGTAATGGTGACATCATCAAACTACTAACTCAAATTTTCTACCATTAGACCCAACGTGTCTAGATGAAAACTATGATTAACCAGATGAATTCCACTTATGTACATAAGCTCTCTAAGCATAGATAACATCATGGTAACCTTTTTCACATTTTTAAATCACCATACTCATCCCTGATCCTCTCTAATCATGTCAACATTGAAGATCAACCAAACATACTATAAACAAACAAGAACAAACATATTACACACTTTGTCATTATCACATAGACTATCAAGGCTCTTCATCCACTCACGAGAGCATTTCCATGACACCAACATGACATCATCATGATAAGTCTCTAACACCAAGACCCTATAATCCTTTTTTAGTAGATGTCATGATTTTTTGAATAATGCTTTGTGCATGTTTCCCCTATCCTTATCATGTATATCCCATTTTTTGTAGATATATTAATCAAAAAATATATTGGGTCATGTTTGTGTCTGTTCTATAAGATATTTCTTTACCAAGTTTTTGAATATTTAGAGTCAAATATTCAATATCCTTTGTAAGAGATTAAACATATCCTTGAATAATCATGTTAGTATTATAGTGGATGCCAAGATTTGTGGATCAAATGAATGCATAAGTTTGTGATAGGCACGAGTCAATCATGTACACAACACAATAGTTGACAAAAAGTAAAATCACATACACAAGAATACTACATAAACAAGATAAGATCCAAAACCAATCTTCCATAGAATAATAAATCACTAGGAGAGATATACAAATAGGAGTGCAGAGTAACTCCTACAAGATACTCAAAATAGCTTGTCAAGGGAGTTACTTCCTATTCATCCAATCAAAATGTAACTCCAAGTACACCTAATCAATATTATCCACAAAAATAATAAAACTCTAAGTGAAAGGAAAAAGCTCATAGTAAATATGGGAAAAAAGAAAACCCTTACTCTAACACCCCCTATAAACATAACTTAGGTGGGTAGTGTAAAAAAATGGTTCCCAAGAACTAGGGATGACCAGGTAGACAATACAAAACAATCTCCCATAAAATAGAGAAAATGAAAAAACTCATAGGAAAAGCTCACCCCAAAAGAGAGATATAGAATAAGTGAAGAGGATAGAAGATCCCTTGAAGATGATGCTACTACTGATGTAGATTGTACCCTAAGAAGAGCTCTTAGATGAATGAAATTGCTCTGAGTGAAGGGTTTAGTAAAGATATTTGTAACCTACTCTAAAGACTGGAAAAATCTCAAGTTGATGGCCTGACCATGAATAAGCTTATAGATAAAATGCATATGAATCTCTATGTGTTTGGTTCACTAGTGCTGAGCTAGATTCCTGCATATTTGTATAATACTCTAGTTGTCACAATAGATGATCGTGGGATGGCTAAAAGGAATGCCGAAATTAAATAGAATCCCCTGAAGCCAAATAGCCTCTATACCTACATTAACAAATCCCCTATACTCTTCTTCTATGGATGATAAGAAATAACATTTTGATTCTTGTTATACCAACTGATAGGACCAAAACCCAAAGAAAAACTGTAACCTAAAGTAGACTTGCAATTCTGAGTATCACCAGTGAAATCTAGATCTAAAAAACCAACCAAGTCAACCTCTATGCTAAATCTGTATTAAATCCCAAATCTATAAGAACTTTGAATGTAGTGCAATATCTTCTTAATTGATTTCTAGTGTAGTTCATGGGGTTCTTGCATGAATCTGGATACAAGTCCCACTACATATGAAATATTAGGCCTGGTATGAGTCAGATAAATAACATTGCCAACAAGCTATTGATATCGAGTGTCATCTACCAAAGGTGTATTAAAATCAGACTCAATATTGAATCTAGATAGAAATAGATTCAGAGATGGCTTATAATCATCCATGTGAAATTGAGATAAAAGATCAAGACCATACTTGGGCTGTGCAAGTGAAATTTCTGAATCAGACTGTGAAATGTTGATGTCAAAAAAGTAATGCAAAAGAACTAAGTATATCATGTCAAATATATCTTGTAGAGATTTTTGAAAGATAATTAATAAGATGGGGGTGAATATTCTTCAAAAACTTTCTTTAACAATCTTACTTAAGCAATGTTAGATCATTTAAACAAGCATGTACATCTTAGTAAGCATAAACACTAGTTGATAAGAGCTTGAAACACATTAACACAATATATATGTGGGAAAACCTCAAGGGGAATAAAACCCATTGATGATGCAAATGGACTATATTCATATAAGACAAACACCAACTTTAGTGAAGCACCCACTTTACATGGAATAACAACCCCAACTAGCTAAGCACTAACTTAGCTGGGCTTTAACAAGAAATAACTTGCAAGGAGGCACCAAACCTATAGATGACTTAGAACCAAATCAACCACCTGAAACCCTTTATCACCTTTATAATACCTTATTTATCATATAATAGATGATGATCTTCTTCTTCATCTTTTTTCACACTTCTATCCCTCTCAAATTAGCCTCTAGCCTTCTTCGCTCAACTAGCCCTCTTCTTGACTTGATTAGGTCAAATTACCTTGATAATCATATTCATAAATTCTAATATATATTCATAAAACCCATATGATGGTCCATATGACCTCCTTCTTCTCCTTTTTTTCTCTTTTATTATCTTGCATACATACTTCTCTGACTCACACACATAGGCCTAAAACTACCTTATACTTATACTAGACTCTTACTCTCATACACCTGGGTCAGACATATACCTTTGCACACTTATATTAAAATTTAAATATGTCATATAACATATTTTAGATGTTAATCAAATAATACATTAGGTCAGCCATAGCTTAATAAACCAAACTCTCATTTAGGTCTTAAGGAGTCCTAATCCCATTAGGCCTTCATTGGAGCACATTACACTTAGTATTTATTGGAACACTTAAAAAATAAAAAAATAATAAAAACACATCATATTTAACTCAAATAGACCTTATAAAATTTTAATTTATGTCCACAACACTGTTTAGGTCCAAACACCACTTTAATCCCTTCTCAAAACACTGTTCACAATAGGCCTGTGCATACAAAAAAAATGTATCTTGAACAATTGAAGCATAAACACACTTTTGTTGAAAACCCATGGAAAAAAACCACATATTCAGAAACATAATTACCTTAGGGTCATTACAAACTTCATTAGATGCTTCAACTCAGGGTATACAGGCTCAAACTCTTCTCTGCAAGATGCAAACTCTGAACTACCAACTAGCTTCAAAACAAAGTCAAAGAAACATGAAATTATGATACCTGATTGAAAATACTCAGGGGATTTAAATGCATGAAAATTATCTTGTAACATCTTTGTAACAACCTCAAATAAATAGATCATAATCTCTAATGGAAACTATTGGTTTTGCAGACCAATCTATTGACTTTTTCTCTCATAGACTTCACTCGGCCAGACAAGCCATTTTGGCTTCAATGTTCTAACCTTTTAAGATGAATTCCAATATTATAAAAATCATGAATATATCATTCAATTCCAAAGAAACATCATTATGTTAATTATATATATCAAATCATGGCATAGAGTCTCAAACCTATTATTGTAACCTGCTTATCCAAAACTGCCAGTTTACCTTCAAACACAGTCATGATTATAATTACCTTCAACACCTATATATACATTTTCATAGACTTATAATGTATGTTAATTATATTATAAAATCATTATACCAATATCAAATAGATAGATAACATGTTCGTATGGCAATATTGGTCTTGTAGACCAATCTCACAACCTCACACCATCACTATCTTATATACACTAGACATGTCAACTTATGAGAAACATTTTCATCATATCCACTAACCTAAAAAAATTATATCTAACATGAACATGTATCATATGTATTTAATGACATATCCATGCACTCGAATTCATCCCTTATCCACTTCTCACTTTTACCTAGTTTTTTCATTGTCTGCACCATCAAGTCTGTTAGCAATAGGTCAACTTGTATGACCAATTTAGCACACCTAAGGACTATAAACTAATTACAAACCACCATTAACATATAATATAAATATCAATCTTTAACCTTCATCCATTTATCAAATTTGACTTGGTCAAATCTAACTGCTACAACAAATTTACTAAAAATAATCACTTTTATGTAGGGTTTGCTCACTCACCTGAGAAACTAATCACACCTAGAGGTGCCTAAGAGAGTTGAATACAACCTAAAATCACTTTTATAGCCTTACCAATCTAGTTTGAGCTCTTTTGATAAACTTATTTCATGTCAGGTCACTATAAGGGTTTAAATCATCTTACAATCTTAATGATCATTCATAAAGCTTATCTCCTTATTCCAAAAACCAATTCTTAGAAATTTGAGCTAGGAACCTTCCCCATATACCATGAATAACTTAGGTCCTCATGAAAGTGCTACATGTGCCAACAAACACTTGAAAAACCTTTTCGGGTAGATAACTCTTCATCTTGTGCACTCGAGAGACCTTAAGACATTTTTTTCTTGATTTAACCTTCAATTTTTGACCTACAACTTCATGCATGAGATGTTGATAAGACATACTCACACATGCCTTGGAAATTGATCCTAATACCCTATCTGACCAACATCTCTTTCTTTGCTCTCTAACCCTTATCTACAAGTCACAATAGGTCTTGAAATTAACCCTCATGTACAAACTCAAACAACCTCTCTCATGCTCGAATACTATCAAGAATTCTTCCTATGTCTTATCAATATCTCATGTTGCTTCATTAATCCAAGCAGGGTCTAGAGGTTGTCTAGTTGCATATTAGGTCTATAGGTATTACCCATGTATGGTTATCCTGAGACTCACTTGAGTGCTCTAAAGCCTCATAAGCATGCTCAAACAACCTCATACAATCTCTTATCCCTCTGTGCATTCATCTCACTAGGCCACCAAGCTCATACCTTCTCAAAAGGGGTCTTCATGCCTTGAATAGACTTCTCAAGCACTTGAAGCTTGACAACTAACCTTGAAACACTCCTTGATGCTTATACACCTTACTCACATTGCTTTCATTCTCCTTAGACAATATCATACCTCTATACATATTGCTTCATGTTCACCATGCACATGCCCATGATATGACTATGATTCTCAAGACACCTTGTATTTAAAGACTAGTACTTCAAAACATGCTTACCTTGACCTAAAATTGACATCAACCTCAAAAGAATCATTAGGTTTCCTTCAAATTATCTCTCATTAGAGAGACATTATCAGATCATTTTAGACTATTACTATGAATACTAATGTCTAAAATAAGATATCTAAATTGGGAAAGTCTATATATGTATAGTAGATATCTTTGGAGTTGCTATATTAATTTGTAGAGTAAAACTGGCATATTTAGAGTGCAACTAGGCATCTTTAGAGCACGATTGGAAAAGTTTTTGGAGATTCATCAGAATGTCTTAAAGCTAGCTAATAGATATTTAGAGCTTGACTAAGGATCTTCATAGCTCATCGTGTTTTATGTCGAGTCTTCATATCAAGCATATAAGCTCATACCCCACACACCATGCATCTTCACCAGATGTATCTAGACATCAATGACACCATAATTTGACATTAATGACATTATATTGACATCAATGACAACATCATGCCAATAAACTCCCCCTTTGTCATTGATGGCAAAATACACTACAGTCTGATCAATCTCTTCTCCCTCAAATTGGTCTTTCTCCCCCTTTGACAATAATGATAAAGGGTCTTCCATAAACAACTTATGTGATCCTTGGAACTAAATTTCAATAAACCACACAATGAAATGCTGACCAAGTACTCACCTTAGGCTCATCAATTGTTGTAGACACCTTCTAAAAAATCTCTTTCTCCCCCTAAGCAGATACTCCCTCTTAAAGACACTAGATTACACAAAATCTTCAAAAACTACATGGCAAACATTCACAGAAACTTCTTTCATGAATGACCTCACTCATGATAACTCTTTGATGCACCTAATCACTGCCAATTGTACTCTACCAATTGTCTCTTTTCATTTTTTATATCCACCTTATGCAAGATTCTCTTTGATATCAATCTTGATCACTAATTAAAGAAGATAATGTTCAACAATCTCACCTTGAAGATATCACTCAAGTTGTCATTATCCATTCATACATTATGAAAACAATCTCTTCTGATGTTCTTTGAGCTTCATAGGCCACATATGATCCATATACATCATGATAACTCTTCTTGTAATGAGTCACTATTCATTAGGACTATAAAACACCTAATTTACTATCTACCAAACTTTTATCTTGCTTGATCACCTTCACCTCAGACAACTAAGGCATACTGAGCATATAGAACTGTGACACATGACCCAAAGGTCATATCCAAACACCTAAAATAATCACACTTAATGCATATGAGCATAAAACATCTTTGTAAATAATGCTTATCCATTATGTCAATCAGGTCTGTCTGCTTATCAAAGATATTGTTCCAAGGGAACAATCTAGACTTTCATGCTAAATAAAAGATCACCTATTTCATGTCCATATGACATCTTCATATATTCTTCTTGCATCAATCTATCAACTAGGTCTATGCTTACATGCTTTACTATGACAAACCTCTATCATAACTTGTCTTCTTCATGATATTCAAAATGAGATAATATAATATATGCCATGGTCCTCTATGACCTTAAGGTCATCTTGATGCATATAGAACACTCAACTCTCTCTCACAACTCTTAACAAATAGAATCATGAAACGTTTCAGAGATCATGCTCTCCCTAACTCCATGCTTACCTCTATCTAGATAACAAAGACAACCACTCTCTTGACAAAAGAACTCAAAGCTACCAAGCTCTTCGTTATACCAAACATGTATCAATCAATGCAGCAACTCAATAAAGAAGGATCATACAAAACTACACAACCATTCCCCCTCTTTGTCTTCTCAACTTGATCACCATATGAATTAATGGTACACACAGAGCATCTTCAACATAGATCAAGCACCTTGGTACCATTACTTACCTCTCAATATGCCAAAAGATCACACTTCTAGCTCAAACTCAATAATTTTTAACTTTTCTTCATACCATAAAACACCTATCAAATCTCAAAAATCATCCACCATGCTTCCACTTATTGATGAGTGTTTCTATGAAGCCTAATGGAGTCACCCCTTTGCATAGGGCACTAAAACAACACCAATTTAGGAGATTTCTAAGTCTCCATGCTCTCACAAGTCTAAACGTTCTTCAATATCCTTTTGGTCTTGATTGGCACTATAGGATTGATTTCATCATCAACCATTTGATCATAAATGTGAGATGACAACAAACATTCCTGACTTGATTTCACACCTAAGGCATACTCTATCACAACAAATAGTCCACTTTAGATTGTATACTGATCATGACTTATCTTTTCTACCTTCGGTTTATATACATTTATTTGCCTTCTTTCTTGCACTCTAGGGGATTCAAACTTACTATTTTGACTTGATGACCTTTTAACTTTGTTGGGATAAAATCTTGAAAGGTGTCCTACATTATAACAACTATAACAAACCACCTTATACATACCATTTTATTGATGTAAATTGTGACTCTTTCCATACTTCCATGAGTACTCATTCTTGGAGGGTCTTCTACATTCTCTTGCTCTATGACCAAAATGACTACAAAAAAAACAATAGCCATTGAAATAATTAGCATACCTTATAGCATTATGCTGTTTGAAAGGTTTTTTCATGTTAATTTTTTATCTTCAACAATATTCTCCTTGACTTGAGGTTCCTCCTTTTGGTATTATTTGAAACCAAAACCTGTCTTGTCACTTTAAGTCTTTTGACAACTCAAGATATTATTTAGAGCCTTAGTGCTATTTTCAAACTTCACAAATCTCTTCACCTTGCTAGATGTTTGATCTGATTCAGCTTTCAGGGATTCTACTTCAGTTTTATACTTGATGCATTCTTCCTCTTTATACTTTAGGCTTGCATTGACTACTTCCATATGTGCCTCAACTTGATTGATGATTTCATCATACTCCTTGGAAGTGTTACTTAGCATTTCCTCAAATAAGCCATTCTACTACTCATAGTCCTTAACTAATGATCTTAGTTTTTTATTATTTCTCCTTTGAAACTTCAACTCATTTAGGGCACTTACCGACTCTGCCTCAAGGTTTACTTCAACTTCTTCTTCATATAATTTTATATAAACCATAAGGCCTTTCCCTCTTGATAAACCCTCATTATCTAATTCTATGGCCATTAACCAAGTTTCATTGTTGTCATTTTAAGGTTCATTACTACCATCATCACTGTTAGATGTGCTTGAATCACTTACATCAGATGAGTCTTCTTCTTTGGTATAGAAACTCTTCTTATTTTTGAATGACCCTTTCCTACCTTCATTCTTCTTGAAATATTTCTTATTCTTGTTAGACTTATAAGCCTTTATGTCATCTCCATGATGTTCATCATGTTCTTGATTATACTTAGATTTATCCTTGTTAGGAAACTTGGATGCAAAGTGACCAATCTTGCCATAGTTTAAATATTTGAAGGGTAACTTAACTTTGTACTTACCAAATCCAAACCTCAACTTTCTTGCAAATATGGATATCAATTGATCATCATCAACATCTAAGCATTCCTCACCATTGAACTTCTTGGATTTTGACTTATTCTCAACTTTTAAAGTTGCTTCCTTCTTGGGAGGTCTTCCTTCATTAGTTCTCATCTCATAGGTAGTCAGGATGCCATGAAGCCCATCCATTTCTAGCTTGTTCAAATCTTGCATCTCTTCTACTGCAGACACTTTGGAGTCAAAAATAGGAGTTAGAAATATTAACACCTTTTGGATAATAGTAGATTATTTTACTTCTTCTCCCAATCCTTTAATGATATTGACAACTTCATCAACCCTCAACAAGTAAGATGCAATGGTTTCATCTTCATTCATGTTCATGATTTCAAACTATCTTTGATGGATCTATAACTTAACCATTTTCACCTTGGTGTATCCTTCATATATAGTCTTTAATTTCCCCCATATATCTTTATCCGATTCACAGTGCATTACCTTCACAAACTCTTCCTTTGATAGGCCACAAAGAATGGCATTCATTGCCTTAGAGTTATTTTCACTAGATTTCTTACCTACTGCATCGGTTGGTGGAATAGGAGGAGCACTATATCCATCCACTACTAAATTTTAGATATCATGATATTGAGACAAAATATATCATCATCTTGAAATTCTAAAAGTTATAATTATATCCATTAAATAATGAAGCCTTACTGGTAGAGACACCAGCTTGAGCTTGCTGACTAGCCATCCTTACTTCTAGGATCTCCTTTAGGTTTATAAACCTACTTTAAAAGACCATGATTTGATACAAATTTTTTGAAGATAAATAAATAAAATGGGGTGTGAATGAGTCTTAAAAAACTTTATTTAACAATATTACTTAAGCAATCTTAGATCATTTAAATAAGCATGCAAATCTTAGCAAGCATAAACACCAATTCATAAGAGCATGAAACACAATATATATGTGGGAAAATATCAATTGGAATAAAAACCATTGATTTTTAAAATTTACTATATTCCTATAATACAAACACCAACTTTAGTGAAGCACCCACTTCACATGGAGCACTAACCCTAACTAGCTAAACACCAACTTAGCTAGGCTTTAGTAAGCACCAACTTGCAAGAGGCACCAACCCATTGATGAATTAAAAAAAAATAATCCACATAAAACCATGATAAATTTTATAATACCTTATTTATCATACAACATATTATGATATTCTTCCTTAGCTCTTCATACAGTTTTATCCCTCTCAAATTGGCCTCTAGCCTTCTTCACTCAACTAGCCCTATTCTTGACTTGATTAGGTTAAATGACCTTGATGATAATATTTATAAATTATATTATATACTAATTAAACCAATATTATGGTTCACATCACCCCTTTTTTCTCCTCTTTGTGCTATTTTATTCGCTTGCATACATACTTCTCTTACTCGCACACATAGGCCTAAAACTACCTTGTACTTGTACTAGTCTCTTTCTCTCATACACCTTAGTCAAACATATACCTTTGAACACTTATATTAACCTTTAAAAATGTCATATAACATGTTTTAAACATTAATAAAATAATACATTAGGTCAGCCATATCTTAATAGACCAAACTCTCATATAGGCCTTAAGGAGACCTAATCCCATTGGGCCTTCATTGGAGAAAATTACACTTAGTATTTATTGGAAGGACTAAAAACTTAAAAAATAATATTAATACCTCATATTTAATCAAATATACCTTATTTAACTTTAATTTAGGTCCACAACACCTTTTAGGTTCAAACACCACTTGAACCCCTTCTCAAAACACTGTTCACAATAACCCTGTGCATACACAAAAAATATGTCTTGAAAAAATGAAGAATTAAATAAATTTTGATAAATAAATATGGAAAAAAATCCCATATTCAAAATAATAATGAAATTATGGTCATAAAAAACTTCATAATATGCTTCAACTCAGGGTATACAGGTTTAAACTCTTCTCTGCAAGATGCATAGTCTGAACTGCCAACTGGATTCAAAACATAGTCAAGGAAACATGAAATTTTGATACATAATTAAAAATAATCAAGTAATTTAAATGAATTAAAATTATATTATAACATACTTATAATAACCTAAAATAAACATATCATAATATCTAATGGAAACTATTGGTCTTGCAGACTAATCTATTGACTTTCTCTCTCACAGACTTCACTCAGCCATACAAGCCATTTTGGATTAAATGTTTCAACATATTATATTTAATTAAAATATTATTAAAATAATGTATAGATAATTAAATTCCAAAAAAAATAATCATCTACATTATATATATCAACTCATGGCATAGAGTCTCAAACATATTGCTGCAACCTTCTTACCCAAAACTGCCAGTTTACCTTCAAACATAGTCACAGTGATAATGACATTCAACACATGTGTAGACACTTCTAGAGAATCCAATGCATGTGATTTATCTTATAATATCATTAAACCAATCTCAAATAGATATATAACATGGTCATATGGCAATATTGGTTGTATAGACTAATCTCACAACCTCACACCTTCACTGTCTTATTTGCACTAGATAGGTCAACTTATGAGCAACATTTTCATCATATAGAATGACCTCAAAAAATTATATCTAACATGAAAATGTATTACAGGTGTTAAAAAACATCTCTATTTACTTGGATTCATCCCTAATCTACTTCTAACTTCTGCTTGGTTTTCTCATTATTTGTACCATTAGGTCTGTTAGTGATATGTCAACTTGTATGACCAATTTAACACAATTGAGGTGGATAACCTATTTATAAACCACCATGAAAATATAATACAATTATCAAGCTTAAACCTTCATCCATTTATCAACTTTGACTTGGTCAACTCTGATTGCTACAATAAATTTATTAGAAATAATCACTTTCTTATAGGGTTTACTCACTCACCTTAGAAACCAATTGCACCTAGAGGTGACTAACAGAGTTGGATACAACCTCCAATCAGTTTTATAGGCATAAAAAACCATTATAAGTAATTTTAATCAACTTCTTTCATATCAGGTCACTATTAGGGTTCTTTGAGAGTTTACACCATGTTATAATATTAACGATCATTCATAAAGCTTAGCCCCTTATTTCAAAAACCAATGCTTGTAAATTTGATTTAGGACCCTTAAACATATAACATTAATAAATTAGGTCTTCATGCAGATTCTGCACATGCCAAATAACACTTGAAAAACCTTCTCGGGTAGACACCTCTTCACCCTGTGCACTTGAGAAACCTTAGGACACTTTTTTTGATATATCCTTCAAATTTTGACCTAAAAATTCATGAACATCCTTAAAAAAAATTTAATAACCTTTATCAATGCTCACATACTCACACTTGCCTTAGAAATTGATCTTGATACCCTATTTGGCCACCATCTCTCTGTTTGCTCTTTAAGCCTTTGACCTGCAAGTCATAATAGGTCTTGAAACTGATCTTTTAACCACTATACAAGCTCTAAAAAACTTCATGTACAAACTCAAACAATATATATCATGTTAAAACACTATCAATAATTCTTAATATGTCTTATCAACAACTCATGTTGCTTTATTAGGCCAAATAGGGTCTAGAGGTGGTTTAGTTACATAATAGGTTTGTCGGTCTTACCCAGGTATGCTTACCTTGAGACTCACTTGAGTGATCCAAAGCCTCATAAGCGTTATCAAATAACTTCATACAACCTCTTATGCCTCTGTGCATTCATCTCACCAGGATACCGAGCGCATACCTTCTCATAAGGCTTCTTCATATAATTATCAGTGTCATGACTAGATTTCTCAATCACTTGAAGCTTGACAACTGACCTTGAAACACTCCTTGATGCTTATACACCTTTCTCACATACCTTTAATTATATTTAGACATTATCATACCTCCACACATACTACTTCATTCTCACCATGCACATGCTCATGATATGAATATGCTTCTCAAGACACCTTGTATTTAAAGACTAGTACTTCAAAATAAGTTTACCTTGACTTGAAACTTGACATTAAGTTCAAAGGAATCATCAAGTTACCTTCAAATTATCTCTCAATAGAGAGACATTATCAGATTATTTTAGACTATTACTATGAATAATAATGTCTAAAAGAAGATATTTAAAGAGGGAAAATCTATATATATACAATAGATATATTTAGAGTTGCTATATTAATCTACAAAGTACATCTGGGCATCTTCAGAGTGTGGCTAGGAATTTTTAGAGCATGACTAGATAGGTCTTTAGAGCTTCATCAAAATGTCTTTGAATTTTTTTGGTAGATCTTTAGAGTTTAACTAAGGATCTTTGTAGCTCATTGTGTTCTATGATGACTTTTCATATCAGACATACAAGCTCATACCCCACACACCATGCATCTTCACCAGATGCATCTAAACATAAATAATAACGTACTTTGACATTAATGATATTAGATTGACATTAATGATAACACTATTCAAATAGAGCTATATTCACCACTATAATGGATGATGGATTCTCGGTGATTAAAATATCATCAACATAAAGGACCAATATCAGTAAAGAATCAACCTACCACAAGAAGTATACATTGGGGTCTGAATTACACCTGGTGAAATTTGAAGTAAAGAGGATGGAATCCATCTTAGCATACCAAGCCTGAGGGGATTATTTGAGCCCATAGATGGATTTCCTAAGTCTATAAACTAAGAATGAATCCTAAACAAGCTTAGGTGGCTATTCTATATAGATCTCCTCCTCAAGGTTTCTATAAAGAAAACACTCTTCACATCCATCTGGTGCACATCCCAACCTTACACTGTGGCTATATATAGTGTGAGTCATATTGAAGTCATATTTACAATAGGTGCATAAGTCTCTGATTTGTCAATGCCAACTACCTATGACAAATCCTTACTGACCAATCATGCCTTATACTTATTGACTAACTCATATACTGTGAACTTGGTTTGATATATCCATCTACATTAAACCATATTCTTTTCCTTAGGAGGTGAAGTGAAATCCCAAGTGTGATTTTTTATTAAGGAAGAATATTTTTCTTGCATAACATTATCCATCTTAGGTATGCCTGAAGTCTCTTAGAATGTCTGTGAATCCAAAACTGAAGCAAAAAAAGTATGTGGACCACTTTGATAATCTGCCTGAGTATGTTTGTCATCTATTGGATCTCCTACCTAAGTTCCTGCACTCTAAAGTGTTTGATTGGACCAAATAAGCCCAAATATGGGTGAGTTAGGTGTTGATTCCTCATCTTATGAAATATGACTAGAGGTAGTTGTAGATGAATCCCCATTACTATCCTTGCTATCATAACTAAAAGAAGAAGAATATCCTAGATTAAGAACTTGCTCTAGATGATCTGAGTTGGAAGAATCATCAAGTATAAGTAAATATAATGAAGGATAAGTGTTAAGTGTTGAGTCTTTAGGACTCTTCTGAAAGTGAACACTTATCTCTGTAAGAAACCCATATGTGGTTAGATCTACAAGGTGGTATCCCTTGACACCATCTGTATATCCTATAAAGATGCAAGTCTTAGACTAAGTTTCTATAGCCTTGCATTTCTTCTTTGATACATGTGTCATAGCTAGAGATCTGAAAGCCTTAAAGTGATTAACTTCATGTTTCCTTCCATGCTAATCTTCAAAGGGTGTTATGCCTTTAAAAGCTTTATGGGGAAACCTGTTGTGAATATAACAAGCAAAATTAATGGCTTTAGCCCAATACTAAGGTGTCAAGGACTTCGAGTGAGTCATACAACTAACCATCTCTTTCAAGGATATGTTATGTTTTAAAACCCTATTTTGTGAAGAATTTTAAGTATCTATATGCTATAAATCAATCTCCTCTATTGTGTAAAAATTCTCAAATATGTTTCTGACATATTCACCGCCATTGTTAGTTTGAAAAACCTTGATGGATTTATTAGATTATTTCTCAATGAGTTACTTGAAGTCTTGAAAATATTCAAACATTTTAGACTTTTACTTAATAAAGTAGACCCATGTATATCTCAAGAAATCAATCGATGAAAGTGAGAATGTACCTAGCCCTTGTAAAGATAGACTGGGAAAAGGTCTAGATACATCATTGTGTACTAACTCCTATGCTTGTGAAGACCTCCAAGATTTACCTTTGTTAAATTTTCCTTCAAGATGCTTTCTAAGAGAGAAACCCTCACAAATTCCCTTAGATAATTGGACTCAAATCAAACCTATGACCATATCATTTTTGCTAAGTTATTCAAGGTAGCGATAGTTAAGGTAGCCAAACCACTCATGCCATAATTCGATAACTCCATTTGAATGAGTCAGTAATGTAGTTGGAGAAAAATCAAGTACAAAATGTGAGAAGGTGTATAACCTAGCTTGGTGATCTACTTTGCCCACCACCACTGTAGAATCATTATGCAACTCCCTGATGATAACCAAATCTGGTAAAAACTTAACCCTCATGCCTTTGCTAATATGAGTGATTTGATACAATAATAGGAGATTGGTTGAAAAGGAAGGGACACTTAAAACATTATTGAATGTTCCTTCTTCCATTTCAATAGACCCTCTCCTTAAAATTGGTATAGAAATGTCATCACCCAAATTGAACAAAGACATGCTACAAGGATCTAAGGAAGACAACTCACCTAGTGAAGAGCCCATGTGGTGAGAAACACCCAAGTCAATAACCCATGAAGATGATAAAACTGCAACTAATAGTAGAGCCTTTCCATTTTATTTCTCTTTTCTCTTTCCCTTTACCTTAGTAGAATCTTGGTTTGATTAATTTTGATTGACAGACTCAGAAAAACCTATGTTGTTCTTTTCTAGGAGATGAGTTAGGTGATCTATTTACTTATTTATGCATTTGTGTTCATCATGCCCATTTTTCTTATGTTAGGCACACTTAACCTTCTCTTTATTAGGTTTGTCATTAGAAGAGGAGGCTTTAGTGTTGGTTTTGGTAGAGGTTGATTATTTCTTCTCTTGATCCATATTCTTCTTCTTCTTCTCTTTATTTTAAGTCTTTACATTATTATTACTAGTAATTAGGGCTTGAGGTTCTATGGACTTCACTATTCCTATATAGATCAACTTATTTTTCTCTCTAGTTGAGTCAACAATTAAAGTATCTAAAGAGGGCATTTTACATGTGGTGCCCAATGCACTTTTAGTGGCATATAAAGTAGAGACAAAGATTGAATAGTTAGGACCTAGTTTAGGGAGTATACAAAGAATAAGTTGGTCATCTTCTTTCTTTATCCCATATTCATTCAAATGTAATCTCAAAGACTTGAAATTAGTGAAGAAATCTTGATGGGTGTCAAAGTTACAAGGACTTAGGCTAACAAGTTCATTATCAAGCTCATGACCTCTCATCACATCTTGATCCCAAAATAGCTTACCCAAAATGGTCCATACATCATGGGGTGATTTGGCAGGCTCTAAGTGAAATAGGAGATCAAGTGCTATAGAAAGACATAACATCCCATATGCTTCATCACCACTATTATACCACTTAACATTCTCTGCATCTATGTTGGGTTCAGTTTCATCACCCATGGTTATCCTATACAAACCCTTACTCCTTAGAATGATTACCATATTAATTTTCCAATCATGATAGTTAAAGGGAGTTAGTGGGTTGATTAAACTTGGATCCATTTTAGTGTTGAGTTGAGTTTTAGTAATAGTGCAAGTTGAAGTTATTATATAAATGAAAGTGGAATCATAATGCAAAGAGTGACATAAAAAAGCACAATACACCCCCCTTGAACTATGAAATGGTGAACCCCCCAAATGTTACAAATGCATGCTTAAAAGACATCAAACTTAGTCGATAGTGTGTCTTGAGCAATCAATGCAATGAGTAAAAAGATAAGATTTTTCAAACAAAAGAGGATGTTAGACTCAACTGATAATACTTCCAAGGTGAGCAAGTGAAGAAATGAATAACACTTTCTTTTTAAATATTGTCCACAATACATTGTTTTATAAAAAATAATAAAAAATCTCCACTAACAATGATAAACTTGACCAATCCTCTCATGCATTTCTTGTGCATTAAAATAAAGGTAACCTATTTAACCTTATTTTAAATCAAGCTATAAATTAAAGAATTTAATATGGTAGAAAATATTCGGGTAAAATTGAATAGACTTAGCTTGTTTTAGAAGAAACTTTGAAGCCTTTGAAACTGTAGGAGCCTTTTATGCTGCTTCTTAACTAACTCATGTTGCATGGAATGGTAGTTATAATTGATTGATAATGAGATTAGATGAAACAGGTGAAAATGTTGTATTCAAGGGTCATCTGAAAGAAATGTAAAACCAAGGTCAAACACACAAAACTAGTTGAGGTAGAGAACAGATTGATATCAAACATAGTAGACCAGACCTGAGGTTTTATGGAGGAAAGCATATTTTATTTTAGAAAAATGTACCAAGGCACATAGAACACAATCATAAAGAAATCATATAAATGTGGTAATGGCTACATATAAACTAATTCTATAAAAAAATGACTCCACCAAAGACAAAAAAATTCCCACAAATGTATTGTGAAAACTAGATTTTATTTACAAATAATAAATCTCATAATTTCAAATGAAACTAACAACAATAAAAAACTAGACAATCAAGTACCAGAGTAGCTTTGATACCATATCAGAGTAGATGCCAAGATCTCTGAATCAAGCAAATGTATAAGTTTGTGATAGGCATGTGCCAAACATGTACACAACATAATAGCTATAAGAAAATGAAATCACATACATGAGAATATTGAATAAACAAGATAATAGCCAAAATTAATCTTCCATAGAATAATATCTCACCAATAGAGATGTAAAAATAGGAGTGAATGAGTAATTCCCCCAAGAAAGGCAATTAGAGAGCTAATAATAGTAGAGTAACTCCTGTACATGAAATAACCGATCAAGAGAGCTACTTCTTATTCATCTGGTTAAAATGTGACTCCAAGTATACCTAAACAAGCTTATCCACGCAAGTCAGAAAACTCCCATTGAGGAAAAAAAACCCATAATTAATAAATATGGGAAAAAAGAAAACCCCTATGCTAACAGTTAGATATAGTGTTGTTCATGTCTTGGTTATCTATGAGGCACCCCCTACCTATTATAATAGTGGTACCATGGACCTCCTTAGAGGGAATGTAGCTAGCACCACCTTGAGGAGAGGTGGGAAGAATAGTAGAAGAATCCATAGGGGAATGGACAAGGTTTTGGGGGTATGTAGGCATATAAAGCATACAAAACCCTATAATTCTAATGAATACAAATGGAAGGATAACCTCTAGAATCAAAGGGAGCATACATGAATAATAATTAGGTCTAAGAGGATATAATTCCAAAATGAAAAACATTAGGATGAAACCTTAATGAATATATAAGGTTGAAGGTCAAAACATTATTTTGTGTATGAAAATCAAAAGTTAGATTTGAAACCCTAGGACAAAAAATCTAAAAAATATTTTTGTGTATGGAAATTATAAATTCTAGAATAAAATAAATTTGAAACCTTGGAAGGATGAAACCCTAAGGTAAACCTAGGGTTTTGCACAATTCAATATGTGTATGTGTTCACCAATATGTGTTACCCTAATTTAGATTAATACAATCAAGACTAACATAAATAAGATATAATAATGTAGAATAATTCAGATTGACAAATATGGCATTCAAGCATACATCTGAATATAAAATACTAAAATTGATTATAATTATTTGAGAAGTGACACGTACTAAATATAATAAGTACAACAAGGGATGAGTACTTAGTTTTTATGGTTGACTATGTGACCATGTTGTATTCTAGAAGTTAAAAGTGAGACACAATAGGCTTATGGTTTGTTTGGTCCTAGAACTAATTCTTTATCTATGCATGGTCTATTCTACCAATGTGGGTCAATATTTTTGATCAATACAAACCAGTGTTGGTTGATATATACCTATGTGGAAATGGAGAGTTATGACCATACAATCGCCTACACCTATCTCTATGTGCTTTATTTTCCTGATCCCAAACTATGATGACATTTATAACTCTAAAAATAAGTCTCCTTTGTCTTAAAACCCTAGGTGTGCTTGTGAGTGCTATAAACTTGTAAAAACTAGTAAAGTGTAATGGGTTCAGTTGATCCCAATCATCCTTGTTGGATGATTAACTACTAACTATGTATCAAATAAACCAAGGAGGGAACTAAACCATATGTAGTTCTCCCACCTAGTGTGATTATAAAATTATGATCCTTTGATATATGTATGTAGCTAATGATTTGGATTTGATATTTGATAATACTCTATTTGACTTGACTTTAACATGATTTAGACTTGGATTGTGACTATTCCCAATGATAGGTTTTCAATTTGGGAAGAATAGGGTAAATTTTTTCAATGTGCAATAGTGTGTGGATGTGTTCTAGATACGTGCTAAGTCCTTTTTGAGTGATACCTTGATTTGTTTATATATCAGTCTAATTGTCTAATTTATCATGCCATTGACATGCTAAGAAAATGGGTTGACCCTAAGGAGAGGTTTGATTTTAAAAATTAACCATTGATGGGAGAGGGTCATTTCTAACTAGATCAAGTTAGTATCAATTGGTGATAGTGATCGAAACTGATAGAACTGACATATGTATAGGTGAATTAAAATAAAGGTTCGGAGATGTCTATGTAGGTTATTAAGCAAATTTAAAATAAATAGTGAGGCTCATGTAGGTGTGAAACTACATAATAGAATGGTCAAAATCATAAGTGTGAGGCCGCATTTTGACATCACTCCCTATTATATATTTGGTTACATGTTTTGTGGACTTGATGGATATGTGTTTGACTATTTAGAGGCATGGGGTGCCCACACTTTATATTTTTATTGACATCATGGACATTGGTTATTGGTTTGGTAGATTTTATTTGTATGCAAGGCTATTTATGAGTGGATATACCTTATTATCGAGATGTTGATATTAAATAACATGATGTTATATTTTATGAATTTACAATTTATTATATTTAACTAACCAAGATATATGATTATCTTATAGAGTTTCTATAATGACAGTTATACTAGTTCATATTATTATAGATATAAATTATTTTTCCATGGATGTATTTGATGTTTGCATCGAGTGTGAAATTTATAGGGGGACAAAGGTAGGATTGTGAGGGAGTCAGACATGCCTTGAGGAATCATATGCACATCTAAAATCACTTAAACCTTTAATCTTATACGCCCCTTTTCTTTTCAAATTGTTAATTATATTATTTTGTCTTTTAAATTATTATCTTTATTATTTTTAAATCTTGGTGTTATGACTTATATCTCTCTTCTAATATCAATCACCCTAAACCTATGTTAGCCCTTAATGAGGTTATTTAACCTTGTTAACTATTGGGTTGACACACAAACCCAAGCCATGTGTTCTAATTCAGATTTTTCCTTCCAACCACTTTTTAGCTTGAGTAATTGACAAAAAAGCTTCTCTTACCAATCCTTTTTGGACCCATACATATACCCATTGGGTAGGTGGAGTTTTGAAGGAACTTTGACCACTTTTTGGTCATAGAAAGGCCTTCTTTATGGCCTAGATTTTGCTTCCATAAGCAAACCTCTATTTTTAAAAAAAATAGTTGTGTTATGTTTTTGAGTGCAAGGAACACACATGTGAGTGTGTAAGGGCATTTAAGATATTTTAAAGATAAATTTATGGAGGGAAGTCACATCCTTGGGATGAGTATGGCCATGTGTCACCCTATTATTGGTCTTTATTTTTTGTTGTTTTCTTCTTTTAAGGACCTTTTGGTCTTTTTGGGTTTATGCATTTTGGATTCTTGGAGAGGTTGGATCCTTGGAGAGAGAAGATTTTAGAAGAGTGTCAAGTGAAGATTTTGGCTTGAGGTAGGTATTTTTTACTAATTTTCTTTATGTTTGAATGCTCTCTCTTCTCTTGATTTACTTGAATGAATCTCATCTAAAAGAAAATGAAAAAATATTTTTATTAAATTTGAGGCTTTGTTCTTGGATTCCTTTTAAGCTTTTCACTTGTGTATTGTTGTCATATTTTCTCTTTCTTGTTGTTTTCCTTCTTTGTTGTTGTGTAAATATTGGGTATAGGATTTAGGAGCACCTCTATGCCATCCATGTGGGGATTGACAAAAGTGCATGTATTTGGGGAATGAGAGTAGAAATTTTATTTATGCCTTGTTGGATGAGCCCACTCTAGCCTTAGTGGCATGAAATTGCTTATGAGAAGTGGAAAACCTTTATAAGATATGGGAGGTCTAAATAGGGTTATGGGAGGTAAAAGGAGTCATGATGTATTATGGGAGGTTTAAGTAAGCTTGATGTGTATGGGAGGTCTAAGGAGGTAAATTATTTATTGATAAGTACTTTTTTATTTGGATTTGGAAGCCTTGAGTTTATTGATAAACTTATGACAAAGAAAGTAAAATCCCTCTTCTCTTCCCTTTAGTGAAGTCCCTTTTGACTTCCTTATTATTTGTTTTTTCTTTGTGAACACATTGTTATTTTGTTCTCTTTATCATTGAAACTAAATTATTTCCCTTTCAAGTTTATTCATTGTGCATATGAGTTTGAGGCATGCCTCTTTCCCTTGGGCTTGGGGGAGCTGATGCAAGAGCATAAAGCTAGGCAATATAGTTCAGTGTGTTTTTGTCATCATTTTGAGTTTATTAAAGCGTTATAAGTCCTATAAGGAACTTAAAAGGGTTATAAATTCATTAGGTATCTTATTTATGGAGGTTCTTAGCCTTGGGAACTTTTTTTGTCAAAACCTTAATTTAAATATTTGAACTATGTTAGTGTGCTTAGGAGCATTTTGGTGTATAGTCAAGAGTGTCATGGTTAGTGAGTGTTAGTAAAAGGTCATAAAGGAATATATGTGTGTATAATAAGGTGATTTATGTACATGGGGTGGTATAAAATAATAAATGTGAATGTAATGTCCATATGAAGGCAGTTGCCAAGAAAGTTATGTAAGGAAGGCAATTTTAATGTATATAATGAGTTTTTAGATTGGAATAGAAGTTAGTATCATAGATATATATAAATTGGTAGAAGTGAGGAGTTAGGGGAGTCAGTTAAAATGTGGATAAGAGGTATAGGTATGGAGGAGACATAGGGATGAAACTATAACTTTGCATTTTCTATCCTGAAGGACTAAGTTGTCAATGTATATGTATAAAAATCAATACAAGTTGGAAGGAATTAAGGTGATATTTATGTATCTAGGTGTGAAATTATTATTTATATGTGATTTAAAGCATTAAATACATTAGAATAGTAGTTTATTGTGAGTAAAGTTGGAAGTTACAGGACTGTGTCCAAACTTATGTGTGTATTCATTAAAAACCTTTAGACTAATGAAGAAAGCATATTCTAAAGTGAAATGTATGCATATACATGTGATATTAAGGAATAGAACAAGGAGATTAAGTAATATTTTTATGCATATGATGTATGTATAGGAATAGGGGTTGAGAGAACTAGTTGTGAAGACTTTGTCTATAAGAGACAGTCAAAGGCATATATGGAAATATATGAAGATGGAGAATTTTATAGATTAAAGATAATGTGTAATGACATAATTATGATATATAAACATTTAATGAGTATTTGAATACATCAGGTGTTTTTTTAAGCATTTAAAACCCTATATTAGTTTATTATAGTCAGACTGTATTCACATAACACGATAGGTTCAATGATTGGAATGTATTTGGAAGGTTATCAAGAGAATTTAAAGCATGGAAAAGTTGAGATTAATTAAAAAATACCTTATCTAGGTATTATTTATATTTGAAACCCCAAAATAATCATTTAAACCCATTTAGTAGCCTCTCAGGCCTGCATAGAGTCTAAGAAACCCTAGTTTAGTGTTCAAATACAAAAAGGAGAATATCTAGAGTTTCAATCAATGGAATTCAATAAAATTTTGTAGTTCAAAGGGTTTTGATATGAGGAAGGATATTTTAAAATTTTTATAATGATAAGGGACCTTACGTATGACATACAAGAGACTATGTTGTAAGCAGAGTTTAATAGGCCTAATGAGGGATAATTTGAGTTAAGAAAGAGGCTAAAAAAGGTGAAAGATAGAGAGTTATTTCCTAAAACTTTGTGGAGAGATAAAAGAGGATAGAGGGTGGTAGATAATGTGTTTAGTTTCACAATATTGGATAGTACTTGATGTACAAGTCAAAATAGTAAAAAAAAGACTACTAGCATTGAAGTGAGGTTGAGGGCTTGAATAGCCAAGAAGGCAATTAAGGTTGAGAGAAGGGTTGAAGTAAGGTGAGATAAGTTTATTTAACCTATGTGAGGTTAGAAAAGTTGAGAGATTGACTTCATGAGTCCAAGATCAATAAAAGAGTTAAGTAGTGTCTTGTCATAGTCTAGTGAAGACTAGTGGAGTGAGGTGAATGAAATTGCTTGTAGAGGGTTTGAGAATGAATGGATTGAGGATATTGTTAGGATCTTAGAGTAAAATTTATTACTTTTGTATAAGTAACTAAACATAGAATTGAAACCAGAAGTAATAAGTAACTAGAAATCAGAAACAACAAATAATAGGAGATACAAGAAACAACCAATCTGTATTAAACTCTTCCGGAAGGAAATACAATGAAGAAATTTTTCTCTCCTCACACCTCACAGATTCTCCCTCACGAGTTATCTCTCTCTCTCAATCAATTATAATCAACTCAATTACTAAAATTGTACATGCTATGAGGATCTAACCCTACTATATAGAATACTACAACACTAGGGTTCATGAGCCATGCATTCGCTACCCTTAGATCCACCTCTTAAATCAAAGGCTCAAATATGTTCTCCTAAAAATAAAAATTCTGGAAATGCATAGAAGTCGGTGTCAGTCTGAAGATGACTAATGCCATTCGACCCCTAATCAATGTCGATTGGTTCTGACTGATGCCGATTACTGTGTAAGCCCAGCAAACTCAACATTAGCTCATTAGTGAAGCTTTTAGCTCCATAACTCAACAATATCCCACTTGGAGATAAATAGCTACACTTGTACCTATACAACAACATCCTCTAAACATCTCTAGCTTGTTTCTCCCTCTTTAAGTTCAATCTTGAATACCAACAAAAGTTGAATGAAGATTCAACTTCTCCTTTGTTACTAGCTTTGTTAACATATCAGCAGGGTTCTTATTCATATGGATCTTTTCCAGCTTCAACTATCCATCCTCCAATACCTATCTAATGAAGTGGTACATAAGCTGTTTATATTTGGTTCTTGAATGAAAGGCTGAATTTTTTGCCAAATGAATTGCACTTTGACTATCACTGTACAATCTACAAATCTCTTGCTCCTTTCCCAACTATTCCATGAACCAAGTCATCCAAATCATTTCCTTATTAGCCTCTGTGACTGCAATGTATTTAGCCTCTATAGTAGACAAGGCAACAACCTTCTGCAACTTTGAAATCTAGCTAACCGCCATTCCACCAATAGTGAACACATATCCTATGGTGCTTATCCTACCATCCAAGTCACCTTCCATATCCGAATCTACATACCCATGTAGAGAAGTGTTTGACCCTCCATAGCATAAATTCCTACTACTGGTCCCTCTCAGATATCTGAGAATTCACTGAACTGCTTTCTAGTGTTCCTTTCCTGGATTGGCCATAAACTTGCTAACAACTCCCACTGCTTGGGCAATATTTGGTTTAGTACATACCATTACATACATCAAGCTCCCAACTATTAAAACATATAGAACTCTACTCATGTACTCAACCTCATCATGTGATTTAGGACACTGTTCTTTGCTCAACTTGAAGTGTCTAGCCATAGGTGTGCTTACCAGTTTTGCATCCTGCATATTGAACCTCTCCAACACCTTATTCACATAATCCTCTTGAGACAAAATCAAACTGTGATTTTTCTTGTCTCTCTTAATACTCATGCCAAGGATTTTCTTTGCTGATCCTAAATCCTTCATGACAAATGTGTGAGCTAATTTTACCTTAAGCTTAGTAATTTCTTGCATGTGTGAACTTGTAACAAGCATATCATCTACATACAGTAACAGGATAATATAACTACCATTATCCAATTTATTAAAATAAACACAATAGTCAGATTGACATTTACAAAAGCCATGCTCTGTCATAAACCTGTCAAACCTCGAATACCATTGTCTTGGAGCTTGCTTAAGACCATATAAGCTTTTCTTCAACCTACACACAAGTTTCTCCTTACCTTTGACCTCAAAACCTTCTGACTGATCCATATATATCTCTTCATACAAATCTCCATGAAGAAATGCTGTCTTAACATTAAGCTACTCAAGATGCAAATCCTCAATAGCAACTAAAGACAATACAGTCCGAATAGAAGTCATCCTTACTACAGGAGAAAAAATTTCACCAAAATCAATACCTAGTTTCTATGCAAATCCCTTTACTACCAACCTGTCCTTATGTCTCATTTGTCCATTCTCTCCTTCCTTTAACCTATATACCCATTTGTTTTTTAGTGCTTTTTTTATAGCTGGCAACTCAACCAAATCCCACGTATGGTTCTCTTCCAAGGAATCAATTTCCTCATTCATGCCATGCTCCCACTATTTCCTGGATTCTACCTGGATTGCCTCATCAAATTTTTTTGGTTCTCCACCATCAGTGAGCAAAAAGTAGTATAAAGAAGGGGAATAATGAATTAGAGGTTTACTTACCCTTTTAGACCTCCTTATGGGCGTTTGAGACTCATTTACAGCTTGATGTCCACTCAAATTTTCTTCTGACAGTGACCGATCTCGATCATCTCTGATCAATGCCAGTCTGCACCTGATTGATGTTGATTCCTCCTGATCAACGCCGATTTCCACCTGATCGACGTCGGTCTCTGTGTTTTTTTGTGAGTGATGATTATAACCTGTGAGCTCATTTTGGATCATAACCTCTTCCAAATCAAGATTGCCCTGCTCAGAATTATTCAGCCTCTTGAGCTGATCACTGTACATCACCTTCTCATTAAAAACTACATCACAGCTTCTAATAATTTTGTTAGTTTCTAAATTCCACAACTGGAATCCAAAATCTCTAAAACCATAACCAATGAAAGTGCACTACATAGATTTAGCATCCAGCTTTTTTCTATTTTTTTTATCAATGTGCACAAAAGCTTCAAAACCAAAAACTCTGAGAAATGAAAGATCTACCTTTTTACCTATCTAAGCCTCTTCTAGAATTCCACCATCTAGTGCAGTAGAAGGTCCTCTGTTAATTAGGTAAACCGTAGTATCTACAACTTCTACCCAAAACTGTAAGGGCAAACCAGCATGCAACCTCATACTCCATGCACGCTCCATTATTGTTCTATTCATCCTTTTAGCAACTCCATTTTACTGAGGTGTCCTTACCATCCTTTCCTTGCATATTCCACTCATAGAACAGTAACTGTTGAATTTATTGCTGCAGTACTCACCACCATTGTTAGATCTAAGGCACTTCAATCTTAAACCTGTTTCATTCTCAACCAAAGCTTTCCATTTCTTAAATGTGTCAAAAACATCAAATTTCCTCTTTATGCAATAAACCCATACCTTTCTTATAGCATCATTAAACATAATACTGTGATCCTCCAATAGAAGCTACCTGAGCTGGTCTCCACATGTCTGTGTGAACAAGCTCCAACTTGTGCTTCTTCTTTGTTAACCCAGTTTTGAGAAACCTCACTTTCTTTTGTTTCCCAAAAATACAATGCTCACAAAAATTTAGATCTATGATTTTCAAATTTGAAAGCTTACCTTTTGACTTAAGAACATTCATTCCCTTCTCACTCATGTGACCAAGCCTACAGTGCCACAACTTTGCATCTACATCTAAAGTAGATAAAATAGAAGGAGAATAATCAGTAATACAAGTAGATAGATAAAGTGTACCTACTCTCTTACCTTTTGCTAATACAAGTGCACCCTTGGAAACTTTTCAAGATTCAGCTGTGAGAGTTACTGTGTAACCCTCATCACCCAACTTTTCTGCAGAAATCAGAGTACATGCATGACATCCTTCAACACCCATGTGTTGCCATTCTGCAATTTCAGCTGCACTTTTCCTTTGCCAACAATTTTACAAGGCTCATCATCCCTTAAATAAACTTTTCTAAAATCTCCATGGACATAATCATTGAAAATTTCTCTATTTGGGGTTGCATGGAAAGAGACACTAGAATCTAAAACCCATGATTCTACTTTATTATCCAAAGAAAATATAAGAGCATCCTATGCAACAATACTTGCAACTTTTGCTTCTTTATTACCTTGATGATGATTTTCTTTATTATCTTTCAACCAACAATCTTTCTTTGCATGCCCTTTCTTTCTACAATTCCAACAGGTTATTCTTCTATTTCTAGATTTGGATCTACTTCCCATCTTTGACCTTGATTTCCCTTGCTTGCCCTTCTCTCTTTGCCTTCCCCTACTTTCAACACTTAAAGCATTACCTGATGTTTCCCCTGTGTTTTTTCTGTAAATTTTTTCATTCAAGATTACATTAAAAACATCATCATCTTTCAAGATATTTGAAGCAGATGCAATATTACTAACTGCCATTACCAAACTATGCCAACTTTCAGGTAAAGAGCATAAGATTAAGAGAGCCTTAATTTCATCATCAAAAACTATTTTGACTGAATTTAATTGATTTACTATAGTATGGAAATCATTAAGATGACTAGATACAGATCCACCTTCCTGCATTTGCAAATTAAATAATTGCTTCATAAGATATACCTTATTCAAAGCTGAGGGTTTTTCATATAAATTTGCCAAAGTATCCATTAACTCTACCGTTGTCTTTGCCTGTGATAAGTTGGAAAACATAGAAGCTGCCAAGCTCAACCTTATAGATCCAAGAGCCTTTCTATCAAGAACATTCCATTCTTCATCTTCCATATCTATGGGCTTCCTTGAAACCCCACCCAATGGTAAATACAGATCTTTCTGATACAGATAATCTTCAATCTGCATCCTCCATAATTGATAATTATTGCCATTGAATTTCTCCATTCTTAGTTTACTTTCTTCTGCCATTGCTTTGCTCCCACTCAATCAGAAACCCCTGTGAGTGAATTCTGTAATCAACAAACACTAACATGCTCTGATACTAGTTGTTAGGATCTTAGAGTACAATTGATTACTTTTGTATAAGCAACTAAACATGAAATTGAAACCATAAGTAATAAGTAACTAGAAATCAGAAACAACAAATAATAGGAGATACAAGAAACAACTAATCTGTATTAAACTCTTTCGAAAGGAAATACAATAAAAAAATATCTCTCTCCTCACACATCGCAGATGTACAATAATTCTCCCTCAAGAGTTCTCTCTCTCTCTCAATCAATTACAATCAACTTAATTACTGAAATTGTACATGCTATGAGGATCTAACCCTACTATATAGAATACTACAACACTAGGGTTCATGAGCCATGCATTCACCACCCTTAGATCCACCTCTTAAATCAAAGGCTCAAATCTGTTCTCCTAAAAATAACAATTCTGGAAATGCACAGAAGTCGGTGTCAGTCTGAAGATGACCGATGCCGGTCGACCCCTAATCGATGTCGGTTGGTTCTGACTGATCCTGATTACTATGTAAGCCCATCAACCTCAACATTAGCTCATTAGTGAATCTTTTAGCTCCACAACTCAATAGATATGAATAGAGAGTGAGTTGTGTAAGGAATTTATAAAGGGAGAATGAGTAATATAAATAAGCCTAGACAATATATCTAGAGAGAGAATGACATGAAACGAAGTGAGAGAGTTGGCAATGAAGAGAGATTGAGAAGTTCCATGCAAGAATTTGTGTTTTTGGGTATCAGAGTTTGGGTTGGGTAGAGCATGAAAGAGTTTATCTACATCAATAGGCTATGCATGAATCTCACTTGGTGAGGTTTGCATGTAATGATGCCTATAGGATGGGTGGTCAAGCATATTCCTTTGGTCTATTTGGGTGTTTACTTGAAGTGCCTTAGAGCTTAACTACTTATGTGTAGGTTTCCTTCTTGGAGTTTGGAGCTTGATATTGGCACATAATAGTTGATTTCATATGCACTTTGGCATCTCAAGTATTTTATGTTGTTGGAGAGATTCTTCCTATTGTGAATCATTGTTTGAGTAATGAGATTTTTTGATGAAGTCTTACTAAAACTTGGAGCCTTGAACATCTCCTTTATGGACTCTTGTAAATAGTTTATATTGAGACAATGGTTATATCCTTATAAACTTAAGACTTATCTCTCATATATCTTGTTGGGAATGTTGTAATTCTTCTTGGAATGATTATTTGTAAGAATGTTATTACCTTTCCTTCATTTTTAGTTATTGTTATCAATATGTGAAAAAGTTATATGTTGGAAATATGAATATGAGAAAATGTATGTTCTTTGCAATCTTTTCTATCTTAAGATTGTTCATATGTTTGGTTAAAAGGCAAAAGAGTCTTGATGTGATTCATAAGAGAATAATGTGAATGAAAGGTGGTGTTGATGTTATCTTTGTAAGCATTTGAATGTAATACATACTGATGATAAAAATAATGGAATAATTTTAAAAGGAAAATATATTACTTGTTTCTCATTCCCTTGAATCCCAAAGAAGATTATAACTATAAATGATAAATAAAATTTATTAATATAAATGCATCCACATGACAAAGGGAGTAGTACATTCATTTTAAAATGTAGCGCATTGTCCAAAATAATCTTATATTAATTAATGGATAACTAGTAAATAAATAAAAATATTAGTGCCATTATATTAAAGTTAAATTGATTAAATTTTAATTGAGATAAAAATACATATGTAAATTTATGCCTTGCATTTAATTAAATAAAAAATTTACATATATGAATATTTATATTTTAATAAATTTGAAGTTAAAAATGAGATTATTTTAAGTATCTGTGTGTGTATATACATTGACAATACACTTGAACAATTAAATAGATATAAATATTATATATATAATATAGTCATATATATATATATATATTCATATATATATAATTATATATAATATTGGTATATAAAATAATAATAATAATAATAATAAATAAATCAAATTTATATTTAAAATGAAATATATATATATATATATATATATATATACATATATATATATATATATGTTGAGAGGGAGGGGGCGGTGGCTGAGCAACCCCCCCAACCAACCCTCACTTCCTTTATAGGAAAATGAGGGAATGGGGGCTCGGCCAACCGATTGACCCTTACCCTCACTTCCTTTATAGTTTTGGGGTCGATGATCCTAGCTGTAACTATGATCGTAGGCCACATGTCACAATATTTTCATTTTATTTGTCTTTTTTTAAATTAGAAAATAAATAAATAAAAATAATATATATATATATTTATAGATTAAAAAATTAAATAAATAAATAGAAACATAATTATATATATATATATATATATATATATATATATATATATATATATATATGAATATTATATATATATATGTGTGTGTGTGTGTGTGTGTGTGTGTGTGTGTGTGTGTGTGTGTGTGTGTGTGTGTGTGTGTGCATATAATACAAAGCAAATAATATTTATAGTATATTTAATTATATTTTCATACCTTGAACATTTAGTGTGTGTGTGTATATATATATATATATATATATATATATTTAAAAAAATTGTATATATATATATATATCTTTAGGGTATGAGAGAGTCTTCCTTCCTTAAGCTCCTCCTCCTCAAGTCTCTAACTTAGAAATCAACCAAAGTAAAAATGAGACACAAAACTTGGAGAATTTTTTTTAAATGTTTGCTTTGCTCAAAATTATTTAATCTTATGGCTCAGATTTATTCCTTCACTTACAAGTGGGAAAAGACTTTGAATTTTTTGTAATTGACCTTATTTAGGTTTACATGTAAGCTATCCTAAATAACTTATTAAATAAATTATTTTTCTTCTTACCCTAAAAGGGTGATATTTAACTCTTGGTGGAAAATAATAATTTATAAATAAGCATTAGTAATTACCTTATTTTATTTGATTAGTTTGGTGAATAATTTCTTCCCACTTAAACTTTTAAATGAGATTATTTAAATGAATTATTAGAAATGAAATTTAAATATTCCCTATTAAGTTAAATAATTATTAATTATCTTATATTAATTGATTAACTTGTTAAGTAAATCTTTTTAAAAAGTTTTATTAATTATCTTGTTATCTAGGCTTGCCATCGAATGTGATTAATAAATTATAAATAACAAATAAAAATAAAAATAGCTCAATTTAAGGGATTAAATTAACATATGTTTTTGGGTATTACAATAAGATAACATGCAATTGTGAGAGAATGGTAGAATAGGGACTTGTTTATGTGCTCAAGTTGTGCGAGGTAAATATGCATCAAACTTGTCATTGGCAAGTATCAAAGACTATATTTTAATATCTACAAAGCTAAGAAATAAATTATCTTTAATAAAAGGTTTCTCAAGAAGGAAGTTCAAAAGCAAGATATACCTAAAAATAGTAATGTCACAAACATTATTTCAAAAGAGGCAAATGCAAAGCGTTCTTTATATTTATAACCTTTGATTCTTAGCCCTTACATATATATGGCATGAAATGCATCAATTATTTGATTGGTAACACTATTAAAATGAATTTTTTTAGCACAAAAGTCTTATAATCTATACGATATGATAAGAAACACTTGGATAAGACTACTTCATATAGATCATTCATTAGATCCATTGCAATGGATATCACTCTTGGTCTAAAAATATGTTTAGTAACTTTAACATTTGCCCTGATTTGGCTCAATAAAACATTTAATTAGGGAGATCATGGTTAAGAAAAAATGGGGCAACACTTGGTAATAAACATGAATATATTACAATTGATCATGAATGTGAGAATTTAATATTTCAAGGGGTGGAACATCTACGAATCAAAACAAGAAAGCATAAACCACTTTAAAAAAGGATGATACAATTGATTATATAGATTCTATAAAAGATAAGGAAAGTGGTACAAATCATGCCTGTGTGAGTGTTCTTAACAATACAATTTCACAGTTACAACATTAGGATTCAGTTACCAATGAGGTCCTATATTATGTACAAGTCTTATTTATGAGTGGCTAGCATAATTATTACATATCCCACACATTCATTAGGTGTGATTCCAGGGAATATTTAATCACACATATTTATTATACTTACCTTCTTGATGCATGCATGATTTCTCATTTATTATGTTTTTATATCTTGACACACATTATGTACATATGATTTTATATTGGATCACTCTTCTAGCTCTTGATTTTGTGCTTGTTTGAATTTTTATTATGATTGTAATCCCAATCTAGACATATGTAATAGTGATCCTTTACTACCCTATTCTCCATAGCAACCCATGTATGTGTAGTTTAAACAAAAATAATTAGTCTTTTTTCCTCTTAGACATTCCCAAAAATCTCAAATAGATTTGTCATCCGTAGGTGTCTATCTCTTCTAGAACTATCCATAAGTGTTTTTAAAATTACCTCCACTTATGAGTCAACACAAGGATATTACAGATTGAATTTGATAATTGTCATTGAATAATAGTATACAAAACAACACTATATCAAGCTAATTACATGTTTACTATAGTTGTGCCTTGTATTGAGCTTACATAATCAAATATAGGCATAGATTAGATGAAAAAAGAATGTATGTTATGTATGCAATCATTTAGGAGTGACCTAAAATTATACTTTCTAAATATTGATACTCTAAGAAGGTAAATTAAGTAGAGCCCATTGATACTTAAAGTAATCTAGATATGACCAAGGATTTGCTAAACCTAGCAAGGTTAGCACCTAAAACACAATGTCAAGAGAAAGGGTTCCAAAGCCTCTACAAAATCAACATAACATAATAACCTTAACTAGGTCTCTATTTAGAAAGTGATCAAATATCACAATCAAGCAATGTAAGTAAGGGGAAGGGCTATAAATATATCAAAATGGGCAAGGATCCATGGTAGGAAAATGGGGGCATAAGATTCATAAAGTGGATAAATGAAAATTTTGAATAATTTTATAGGCACACTAAGTTAAGTGTAGAGATAATTCAAATAAGGAAACATACATTCATTAACCAAACAATTATGCAACTTATATATATCAAAAATAAAGAGTCATGGTTAAATATACTTACCTTGAATAAGACCTGTCAATCCCTAATCTCCCCCTTGGCCAATGGTGATTTTCAAGATATTGTTGTGGTTGTAAGGATCTCAATGGGTGAATAAATTTCTAGGCTAAAAGGACTCCTCCTATTGCATCCAAGATTCCATAAGACAAGTTTTTCCCTTCAAGACAAGATCTAAGCATTAACTCCTCCAAATGTAGATTTAGGGTAGAAGTGTGAAAAATAACAATTGAAAATTTATGTTTCCTCTTATTGGATTAAAATAATGACTTATATTTATAGTGGTGAATTACCCTAACCCTTCTTGGATATTTAGTCGATGCTATTGACTAAGTAAATTTAGTTTGAAGTTAGTTGACTAACTTCAAACTAGTTCGATTAGAACAATCTAATTGCGAAGCGTATGCCATAATGTTCAAAATTGTATCAATCTGATTGATGTAGTTGAGATAAGATGGATAAAAATAAAAATTACATCAAATTAGCTGATATAGTATTAAAATAAATGTCTTGACATAGTGAGAGAATACCAGATGGAAAGATTTAGCTTAGGGGATCAACTCTAGGGAAGTTGGAATGGATGTAGGGATAAATAAACAACAATGTCCCTCATGAAGCACATTCTTCCCACCCCTTTCATGGTGCACCCTTTAAGGCATGCACTTAGAGAGATTGAAACTTGATAGGTTGATACAAGAGAGAAAGCATCAATAAATGATAAAGTTAAAAAATATGATGTGTGTACACATTCTTTCCTTAACATCCTCCTCCACCACCTGCATACTCATTTGAGTTATGATGTGGTGATTCACTAATACAGTGGGGGCATGTTATATGTTTTCAATTGCTTCACACAACCATGCTATTATATAGTGCACACTATGGCTTCACATATGTTGTCAATTATTTGGATCCCTCCCATTCTTATATTTTTAAAGCCTTGTTACTTGATCTTGGTCACTGGTATCAATATATATTCCAATTTTAATATAATATTAAAAACTATAAGTAAATAAAAAATATTAAAAACATTTAAATATTCAAAATTTCAAAAATCAGGTCCTAGGCATGACAAGATTACTAGATCACACTATTAGCATGTGTTATTTATTATATATTTGATAGATGATATATTCTCTTTTAGACACACATGCATTTCATGGTACATGAGTGCGATGCAGGACATACAAATCATACATGGAAACATAGATGTTAGATTCTCTTATACCTAGTGGTCATACCAATGTTGGGGGCATTGTTGGGAGGATGGGTTGGATAAACCAGAAGCACACAATTTGATTACCAATACCAAGCAACTTAATATGCGGAAATTAACCAGATTCACCAAGTAACTAGAATTCAGAATAACACAGCATATGAGAGACAATACCAAATTGTATTAACACTTTATACAGAAAATAATACAATAAAGAAGATGCCACTTCTTCTCCACCACCTTACAGAGGTTTCCCGCACCTCAAGTGAACAGTAATTCTTCTCCCCAAAGCTCTCCCTCTCACAGGTCCCAACACCCAACTCAAATACAGAGTTGGTGTTCACCTCCCGTGCTCCACGCACACCACAAGTGCTCCACGCACTCCACAAGTACTCAAGGTACTTCAAGTAGATCTCCCATGAATCTGCAACAACCTGCAATTCAACAGACCATACTTATGGAAGGAACTCCCTTGCCTTCCTCTTGCTCTATCCGAGTACACACCTGTACTCCAAGTAGATCCTGCCTGATACTGCTCCCTATTGTGTTGCTGTCTGTATGACCTTGCACACCTGCAAATCAATCAATGGTTCTATTCACCTGTGAACCTCGACCTTGCACACACATACACCTGCAGATCAACGATCTTACTTACCATGTAGATCTCCTATATAGGCCATGCAACTGTGACCAAGATCCTACACTCTTGAAGAACCCAGCTGGCTCTCCAATCCAGCACCAACACACCTGGTACTGTGGCACTAGGAGGAACGCACCATAGCTCTACCTCACAAACAGAAGGAGCTTATAATTATGCTCTCTTACTCCTTAGCACACTTTTACAATACAACCATGAGTCTATTATATAGATCTCATCCAAACAATGATTAGACATCTAATTACAATAATTAGATCTGCAGCTATGAGTCTAAAATTAGCGCTCATCATGCAAACTCTTGGTTCGTTAGCTAACTGCCCGTAAATAGCTCGCAGTCGAACCACACAGGCGACCGACGTCGGTCCCTGTCCGCCTGGAGGTGACCGACGTCGGCCGATATATGACCGACGTCGGTTGCTTCTCTGTGCTATCCCGCCGACGTCGGCTGATCAGACCGACCCCAACTTCTTCTGCAACTCAGCAACCTTCAGCAACCTCCTCTCCTATTTGCATCAGTGAAGCTTTTAGCTCCACAATCCTAACAATATCCCACTTGGAGATAAACAGCTGCACTGTACCTGTACCTGTACTCCGTCTAATCTGTTTCCTGGTTTGTATCCCTCTTCAAGCTCCCACCTGAAGACAACCCACCACACATCCCGTGGTGTACTACCTGTCATCCGAGTAACCTGCCACATCCGAACCTACAAATACATGTAGTGAAGTCCTGACCCTGCATAGCAACACCTGCTGCCGGTCCCTCTCAGAAAACCTGAGAATCCACTTCCCCGAATTGGCTCCTAACTCTCTGACAGCTCCCACTGCATGGGAATACTCAGGTCTATACCAGACCTCATGTGATTTCGGACACTGTACCTGTCCAGCCCTTAGTGTGCTCCGGTTTTGAATCCCGAACCTCGCCAACACCTGATTCACATCAGCTCCCACTCGAGACAAAATCAACCTGTGATCTCCATGCCTCCCATGTCAAAGAATTTCGCTGCTCCAAACTCCTCCTGACATGCCACTGAACTAATCTTACCCTTAGCTCAGCAAAACACTGTATGTACACCCCTACTAGCTAGCATACTATCCACATACAGCAACAGAATGATGTCATGACTCATCATCCCCCTGGTAAGTCAAACCACAGTAGTTACCCTAACATTGACTGAAGCCATGCTTCGTCCTCCACCTGTCAAAACCTGTACCACTGTCCTGCAGCTCCTCAAGACCATATACCTGATCTTCCGTCTCACGTATCCGTTCTCTCTATTCTTCTACTAAGGTATCCATTCGTCTCTGTGCTTTCATACCTGCTGGCATCCCTACCAAGACACACCTGTCTGGTTCTCCTCCAAGGAATCACATCCTCATCCATGCCAAGCTCACACCTGTTTCCTGGATCCTTCCTGCTCTACAATCAGCAACATGTATAAATAAGAGGAACAACGAATTTGAGGGCCTACTTACGCCTTCAGTCCTCCGTATGGGTGTTTGAGACTCCTTGACAGCTTGCTGTCCACCCAAAAATTTGTTACAGTGACCGACCTCGGTCACTCCACAGTCTGCATCCGACCGACGTCGGTTCCATGCGTCTGTACCTGACTACCAACCTGCCTGCGCTGGTGTCCCTGCTGCCGACGTCGGTTCTCCTAACCGACATCGGTCTTACATACTACCGACGTCGGTCCCATGACCGACATCGGTCTTACCCTGCCCGACATCGCCGTCTTCGGTCTGCACATGACCGACATCGGCACCTGTCTGTTCGACGCCGGTTCCTCCTGACCGACATCGGTACCTGTGTTTGCCTGTGAGTGATGACTTTTTACCCGCGAGCTTCTTTGAATCAAAACCCATGTCCAAACTGCCCTGCTCAGAAGTATCCAGCCACATCCACTGGGTTCTGTCCGCCATCTCCTCCATAAACACCAAGGCTTTCCAGTTCTTAAGCCTGTCAAATATATCTGTCTTCCGCTTAAGAACATGCATCTCCTTCCTGCTCATGTGACCAAGCCTACGAAGCCACGTCTCCGCAACAAAAGAAGAATCAGTAATATAAACAAGTAGATAAAGGATACCTGTTTTCTTACCACCAGCTAATTCAAGTGCATCCGCTGTGAGAGTTCTTGTGCATCTCTCATCACCCAATCTTTCTGAAGAAATTAGCCATATCTCCAAACCTGGGACCTGCATGACCTTCATCAACACCTGTGTGTTGGCCGCCTGCAATTTCAGCTTCACTTCCCCTTTGCCAAATCTTTGGCAAGGCTCACCAGCTCCTCTACCTGGAACTGCATGGAAAGAGGCAACCGAATCTTTTATCCAAGATTCAACTTTATCCAAGAAACCTGCAAACACAACCCGTGCAACAACACCTGCTACATCTGTATCTTCAGTTTCTTCATGCTGATCTGTTACCAACCAACAATAATCTTTTACCTGCTCTTTCTTTCCATAGGACCGTGAGTGACCATCTATGCTTTTCAACTCCTCCATTCTTAGCTTACTTTGATCTGCAGTTGCTCTACTCCCACTCGATCAGAAACCCCTGAGAGTGCCCTGTAACCAAACACAAAACCTGCTTCCTCCAACCTCAGCTCAGATACCACTTGTTGGTATCAAGCTCAAGAACCTACAACCAAGGCTCTGATACCACTTGTTGGGAGGATGGGTTGGATAAACCGGAAGCACACAATTTGATTACCAATACCAAGCAACTTAATATGTGGAAATTAACCAGATTCACCAAGTAACTAGAATTCAGAATAACACAGCATATGAGAGACAATACCAAATTGTATTAACACTTTATACAGAAAAGAATACAATAAAGAAGATGCCACTTCTTCTCCACCACCTTACAGAGGTTTCTCGCACCTCAAGTGAACAGTAATTCTTCTCCCCAAAGCTCTCCCTCTCACAGGTCCCAACACCCAACTCAAATACAGAGTTGGTGTTCACCTCCCGTGCTCCACGCACACCACAAGTGCTCCACGCACTCCACAAGTACTCAAGGTACTTCAAGTAGATCTCCCATGAATCTGCAACAACCTGCAATTCAACAGACCATACTTATGGAAGGAACTCCCTTGCCTTCCTCTTGCTCTATCCGAGTACACACCTGTACTCCAAGTAGATCCTGCCTGATACTGCTCCCTGTTGTGTTGCTGTCTGTATGACCTTGCACACCTGCAAATCAATCAATGGTTCTATTCACCTGTGAACCTCGACCTTGCACACACATACACCTGCAGATCAACGATCTTACTTACCATGTAGATCTCCTATATAGGCCATGCAACTGTGACCAAGATCCTACACTCTTGAAGAACCCAGCTGGCTCTCCAATCCAGCACCAACACACCTGGTACTGTGGCACTAGGAGGAACGCACCATAGCTCTACCTCACACACAGAAGGAGCTTATAATTATGCTCTCTTACTCCTTAGCACACTTTTACAATACAACCATGAGTCTATTATATAGATCTCATCCAAACAATGATTAGACATCTAATTACAATAATTAGATCCGCAGCTATGAGTCTAAAATTAGCGCTCATCATGCAAACTCTTGGTTCGTTAGCTAACTGCCCGTAAATAGCTCGCAGTCGAACCACACAGGCGACCGACGTCGGTCCCTGTCCGCCTAGAGGTGACCGACGTCGGCCGATATATGACCGATGTCGGTTGCTTCTCTGTGCTATCCCGCCGACGTCGGCTGATCAGACCGACCCCAACTTCTTCTGCAACTCAGCAACCTTCAGCAACCTCCTCTCCTGTTTGCATCAGTGAAGCTTTTAGCTCCACAATCCTAACAGGCATCTTATTATATAAGTCACATTATCACATGTTATATATTTCTATGACCTTCTACCATGTTGAGCTATATAGATTACTTACACATGTTTTGCTAGTTACTCATATCTTACACAATGCTTTATGAATATGTTATCTTACTATGCTATAATATTGATATACATGAATGGCATAGATTAGTTTTACTTATTCTATGTTTCATTGATGTTGTTACTTTTTCATGATATGCTACTCATTGCTTATCTATTATGTGTAGACCTTGGCTTATTTTTTTTTGACAAATTCGTATCCCTTCTATGTGGCTCTTGGAATTATTTATTGTGACATCTTTATGTCCCTTGTTTGTGTCTCTGGGCCTTGTTTATTGTGACATATTTATGTCATTTGTTTATGAGCCTCAATCTTATGCAAGACATTGTGTACTTATGGGAAAATTAATATAGGTTTGTATTATGAGCCTGTTACACTTGTTGAGCTTGTTAAGATGGTTGATTTTATGATCATACACTCCCCTTTTTTTGTGGTGCCATGATTCATATCATGCACCTCTTTGTCACGTAGGATTATTTAATTATTATATCATTAATGGTTACTACCATATTCCTAATTGACACATTTATCTCAACTTGATACTTATATGCCTTACATTAAATATGTTACATACATGCCTTTATGACATATACATTACTAAGATGACATATTATCCACATGTTGACATGATTATACATAATTACATATTTATACATGTCATGATAAAATTAAATCTTATTTTGAGATGAGTGAATTATAGGTTACATCCCTTAGCTCAAAAGGGGTCATATTAGTTGGCTTGTTGTAGTGTTTTACCCCAATTTGGATTAATAGGTGAGATTAATCTAATTAAGATAGATATAAAAATGCAATTCAAATCAATATATATATATGGTTTTCAAACATACGTCTGAATGTAAAATATAGAGATTGATTCTTTTGATCTGACAAGGGCATATGTTAAATATGGAAAGTACTAGAGAGATCATGATACTCAACATTTTTGGTTGATTATTTGAATATGATTGTATTCTATAAGTAAAAATTAGCGATAAGTAGACATGTTGTTTATTTAGTTTAAGAACTAATCTATTGTCTGTGCTAGGTTAGTTCAATAGGATTGGGTCAATATATTCATTTGATATTGACCTTCTATTCAATACTAACTTGTGTTGAAAGTAATTTTTAGATACTAAAATCTAGTCTTTGGTACTTGACAATGATAATCTTAGAAAATATTTACCATGCATGACTTGAATATACAAAAAGTTCCTAATTCATTATCCTATCACACTTTCATGATATAATATGAGTCAACCCTTCCATATTATTATTACACACCTACATGAACCTTATTTTATATTTTAAACCTGATAAATATCCTACACAAACATAGACTATCAATTCAAACCACATGTACATAGGTCAATTCTGCTAGTGACGGTTGTTATTGTTAGTCGATAATGATATGTGTTGGTTAAAACTAGCCCTCTTTCAGAAATGACTATATTTTAAAATCAAACTGATCATTAGGGTTGGTCCATATGCATAACATGTCAATGGCATGAGTAATTATTCAATTGGATCCATATATAAACAAATCAAGGTCTCATTCAAAATGGACTTGCCACTTATATGATATACATCTATACATAATTTCACACTAATCAAATCTACCATATTAATCCTAATTTTCATAACTATATTTAGTATCAATAACAAGCCAAGTTTGAATCAATAAACATACAAGTCAAATCAAGCATTATTAAGTACTAAATCCAAGTAATAACTACATACATATAGTGAAGGAGTACAATTGCACAATCACACTAGGTGGGATAACTACGTGTGGCTTGACTTCCCTCCTCAGAGTATTTGATACATAAAAAGTGGTCAATAATCAGGCAAAGGTGATTTGGGTCAGCTCATCTAATTACCCTTCCCCCTTTTTTTTAGGTTTTTCTTTCTCAAAAGCACATCTAGGGTTTCAAGGAAAAGGAGGTTGATTTGTGTATCTATGTGCATAATCAAGGTTCAAGATCAAAATCACAAAGTAATAAAAGATATTTGTAGGTGACCATATTATCATTTTACCCTATTTTAATGTAGGTCAGTATCGATTGATGATACTGACCCAATCATACAAAATTGACCCATCAGAGACACTGGATTAGCTCTAGAACCAAATGAACCACATGTTTGCTTATCCATAATTTTCACTTCCAAAACAATTTTTTTTGTGGTTGTAAGGATTTTAATGGTGGAATCAAGATCTAGTATAAAAGGAATCCTCATATATAATCCAATATTCCACAAGAAAAACTTTTCCCTCAAAAATAAGATCTAAGCAATAACTCCTCCAAATGCAGATTTATGGCAGAAGGGCAAGCAATTTCAATTGAAAATGAATGTTTCCTCTTATTCTATTTAAATAATGATTTGTATTTATTGTCATGCCCAATTTTTTTAATGTTATAATTACATATTTTGTGTGTCTTCTAATTTCAAGGTTAGAATGATTCCTTCAAAGTCTTACAGTCTAAAATATGGTTTAAAAAATTATTACTTGAGTTCCATAAGGGATACTCATATTTTCTTCATGTTAATTTTAGAATAACGTATCTTTATGAACTTAAATAAAATAAATTTCACTTTTATTTAATCATTATCATTTCCTTTATATTTCAAATTACAATGTGCACCCGATTTATAATTTCATGAGAAAACCAAATAGATTAAAAATAGACAGTTCATAATTTCATGTGAAAGATTATTTAATATAAATTTCTAGGTGTTTTATGGAAAAAAGTTAATAATGAAAAACCATAATATAATCAACATATCTTTCTGATTCCCAATAAAATTGAAAAAATTAAAAATTTCTAGAAACTTGGATATGAGGGGCACAAAACCTAAAAACCATTTGATCACATTCTACTTCAGTTGAGAGCAATAAGAGCATTTATATTTGAGTTTTAATTTACCTCTAAAGTTTATTTAATACAGTGTATCAATATTTATGAATTTTATAAATCAGTTGTAATTAAGATAAACAATACACCTATTATACATCCAACCTATTCCCTTTGGCAAAACTTGATTTTTATTTTGATTATTACTTTTACGAAGCTAACAAATTATCAAGTTGTATATAATTAAATTATGACTCATGGAGGGGGGGAGGGAGAGAGAGAGAGAGAGAGAGATAGACACAGAGAGAGAGAGAGAGAGAGATTATTTTTGTCATATGATTGAATGTAAACACTCAAGATTTTTTTAAGTACTTAAGTGAGTGAAATAGATTATTTATTTTGGTACACATTGGAATAAATGATTTTCACCTTTTCATTTGTGTTATACAAATACAAAATAAATAATTTTCATGTCCAAATTGTATGAATGCATGTTCTTTTTAATTTTATGGATAATAATAAGAGAGAGCATGGAAAGAGGAAGGAGATAAGTTCATTATTTGCAATCATTTAACATGCAAACTTGAATAAAAAATGTTTGTTTATAATATTAATTTCATCTAGAATGCAAAGAAATGAATGGGGATAAAGATTTAATATTCTCAACAAGGGATTATACAAAATCAAAAGAAAAATTTCTATTTCAAAAAGGGAGTATCCAAGAAGAGAGATCATTTATTTCCACAAACATTTCACTTTCATATTCATTTTTTTTCAAAATTCAAAGAAGGTATTGGAAGAGAGCAGTGGAGAGAGATATATATCATTTATTCAACAAGAATGATACAAATCAATAATGAACAAATTTCTATTTACAATTTAATTTTTTAAGGATTTACCAAAATCAACAAGAAAATGGGAAATAATCCTACTTCCAATATTTTTGTTTCCAAACTCCTCTAAGATTTTCCTTCTCCCATTCAACTCCCTCCACCAAAATGAACCCCAATCAACAACCCAAGACAAGAATAAGTGTGGGGAATAAAAAAGGGTCTAAATCTCATATCCCAAATATTTTCTACCCAACCCAATAAATTAGAGGGTAATTTTCTTATAAGAGTAATCTCATGACTTATAAGCCCGTACCTCCTCTTAATGACCTTATAAGCCTATGTGGGCTTACTTGTCTAAGTCACCCACTTAGCACAAAGTCAAAGGGTCATTGACACTCAACAATAACTTCTCTTACATTATCCAAATTTAAATTCCATAAGTACATCCACCCATTCTAGACTAGGGCCTAACCAATAGCTCCTCTAGTCTTCTTAGAGAGGTTAGACATAAGTTATAAATAAAATCCATCATAAAATTCCTCATGATTTATGTGCATTTAAATACTTATTTGAATAGGATTTAAATTAAAAAATAAGATTTTTTTAATTGTATTTCAACAAATAAAGCTTTCAAAAATAAGGGAGGGAACAACATTTTAATTTCTACACATTTGAAGGATCAACATGTTAGGCAAATTACGACAATATGAGTCAATCCTTACATATTATTATTACACACCTACACGAAACTTATTTTATATTTTAAACATGCTAAATATCCTACACAAACATCTTTAGACTATTAATTTAGACCACATGTACATAGGTCAGCTCTGCTAGTTACAATTTTTATTGTTAGGTGATAATGGTATATGCTGGTCGAAACTGACCCTCTTCTAGCAACGACTATGTTTTAAAATCAAACTGACTGTTAGGGTTGGCCCATATACATAACATGTCAATGTCAAGAGGAATTATTCAATTGGATCCATATATAAATAAATCAAGGTCTCATTCAAAATGGACTTGCCACTTATCTGATATACATCTATACATAATTTCACACTAATCAATCTACCATATTATTCTTAATTTTCATACCTATCACTAGGATCAATAAAAATCCAAATTTGAATCACTAAACAAATAATTCAAAGTAAGCATTATCAAGTACTAAATCTAATCAATAGCTACATACATATAGTGAAGGAGTATGATTGCACAATCACACTAGGTGGGATAACTACATGTGGATTGATTTCCTTCCTTAGAGTATTTGATACATAAAAAGTGGTCAATAATTAGGAAGAGGTGATTTGGGTCAACTCATCCAATTAACCTTCCCCTTTTTTTTTAGGTTTTTGTTTCTCACAAACACATCTAGGGTTTCAAGGAAAAGGAGGTTGATTTGTGGATCTATGTGCATAATCAAGGTTCAAGATCAAAAAAAAAAAAGTAAGAAAAGATATTTTTAGGTGACCATATAATCATTCTACCTTATTTCCATGTAGGTTAGTACTGACTAATGATACTGACCCAATCTTATGAAATTGACCCATCAAAGACAATGAATTAGTTCTAGAACCAAATAAACCACATGCTTGCTTATTCATAAATTTCACTTCTAGAATACATATTGTTGTGGTTGTAAGGATTTTAATGACTGAATCAAGCTCTAGTCTAAAATTAATACTCATATAGAATCTGAGATTCCATAAGACAAACTTTTCCCTCAAAGATACAATATAAACAATAACTCCTCCAAATGCAAATTTATGGTAGAAGGGCGAGCAATTTCAATTGAAAATGAGTGTTTCCTCTTATTTTATTTAAATAATGATTTTTATTTATTTTCATGCCCATTTTTTTTAATTTTATAATTACATATTTGTGTGGATTCTAATTTTAAGGCTAAAATGATTTCTTCAAAGTCTTACAGTCTAAAATATGGTTCAAAAAATTGGTACTTGAGTTCCATAAGGGATGCTCATATTTTCGTATTAGTTTTAGAATAACATCTCTTTATGAACTTAAATAAATTCATCTTAAATTTTATTTAATCATTCTCATTTCTTTTATATTTCAAATTATAATTTGCACCCAATTTATAATTTCATGAGAAAACTAAATAGATTAAAATTAGACAGTTAGTTCATAATTTCATGAGAAAGATTGTTCAATATAATTTTCTAGGTTTTTTATGGAAAATAGGTATAAATGAATAACCACAATAAAATCACCATATCTTTCTCATTACCAATGAAATTGAAAAAATAAAAAAGTTCTGGGAACTTGGATATGAGGGGCACAAAACCTAGAAACCATTTGATCACATTCTACTTCAGTTGAGAGAAATAAGAGCATTTATATTCAAGTTTTAATTTACCTCTAAAGTTAATTTGATACGGTGTATCAATATTTATGAATTTTATAAATCAATCATAATTAAGATAAAAAAGACTCCTATTATATATCCAACTTGTTCCCTTTGGAAAAACTTGATTTTTATTTTGATTATTACTATTACTTAATGAAGCTATCAAATTATCAAGTTGTATATAATTAAATTATGACGAGAGAGAGAGAGAGAGAGAGAGAGAGAGAGAGAGAGAGAGAGAGAGAGAGAGAGAGAGAGAGAGAGAGAGAGAGAGAGAGAGAGAGAGAGAGAGAGAGAGAGAGAGAGAGAGAGAGAGAGAGAGAGATTGTCATAAGAATGAATATGAACACTCAAGATTCCTTGCAATACTTAAGCGAGTGAAATAGATTATTTATTTTGGTACACATTCGAATAAACCATTTTCACCTTTTCATTTGTGTTATAAAAATATAAAATAAATTTCACATCCAACTTGTATGAATTCATGTTATTTCTAATTTTAGGGATAATACTAAGAGAGAAAATGAAAAGAGGAAGGAGAGAAGTTCATTATTTCTAATCATTTATACATGTAAACTAAAATAAACAATGCCTATTTATAATATTGATTTAATTTAGAATGCAAGGAAATTAAGGGGGATAGATATTTAATATTCTCAACAAGGGATTATAAAAACTCAAAAGAACAATTTCTATTTCTGAAAGGGAGGATCAAAGAAGATAGAGATCATTTATTTCCACAAACATTTCATTTTCATATTCTTTTTTATTCAAAATTAAAATAAGGTATTGGAATAGAGTAGAGGAGAGAGATATATATCTTTTTTTCAACATGCATGATACAAATCAACAATGAACACATTTCTATTTACAATTCCATTTTTTCTAATATTCGAGGAGAAAGAAGTTTTATTAATTTGTTAAGTAGTTACCAAAATCAATAAGAAAATGGGAAATAATCCTACTTCCAATCTTCTTGATTCCAAACTCCTCCAAGATTTTCCTTCTCTCATTCAACTCCTCCACCAAAATAAACCCCAATCAACAACCCAAGAAGAATAAGTGTGGTAAATAAAAAAAGGTCTAAATCTCATATCCCAAGAATTTTCCACCCAACCCAATAAATGCGAGGGTAATTTTATTATAAGAGTCACCTTATGATGTACAAACTCGTACCTCCTCTTAATGACCTTATAAACCCATATGGGCTTGCTTGTCTAGTTCACCCACTTAGTAAAATGTCAAAGGGTCATTTACACTCAACAATAACTTCTCTTACATTGTCCAAATTACACTCCATAAGTACATCCACCCATTCTAGTCTAGGGCCTAACCAATAGCTCCTCTAGCCTTCCTAGAGAGGTTAGACATAAGTTACAAATAAAATCCATCATAAAATTCCTCATGATTTATGTGAATTTAAATATTTATTTGACTAGGATTTAAATTTAAAAAAGAAGATCATTTTAATGTATTTTAATAAATAAAGCTTTCAAAAATAATGGAGGGAACAACATTTGAATTTCTACACATTTTAAGGATCAACATGTTAGGCAAATTATGATAAGGGCACAAAGGTTTAAACACAGTGGTGAATGACCCTATTTCCCCTTGGATATTTAGTGGATGCTATCACCAACTTTATTAAGTCTAAAATGGGTTTACTAACCCATGTTGTCCTAGTTGTGAAATGTGTACTAGCATGTTCTAAATTGCATTGATCTAATTGATGTAATTGATATGGGATAGATAATGATTAGAACTACATGGAATGAGTCGACATAGTAGGAAAATAAAGGTCTTAACATAGTGAGAGGATAAAAGATGAAATGTGATATCTTTGGGGATAAAATTTGAGGAAGTTAGAATGGATGTATGGATAAATAAAAAACAATATCTCTTGCAAAGCACCATTAGTCTATTCACTGCTTTCCGTGTGTGCCCTTTAATGAGTGCACTAAAATAGATTGAAAATTGACAGGTTGTTACAATAGAGAAAGCATTAATAAATGATAAAGTAAAAAAATATTATGTGTATACATGTGCCCCAATAAAACTCATTACATGTCACTATAATGTAACATGGGATGGTGTTTCAGGAAAAAACATAACAACACAATAATTGAGCTAACTAAATGTAGTAAAAAGACTAAAATAAATACTGATAAATGGAATAATTGAAAGTAACATATATGTACCTTGATCTACCTTTATTGATGAATGATCACATGTTTTATTTATAATAGTGATCATGAAGGGCATAATAATTACATTGGACAAACCTTAGGTATACAAGGATAGAGAACAAAACTAACAAATGAAAAATGGCCAAAGTAAATGGAAAAATCATAAAACATATTTAAGCACTTAAGAAATTGGTAAGTCAAGATGAAAAAGGTTAGGTTAGGACCAAAATACCAATGAATTTGAATAACAATATGGATGTAAAATTGGGTAACCAAAAATCCATATTTACTAATGATCAAAAGACCTAAAAATGTATCCAAAGTAATAAAATTAACAATCTAAATCAAAATTAAGGATTTATGAAATAAAATAATGTAATCAACATCAATGGTAAAGTATTAATAATTCATACTCAATCAAATATGGAAAAATAAAAAATGATTAATATAAACAACATCGATGAAGGAGAAGTAACATGATGAAAATAAGAGAAACATGCAAAAAGGTGAAATAGAGAAATCAAGGTCCCAAACAGAACTAAAGGAGATCCATGAAAGATATGGCAATAACCAAGAGAGTATTTTGCAGTAGATTAAATATGAAATGTTTATTCTAATGATAGATGAACTAAAACTATCACATTTTAAACATATCAAAAAGATATGGAGAATAGGAAGTATAGAAATTGGGAGAAGATTTAGAAGCAAACTTGGATGGTACCAAAAAAAAAGACATTCCTATCAAGTTGGTAAGAAGAGAGGGTGGTACCAAGGTGAAAGCATAATATTTACTAGAAGTAAGACATTCCTATCAAGTTGGTAAGAATAAGAGTCTTTTGACATGAAATACCCTGGAGAACTCAACCCAACAACAAAAATTTGGGCTAACTAGTGAAGTATAAGAATCAACTCATGAAGGCTGGTATACTGGGAAAGTAAAATTGACCTACCTTATAACAATATGTTCCTCATTCCTTAGGATCACTTACAGAACCATCCATCTACTGTTAATATTAGGTACTCTTGTGAAAAAGTAGGTAGCACTATGAGTATATGATAATGAGACCTCCTACCCCAGTCTACTAGCCTACCACACCCCAATGGTCATCAACTCTATCATGAGGCTAAATGTAGAGTTTGAGTTTTGACTAGAATAGGAGATGTGCCAAATATTGATCACATATTTTGGTGTGATTTGAATTTTTAGATTGTTATTTCCTTTGATCATTGCCTTTTTCTTATATGATACAACATTTAAATTTTGTGGCTTTTGGTATTCCTCCTCCGTATGGATTTAAAGAACCAAACATGGGTGCTAATAAAGACTATCACAAGAGAACTTACACTTGGTGTCTATAGGAGAGAACCAAAGGACATGGTGTCAAAGACTCCTAGACTTACACGTTAGAAGATAATGCAATATTGAAATTGACCTTGGTGTGCCCAAAGGGGATAGTGAAATATAGGGGGTGATGGAAATGAATGTAGAATAACCGGGTTATTCCAAGCACAAAAAATGTGTAATAAATATGGTATAGTGACATGTAGGTATGAATCATTATCGTAATAAATGGTATATGTGACTAAATACATGAAGATAGACTATTTAAAGTTTTACCATAGAATAATATAATTGATTCAAAGTGCAGGAAAACACTACTCTTAATCATTACCTTATCTTTCAAGGAAGACATCTAGCTAAGGTTAGGAACAAAAAAAATTATGCAATGAAGAGTATTTTTGAGGAAGGCCTAGTCCTATCCGAGGTATTACAATGCAACTCACAAATTATAAAACTAAGAGGCATAATAAATGACCCTAAAAAGGTATACAGGGTGATAACAGAGGAACCAAAAACTTGAAAGAAGCTTTATTTGAATAAGATGGATCTTTATGAGGAAAGGCTGAGTCCTATCCATGGTCTTACAATACAAACTCACAAACTGAAAATCAAGTGATGTAAAAAGATAAAACACCAAAGGATTTAGGATGGGGACTAAGGCTAATGTGTAAAATACCCAAAAGTGTGTAAAGAATTGAAGCCAGTGCTATGTTGCATAACAAAAAATCTAAGTAAAACCAACAAAATATGTTAGATCCACATTATATATAAAATTAACTATAAGCATGCAAGTGGAATGTATGAGAAATGAAAGAGAAATACAAAAACTAAGCAAAATACTTCTTCAAAATTTGAGCATTGGTTTATTCTTTAAAAATATGCCCTATATTGGTTTGGAGTTTGTAAGTACTAGGTATAATAATATTTTTGAATAAATAAATACCCCACCATTTTTGGGCATACTTGCTCTTTTTATCATGGGTGTAATCTAATTTAAGCACTAAGTCACTGACATTGAATTTTCAAACATTTTAATGTCATTTATCAATGCAAGTTTTGTATTGGAGATTATGTTCTAGATCACCCATATGTCACTCATTGAGGAGATATAATGCATAAATAAGGGTTTCATGAATCTCTTCATCAACAATGATACCATGAAGAGAGATGCATAAAGAAGGTAACTCAACTTTTAATAGTAATACGGCTTCAGGGCCGTAAACAAGTGAAAAAGGAGTTGCTCCAGTGGTAATACAAATGTTAGTATGATAAACCAATAATTTGGGATAAAGATTAAGATGTTAGTTAGAATGAGAATCCCTAATAATATTTTATAAAGTCCCATTTAAGGATTTTATTAGTGCCTTCAACTTTACCATTGCATTGCAGATGGTAGGATGTATACAATTTGTTTGTGATTTTGGATTTTGCACATAATTATTTCATGTATTTATTTTTGAAATTCCCATCATTGTCAGAGATGATGGTGTGAGGGATACCAAAATGATATGTGATTTTGTTAAGAGTAAATTTGGAGATAGTAACATTTATAAGGGGCATGGATTTAACCCACTTGATAAAATATTTTGTGGCAGTAATGATGAAGACAACCATCTTGGGATCTAGGTAATTTTCCAATGATATTTAATCCCCACATAGAAAAATGCCAAGGATATTTTAGGGTTTAAAGCTCAGCCAGAAGGCAGTGAATAAGATCATAATGAATTTATCAAGGATTACACTATTTAGCGAAGTTGGTTGCATCTTTTTCAAGAGTAGGCCAAAAATATCCCATGCATAGGCATTTGTAGAATGTAGTGTGCCCACTATAATGACCATTGTAAATTCCCCCATTTGCTTACTCAAAGAGATATGGAAATTAATATTGAGTAACACAAATAAGCAAAGTACCTTTATCATTACAATAATAAATAATGTCATATCTAAGAATTATTGCAAGCTTGTTTGTAAAGTTGAGTCTTTTCACAAAAATCAACCTCTCAAGGATAAATATGATGCTCAATAAATTGGATGATGTTTTTGTACCATGGACTTTGTTGAGTAGTGACAGGCTCAATATGGAAAATAAGAGAATCATCTTTGTAGTGTAAGTTCAAAGGTGAAGAATTTGACTACACGGTATCAGCTTGGTTGATATAATCTAGAAAAAAAATAAAGTCTAAATTATATCAATTTGCTTGAATAATTATCAGTGTCAACAACAATTTTGACTATATTGGGCTGACCAATGTAGTCTTCTATGAGTAATAAATATGAAGGTACCATATCGATACTTGATGATTCCTAGATGATGCAGTATGGAATTGAAGGTTGGATTATATCAGATTGGTTGATAAAGTGTAAATGCTAAGAGATAGAGGGAGTAATATTAGATTGACTGATAGTGTTGGGACTCTACTATACTTATCTGAATGGTATCAAGTTGGCCAATGTTGTCACATGTGGGAATAGTAAGGATTTACTAAACAACCCATATAGTGTCTTCCAATGGTGGTTTGGTAAGATAGATATAACCTTCTAGTTATGAATTAATATCAAAATAGTCAAATGATATATGACCAAAATGAACATCCTAGTTAAAGACATCGATTTGTGCCAAGGTATTTTAAAATTTTAGTACATCCAAGTCTCAATATTGTGTTTGGACCATGATGTAGGCACCATCATAATATGGATAAATATTACATGCATGAGACACAAGTTGATACATCTTAGTAGGGGTGTCGACGGTAGAGATACCCGTATTAGTTAAAGTCATTGGAGACATGGTAAGAGGAACTTGAAATAGCTTGGCTACCCCATATTCATTGTAAGTGAAGTATTATTCTATGGAAGAGGTTTTTGAGCATTGCATGAGGGAGGACTTTTAGTAATATCATCAATTAACAGAATGGCCCTATCCCATGGAAGAAGAGAAGGAGGGCACCATTCTAATATATAAAGAGGTAAGCGAGTGGTATTATAAATGTTTTATAATTCATTAATTTCATCATCATCAGAGTTTAAAAGAGTGGCATGGAGGTCAGATGCATTTTGATGAACTTAGGGAGATGTGGACTGCTAATATGTGTAGCAGTGGAGATGCAATATTAAGATTTTGGATCTGGAATTTGTATACTCCAAGGGTTTATATCCACTTCATGCTTATAATGTTGTCCAGTATGGATAAATTTGATGTATTGGCTATTGGAAGATGTGATAGCTCTCATATGATGAGTCCATAGAGGACCTAAGAGCATGTTGTAAGAAAGTGGAAGCTTTAAAACCAAAATCTTGGTGCGTATTATTTTGGGTCCAATAATATGAGGAAGCAAAATATAAAAAAGAGGCTTTTGATTGGTTTTATCAAATCCAAAACAAGTGAATTGAGTTTGCTTATGGTTTTCTTTAAAATATCTATTTTATTGGAGTAACCAAAGAGAAGTAACATTAATGTTTGAACCTCCATCTAATAATACTTTCCTTATTAAGGTATTATTGATTCCAATCTTAATTAAGAGGGGTGGATCACCAGCTTGAAAAATAATTTCATCATTAATCATGTATTATTTGGGAAACTCTATGGAGGGTGTCATAAAATAAGAAGGTAGAGAAATGTTTTCAATAACATGAACCTTTGTAAGTGTGGGACCCTTGGGGATAGAAGTAGGTGTATCAATATCATTAGATGGGGGTTATTTGATGTCTTGCAATTGACACATAACAAACTTGTGATGATAAGGAGAAGTTACTAATTCTATGAGAAAATTTTTACAAGGCATAGAGTTAATCTCATCCAAAAAATTCCAATGAGGTTTAGAAGAAGAATTAACATGACGCTTGGGTTGTGTTGACTATTTTGACCACAAGTCAAAATATATATGAACCCCTTATAGTACAAAAAATGATATAGGGGTATATTATCATGATATAGGGTGTGTCATGGTCAGTTTGATGTCATTTAATTTGTTATTAGCTTTGTCATAGTCTATTTTAGTCCTTGTATCATTTTATGTCACTTAGGGGCCATATTTGGGTAATAAATGGAGGTGGTACAATTTTCCAAGGTGTCCAAGTGTTATAAACTTCCTTTAAACATCTAATATGCCAAAACCTATCAGTATTTGTTAGTAATAACTAAAAAACTTACAAGTATTAAGTGAAATCAAGAAAACAATTAAAAAAGGGAGTTTTAGAAGTTGTACAGCCTATGGAGGAGAGTGGCATGTGGGAAAATATCATGCAATGACCCTTTAGCTTCCTTGACTCCATAAACACACTTGATCTACATTTTAAGTGCTAAAAATAGACCAAAACCATTTCTTTTCTCCATCACTCCACTAGGCATACAAAAATGGCTAACATGTCTTCTAATGGTATGGCTAGTAAGAAAGGTTTTAGGTTAAATGCTCTTGGTGGTAGAAACTAAAATTGATATAATTAATTTTCATGGAAGGATTTGGAAGAATGGTGGACTATGCTTTATGAATCATTCTTAAGAAGTTTACTATCTTGTTTTGCTTGCTAATCCCCACACCTTACAGGTTTTGCTTCTGTTTGAGGTTATCAATACAATATAGTTGGTGAAATGTATTCCATAAGATGTGGAATTCCTTCTCTAATGGTTTTTATATTTGGATAATGTTTGGAAGTTATTTGATGAACCAAATGGTTCAAGTTGTAGGATGATATCACCAAGTGGATTTGAAGTCAAGTTTCAAAAATTGCATAAGGTTTATTTATTTTCAATGGTTTTAAATAAATGAGATGTTATATTTCATGCTTATCAAGTCCTATTGATCCCCTCTCCTTCTAAACTCTGTCTCACAACTATCATTTAAGAAGTTGTAGTAAAGAATGTTTCACAAAGTCAATTTCCTATAAGTTTCAATCTGCAGTCATGGTGTATGAAGCTCTAAGCATGGTCATGGAGGTGAAATGACAAGTTTAAATATGTTTTACACATTCTTAGAGCATGAAAAAATAAGCTAAACCCTTCAAATTCCTTGTGGTTGATTATGAAAACTAGTTCAGCTCTACACACAGTCCTTATACCATTGATATGCACCTACAGGTGCCTCAAAAAAGACTAATCATGTGGAAATGAAGACATTGTAATTGGTTTAAAATCTTTCATGGGTTAAAGGTTCTATTTGGAGACCTTGATAAGGTCTAAGACTAGTTACAAGCCCATACATCATGCACAATACCCATATTCATAGTCATTACCTTGTATATTGAAATGTCCACCTATAAGTGGCTACCATAGAGAATTGAAAATGTTTCACAAAGATGTTGAACATGTTTTGAGACATTTATTAATGTATTAAAATTATGAAAGTGCCTTGAGAACCATGTTTGAGGTCATTAAGAGGCAGGCATGCTTGAAAGCCATGTTCAAGTTGGAGACTAGGTTTTAGGGACTTGTTTCCTTAAAAACTCCAAAATAGAGCCATGTGTAATTTTGATGTTGCTATATGATGAGAAAACATGGAGCCTAAATGATTTTGTATGTTTCCACATGATAGTATTTATATAGGGGTAATATCTTACAAAAAGAGAGTGGGTGTTTGGTTCCATAAGTGATGAAAAGGAGGCTTCCAAATCATGCATTTGTTCACTACAGAAAGGCAATGTTTTCTATAGGATATTGAACTCTCAAGTGGATTGAAACCTAAAGTAGCAGTATAGAAGCATGATTTCATTATTCAATGATCCTCTTGAATTGAGGAAGATAATTTTGTTTTAAATAGAATCAACAAGGGTTGAAATGCAGGATATTGACCTCCATCAACACCTATAGGGGTACCCTTGCTAGAAAAAGTCACCTATAGCCTGACTGTAGGTGACTCAGAAACTCATGAAATGAATCTTGGGTACACTAGACCTAAAATCACACACATTTACCATTGGGAGTGGAATATAAGTCCTCAAATTAATCTTATGAGGTTTAACACAAATTTCAAGAGTTTATATACATCTATAGGCCCCTTTTTGATTTAAGAATGGTCAACTATAGTTGATTGTAGTATACAATGACCTAAATAATGATTGCCTTAAATATGTCCTATCATAAACATGATAAAATAGGTCTAAAAGAGTTGTAATATGGCCTAAGGGATTTAAGGGAGTCTTAGGGCAATGAACAAGGCCTTGAACATACTAGTGCTCACCTACAGACATCCCTTGATTGAGTAACAAACACAGTCATAGTTGACTTCAACTAAGCTTTGGAAAATGGAAGGTATGCATAGAGAATTTGGTAAAGGTTGAATTTTTATATGTGTTTGAAAGGATTCCACAGTGATAGTAAACACCTCAAGGGATTCCCATAGTATGGAAATAGGACTAGGAAAAGTTTTCAATGGTAACCTACAATCCATATTCAGAATCCTACACACAGTGAACATCACACAATCTGCCTTGGGGGTTTCATGTGACCAAAATACAAAAAAATTCATAGAGTATCCCTATGACTTGGAGAATACCTTCATACCATCCTATTTTTTAGGGCAATAGGATAAGTTCCGTCTATTCTATCTCAGATAGAGGGTACTCCCAAGATGAAAAATCTATAGGTTAGTAGGTCAATGATGAAAGAAAGGTGATAAAGAGACTCAAGGCCTTGAAAATATATGTCATGAGCTATGTTAGACATAAATTAATATAATTAAGCTTTTATGGGTGTTGGAAGTTACACAAAGTACCCCTAAGCAATGAAACATAGTCAAGACCTTTAGGTCTGGACTAGGATTAGTGCCCTCAAGGGGGTCCAATCCTAATTTTAGTATCAGATGGGCCTTAAAACATAATTGATGACCTTCACAGGAAGTTCTAAGATGTGTTGAAGCCTTTAAATTTTAAATGAGATCACAAATAATCCATATTTTAGCTTAAACAGACTCTAGCCTATGTCAAATGAAGAGAAAAGCTCGAGAAGGCAAGTTTGGAAGCCTGTAACTATACAGACACATAACATGGGAGATAGAGGAGTTAGGAGGTGTTGAAGAGGGTCCCAATTAATGTTTTAGTGGAATTTGTTTAGGGTTCCAATGTCAAAACTTTATGAACAATACTTAGAGGTTACAAACACGTAAAACCCTCCAAAACCCTTGCTAAGTACCTAATTAAAAATATGAAGGAGGGGCATAAAAATGAGATATTTTTAGAAATAAAGTGATTTGATCTTGCAGAGGACTCCCAGGGATCCTTCACATTAGATTGAGTTGTAACCTACTTGTATGAATAAGGTGGAAAATGGATTTTATTTATAGTTTTGTGTGTTGTACATGTATGGAAGGGATTCAAAAGATGCAAACCACTTTGGGAGGTAGGGTGAGACCTAATATATCCTCTCATACTAATTTTTTGATTCAAAAAGGCTCAAAAGTGCCTCTGCTAATACCTTCATCTCAGCCAATCCAAATTGGCATAGTGAAGAAGGAATGACCACCAAGTGAGAAGGTGAAAAATATAAGTGGGAGGTATTTTAAGGTTTGCTTGATGAATCTAGAGACTTGAGGATCCTTAAAAAGTGTCATACACTCCATTATATGGGTTGGTTTGGAAAAATGAATACCTCTTTGGTACCAAGTGTGAAGGGTGAGTGAAAAGAGGGTGATTTTGACTACAAGTAGTGATAACTCATGTCTAGAAGAATTTTAGTGATTAGGGACAAAACCAATGCACAATGGGGCTTGTTTTTAACCACCCCTTCACAATTCAATCATCTCATCTATCCATAGTCTATTGTGGAGTACTCAAATAAGGTCAAATGATGAAGGTAGTTTTCAAGGAGCAAGTTGAAGGGTCCTATGCCACATTTTAAGAGTTTCATGCTTTGAGGGACATTTATCCAAGTAGATCTTGCATGGTTTGTTTTATATTCCTTTCTCTTGTAGATGTAACTCCTTTTCTTAGCTTGACAAGTTTTTTTGTGATTCTTGGACTTCACTCTCCTCTCTCCACTCTCACATTCTATAAGTACTAGCCATTTTTAGCTCTTGAATTCTAATTCCACTCCATGTATGGAAAATTCCTTATGGATTGATGTTATACTTTGAATTTAAAAAATAAATACAATATAGTTTGAGTTCACATATCATCTTTTCAAATTGTGTGAAGATATGTATAGTGAATAGCTAAGAGATATTCATCTATCCTTGCTTTTTTCGATCCTTCCATGTTTGATGCATGTTGTTCCACTCTACAAGGTTATATGAAGTCTTTTCAAGTGTATGGATCTATTTTAAAGTGTATAATGAGACTTAGTGTTTGCAACTGATCTATGGTTCACTTACCGTGGATAAACCTAATGCATATCACCTTCATATTGAAATACTAATGTTAGAACATTTTAAGACTTTAAAGATAGTGGTCTAGGTATTGTTTCTTAGTGAAATAATTATGATGGTCTTGTGGAAATACTTATGGTGTATCACCCCCTTAGATTATTTTCATTTCATTCATACTTCAATCTAGTTTCCCATAAGCAAATAATTAGTGTAGGTTATAAACACTTCAAGGTAAACTCATGGAGCTAGTCCTCAAACCTAGAGGTCTACTTATATTATAGGTAAACCCACATACCTATAAGTATTCCCATGTTTCCAAAATATTGAGGAGGCCTGAAAAACCTCCTCTATCTAAGGTGTAATATTTGGTGATAATAGTTCTATCACGCTCGATGGGATTCAATGTCCTAAAGATAACTTGTTAAGGTGAATGCTGGTCTTGACAACATCAAATATAAATTGGTGTGCTACTCAGCATTTGGTGACTCAATTTAAGGTAAAATCTAGTTTTAGACTATTGTTTTGTCATAAATTTGCTCTCATACTTCATGGTCCTTACTAGGTCATCTTCTAGTAGATTGTTTAATCCTATCAATCCACCTATTCGGCCTAAAATTCCTCTTGAAGTTCAATACCCTTAGCCTAATCTACCCTTTGAAGAGCAAGAGAATTTTGCTAGCCAGAAAAGTGAAGAAATTGAAGAAATCCAATCCATCATGTATAGGAAACATGCCTTCCTAGAATTTAACATTAAAAATCTAATTCATCTTAATTCATATGATGCCATTCCCCCTAATGCTACACAGAATGTACCCACATTCAATGGTGAAGATCATGTCACACCTAGTGAACACATTAGGGATATCTCTAATTTTTATAGTTTGGACAATGTGACTAAGGAGAATATTTCCATTAGACTCCTTTCCATGTCCCTTAGAGGGAAAGTACTTGATTGGTATGAGACTTTGCCTGGTGGATGCATCACATCATGGGATAAGTTTAGAGTGTTTTTAACTTCAATATTTAAGGATGAGAGTGAACACACTTCACTCATACATCATCTTGATGTAATCCAAAAAACCCCTAAGGAAACAATTCATGACTTTAATGAGAGGTTTCACAAGACTTTGTATAGATTGCCTCCTCCCATGAGACCACTTGATAGCTTTATCTTTTTGACATACTTAAGATCCAATGGTACTGATATTTCCATCATGCTTTAATCCATGGGTAATTTCACTCTTCTTGAAGCATATGAACTTGCCATTAGAGATAAAAATGGCCTCATTTGAATGGAACACTACTCCCCTAAAGTTTTTATGCTTATGCTACTTAATATTCTTGCTAATACCACAAATGTGGCCCAAGTTCCTAATGATACCAAGCCTAGAGCTGTTCCTAATAAGGTAGAATATGATGTTGATTGAAGGGCAAGATTCCTAGCCTTAGAGGCTCAAACTAAATAAGCCAATAAGAAACAAGGTTCCTATCAAAATATTTATCCTTACTAATAATAATATGGTCAAAAACATGGGAAAGGGAGAGTTCAAGGGAAGACTAATTTCAATAGGCTTGTGAATGCATATAATCCTACTTTAACCTCCAATACAAGAGTAATGGTACTGGTTCATATAAAATTGGTGTAAGGGGAAGATTGACAACAAGTCTAATTTATGGATGATAATAAAGGTGAAGAATGAGATCTAGTTTCAAAAAGAGGAGTCACTCCTCTCTTATCAGTTGAAGATGAAGTCATGATGCAAAAAAGTCAAGAGTGGGAGCCTCAAGGAGAAAGCTTCATCAACTTTCTAGCTGAGGACACTTTTGTGCTCAATCAAGGAACTTATATTATAGAAAACACTGAGCCAAGAGGAAGGATTTATGAGGTGATAGTAATGTTCTTACAAGTTCATCCAATCCTTCTATAAGGTAGCAAAACATGGATAAAAGCATGATAGTCTCAAACACTCCTACACCTCCTCCAAATCAAAATGTGGTAAGGCTTGCTCAAGGTGTTTCAATTCCTCAAGTTCCCACAATGTCTTTGCTTCCAAAGACTCAAGATAAGGTAAACATTTCTTTTCTAAACATAGTGGATTCATTAAAGAATGCCAAAGCATCTATCTCCTTATGGGATGTCCTCCATATGCTTTGCCAAAAATAGCTCTTACAAAAATAGTTATCTACTATGCCTACTACTCCTTCACTTCCAAGCAATAGTCATGGTCATGTCGCTTTAACAATTCCCCTAAAAACATTGTGTAGCCATCTACCAAAGCTAAAAAGGCTCTACCATTTTATCTCACTCTCATTATGGGTAATAAACTTGTACACAATTGCATAGTTGATAGTGGTGCTTCTACATCTGTCATGCCCAAAGTTGTAGCTGATAAGTTGGGCCTAAAATAGGAGCCCCATAGAAAATGAGTGATTTAGTTAGATGGTACACCTATTAAGACAATAGGGTTGATCATAAACTTGAAGGTCTTCCTTCATGACTATCCTAGTTTTTCCATCCTTAGAGACATTGTTGTTGTGGACCCACCTGCTCATTTTGTAATCTATCTTTCAAGAGATTTTACAGCCAAGATAGGTGGCCACCTCTTAGCTAATTGGTCCTTCTTATCCTTTAGGACAATATATGGAATGAAGGTGACCATAAAAACTAAGCCACTTGAAAGATTTCACATTGAGCCTTATGTAGAAGTGAGTTCCAAATTGAATTGTGTTATCAATAAGAAGAAAGAGTCTAATGTGGATGATGGTGCTTCTAAACTTGAAGGCATAGTTGAATTATTTCTAGATGAGTATGGTGTAGATGCTTATGAACATGATCCATATGCATATTTTGTGCAAACTAACCTTGGCACCTATATAATACATCAAGGAGAATTTGAGTAAGCCGAGGTAAGTGTTGAGAATTCTTATTCACAAGCTATTGAAGGTAATTATATGATTCATGAGCATGATAATGATAGATTGAAGGACCTAATTGATCATCATAGTGATAGGAACAATGTGATTTTGCTTACAATTGATGAATTTGCCCTTGATGATGACACTTATGAGGAAGAGGAGGATGGCTTATGGAAAAGGTTCAATGCCATATGTCAAGAGTTTCACCAATTATATAATTTATACCCCCTACTAAGAAGTCTATATTTGATGTGTTTGCTAATGAGACTAACAAACATATTGTTGAGTGTTTCATCAAGCATGAAAGTGTATACCAAATTATTGTCCAAGGGTTTGCAATCAAAAAGGAGTCTCATGAGTCAAAGGAAGATTTTGTTGTACTTAAATAATAATCAAGATCTCCATCTAAGGTAAATCCACATTCAAAGGTGTTGGATCATAAAGAAGAGGAACTTGATGACAAAATACATCAAGTATACTTTGCCCAAGGGGAGAGCAAAGTTGAGGCAATTGTCATACCTCCTAGTTTGCAATTTGAGAAGTGAATATGAGATATGATAGAGATTAAGAGGATTTTATCTCCAATTAAGGATATTGAAAGGAAGAAAAGAACATTCATGAAGGATCTAAATAGTCCACTTGTAGGCATGAGAAGACATAAAGTTGGTAAACTTCTTGACCATAAGCATATTCAAGTGATTGATGATGAGCATGTTTTTTTATGTTAGATTACCTTCAAAGAGTGACAAAGATGCAAGAAGAACCATCTTTGAACCTAGTTTAAGTATGGTAAGATGTATTTCACCTCAAGAGTGAGGTTTTATAAATAGTAGATTAGGTGTGTGTGTCTTTCTTTTAGTTGTGTTGTGTTCCAAAAGTGTTTTAGTTAAGAACATGTTTGTTTCCTTTGGTGTGTCTTATTTTATGTGTCCTTTTCTTTATGTTTAGTGTGCTTTCAAAGGTAAATTATGTGTCAAACTAGTGTATATGTAACTCCATGGCCCAATGGATAGAAATAGGATAGTAGTCTTGGCATAACAACAAAACCACCACTAGGAAATCACCAAGAATGTTGACTATTTTGACCACAATTCAAAATAGTTCAACCCCCTATAGTAAAAAACCTAATAAAAGGGTATATTAGCATGGTATATGGTGTGTCATCATCAATTTGATGTTATTTAATGTGTTATTAGCTTTATCATAGTTCATTTTAGTCCTTGTATCATTTTGTCACTTAGGTGTCGTATTTGGGTAATATATAAAGGTGGTACAATTTTACAAGGTGCCCAAGTGTTCTAAACTTCCTTTCAATATCCAATATGTTAGACCTTGTTAGTCCTATCAGCACTAACTAAAAAAATTATAGGTGTTAAGTGAAATTAAGAAATCAATTGAAAGAAAGGGAGTTTTGGCAGTTGTAAGACCTATGGAGGAGAGTGGCATGTGGGAAAAGCTCATGTAGTGACCCTTCAACTTACCTAACTCAATTTTCACACTTTATATACTTTGGAAGTGCCAAAAATGGACCAAAACCATTTTTATTATCCATCATTCCACTAGGCATGTAAAATTCATCAATAGGTCTTCTGATGGTACGACCAGTATGAGAGGTTTTAGGTCAACTGCTCTTGGTGGTATAAATTAAACTTATTATACTTAAATTTCATGGAAGGATTTAGAAGAATGATGGACTATGATTTATGAATCATTATTAAGAAGTTGACTATCTTGTTTTATTTGTTAATCCCCATAATTTGTAAGTTTTGCTTCTATTTGAGGTTTTTCATACAATACAGTTGGTGAAATAGCTTCTAGAGGATGTCAAATTCCTTCTCTCATGGTTTTTATATTTGTTGTCATGTTTGGAATTGATTTGAGGAACCAAATAATTTATGTTACTGGATGCTATCACCAAATGGACTTGCAATTAGGTTTCACCAATTTTAGAAGATTTCTTTCTCTGCAATGATTTTAAATAAATGTGAGGTGCCATATTTCATGCTTGTCAAGTTTCATTTATCCCCTCTCCTTCTAATCCTAGTCTCACAACTATCATTCATGAAGTTGTAATTAAGAATGTTTCACGTAGTCAATTTGCTATAAGTTTCAATCTATAGTCATGGTGTATGAAGCTCAAAGCATGGTCATGGAGGTTGAATGAGAAGTATAAAGATGTTGGACACCTTCTTGGATCATGAAAAGATAAGTTTAACCCTTCAGATGCCATGTGGTTGATTATGATAACTAGTTCCACTCTACACATAGTATTTATAGCATTGATATGCACCTACAAGTGCCTCAAATAGAGACTAATCACATGGAAATGAAGACATTATAACTGGTTTAAACTACTTCATAGGGGAAAGGGTCAATTTGGAGACCTTGAGAAGGTCTGAGATTGGTTACAAGCCCATATACCATGTATATTGCCCAAATTCATAGTCACTACCTTATATATTGAAATGTCCACCTACATGTGGCTACCATAGAGACTTGAAAATGTTTCAAAAAGATATTAAACATGTTTTGAGACCTTTATTACGGTTTTATAATGATGAAAGTGCCTTGAGAACCATATTTGAGGTCATTGAGAGGCAGGTAGGCTTGAAATCCATGTTTAAGTTGGAGAATGGGGTTTAAGGACTTGTTTCCTTAAAAAATCCAAAATAGAGCCCTATGTAATTTTGATGTTGCTATATGATGAACAAACATGGATCCTAAATGAGTTTGGATGTTTCCACCTAGTAGTCCTTATTTAAGTGTACTAGCTTGTAAAAAGAGAGTGGGTGTTTAGTCCCAAAAGTGATCAAATGGAGGCTTCCAAATCATGCATTTATTCATTATAGAAAGGCATTATTTTCTAAAGGATATTGAACTCTCAAGTGGCTTTCAACCCAAAGTATTAGTATAGAAGCATGATTTCATTCTTAAGTGATCTTATTAAAGTAAGGAAGGTAATTTTGTTTCAAAGAGCATTAACAAGGGTTGAAATGCAGGGTATTTACCTCCATCAACACCTATAGGTGTACCCTTCTAAAAAAAAGTCATCTACAACCTGACTATAGGTGATTGACATATTCATGAAATGAATCTTGGGGACACTAGGCCTAAAAACACACACATTTGCCATTGGGAGTTGAATCTAAGACCTCAAATGAATCCTATGAGGTTTATCACAAATTTCAATAGTTGATATACATATATAGGCCCCTTTTTTTTCTAGGAATGGTCAATTATAGTTGACTATAGTATAATAATAACCTAAAGAATAACTACCTTGAAGATGGCCTAGTATAATAATCATAAAATAGGTCTAAAAGAGTTAGAATATGGCCTAAGGAATTTAGGGGAGACTTAGGGAAATTAATAAGGTGTTGAACATAATAGTGCTCCCCTACAAGCATCCCTTCCTTGAGTAAAAAACATAGTTGTAGTTGACTACAAGTTAGCTTGGCAAAATGGAAGGTATGCATAGATATGTTGGTAAAGTTTGAAGTGTTTTGTGTGTTTTAAAGGACTCCATAGTGATATTAAACACATAAAGGGACTCCCATAATATGGAAATAAGACATGGAGAAGTTTTCAAGGATAAACTATAGTCCATATTCAAAATCCTACACACAGTGAACACCACACAATCTACCTTGGGGGTTTCATGATGTTTAAACTAGATATTCATGTGGCCAAGCTCTAAAATTTTACACAAAGTATCCCTATGAATTATATAATCCCTTAATACCATCCTCTTATCTAAGGTAATAGGGGAAGTGACCTCTATTTTATCTCTGACAAAGGGCACTCCCAAGATGAAAACTCTCCAGGTTAGTGGGTCAATGATGAAATAAAGGTGCCAAAGAGACTCAAGGCCTTGAAAATATATGTCATGAGATATATTAAACATAAAAAAATACAAGTAAGCTTCATGGGTGTTGGAATTTATACAAATTACCCCTAAGTAATGAAACACTGTCAAGACCTTTAGGTCTAGACTAGGCTTAGTGCCCTCAAGGGGGTCCAATCCTACTTCCAAAATTATATGAGTCTTCCAACGATGACCTTTATAGGAATTTTCAATATGTGTCAAAGCCTTTATCTTACAAAGGAGACTATAGAAAATACATATTTTGGCTTAAACCAACTCTAGCTTACATAAAATGAAGAGAGAAGCTCAAGACGGCATGTTTGAAAGTTTGTAATTGTATGGAAACATAACATGGGAGATAGAGGAGATAGGAAATGTTGAATAGGGTCCCAATAAATGTTTTAGTGGAATTTATTCTAGGTTCCAACATCCCAACTCTATGAATAATCCTTAGAGGTTAAAAACACCTAAAACCCTTCAAAAGCCTTGCTAAAGACCTGATATAAAATATGGAGGGGCATATAGATGAGCTAGTTTGAGAAGGAAAGTGATCTTATCTTGTAAAGGAATCCCCAAGGCTCCTTCCCATCAGACTAAGTTTTACCCTAGTTGTACATATATGGTAGAAAATGGATTTTATTGATAGTTTTATGTGTTGTGTAGGTATGTAAGGGTTAAAAAATATGCAAACCACTTTGGGAGGTAGGGTGAGACCTAATATAACCTCTCATACTATTTTTTTTCTTTATAAAATCTCACAATTTCCTTTACTAATACCTTCATCTCATCCAATCCAAACTGACATAGTGAACAAGGAATAACCACCAAGTGAGAAGGTAAAAAAATTGAGTGGTAAAAATTTTAAGGTTTACCTAATGAATTTAGAGACATGAGGAACCTTAAAAAATTTCATACACTCTATTTAATGGACTAGTTTGGAAAATTGAAGACCTCTTTGGTCCCAAGTGTGAAGGGTGAGTGAAAAGAGCATGATTATGACTATAGGCAGTGATAACTCATGTCTAGAAGAATTTAAATGATTAGGGACACAAAAAATGCATGTTAGATCTAGTTTCTAACCACCCTTAACTATTAAATTATCTAATATATCCCTAGTCTAATTTGGATCACTCAAAGAAGTCTAAATGATGAAGGAAATTTTCAAGGAGCAAGTTGAAGAGTCTTATGCCACATTTCAAGAGTTTCATGATTTGAGGGACATTTATCTAAGTAGACCTTGCATGGTCTATTCCATATTACTTTTTATTGTATATTTAACTCCTTTTCTCAGCTTGAGAAGTGTTTTTGTGACTCTTGGAATTCATTCGCCTTTCTTCACTCTCATATTCCCTAGCTACTAGCCATTTTTGGCTCTTGAATTCTAATCCATTCCATGTATGGTGAATTCCTACTAGATTGATGTTATTATTTGCCTTTGAAAAATACATACAATTTATTTTGAGTTCATATATCATATTTTCAAAGTGTGTGAAGAGATGTATAGTGAATAGTTAAGAGATTTTCATTTATCCTTGCTTTTTCTTAATCCTTCCATGTTTGATGCAAGTTGTTCTAATTTAGCAGGTCATATGAAGTGTTGTCAAGTGTATGGATCTATTTTCAAGTGAAAAATGAGCCTTAGTGTTTTAAACTAATTTATGGTTCACTTACCGTAGATATCCCTCATGCATATCATCTTCATATTGAAATACTAATGTTAGAGCATTCAAAGACTTTAAAGCTAGTGTTGTAGGTATTGTTTCTTAGTGAAAGAAGTATGATGGTATCATGGAAATAATTATGGTGTATCGACCCCTTATATGAGTTTAATTTATTGCATAATTCTATCCCTTTTCACATAAACAAACAATTAGTGTAGGTGATAAAAACTTTGAGGTAAACTCATGGAACTAGCCCTTATACCTAGAGGTCTACTTCTATTATAGGTAAACCCACATACCTAAAAGTTTCCCATGTTTCCAAAATATAGAGGAGGCTTGAACAACCTCCTCTAGGGTGAAATATTTTTAGATAATAGGTTGATTATAAATAATGATATTATAAGTGATGGAATAACTAAGTTGAGGCTCTGATTGTGAAGTTGGCTCATCACTAATGGGTTGTTTTGAACAGAAATTAGGATTGGTTGTAGTATTTTAAAGAAGTTGTTCCTCAATAGAGATTTTGTAAGGTTTAGTAAAAATATATTTATGAATGGTATTATGAAGATAATTAACCTTTTCTTCGTTCACATATTGGGAATTAGTGTAATATTGATCATAATCTGCATCAATAACACAAACATTTTCATTGGAATGTTATGTATTGGGATTAAAAAAAGCTTTTGAGACTTCTGATTTGTAGATTTGGAAAAGGTTTATTTTTTATAAGATTTAATATATTCATTATGTTGAATTTTAATCATAAAATCATGGTCAAAAACATATCCCAAAATGAGGGGACCTACATATTTTGAAAGGGCATGACATGTCTGATGAGAAAAACCAAAGTCTGTGAAACTAAATTTTTTTGTTAGGATCATACCATGATGGAGGAGAAATATTAGTATGGATGAAATGTTTATATGGAGATAAAAAATTCCTCAATTCCTCCATATTGAATATGCATGGGTGAGACTTTGAGTATTTGATTTGGTGGATCCTTTTTTAGTTTGAGGAGGCTTAAGTTGAGAATTGGTAATTGTTATTGCATTAATTGAAGCCTGGAAAGATTCCTTGATGATATTATGAGAAGGTTTAATTAATAAGAGGAAATATTATCTTTTTTCTTGATTGAAGGCCTCTTTTAAAGATTGGGGAGAAAAGATCTTAGATTTGTTTTTAAGAGAAGTTTTAAGAGCAGTAATAAAGAGTTTGAAAATATTATCATCACTCATATTATGGATTTCTTTATGTGCTAAAGATTTCCACTATTTTATAAAAGTGTGAGCATATTCATTAGGAAGTTTCTTAGCATCGATGAAATTACTGAGTATATTTTCAAGATGATTATTATGTTGAACTTATTTAACTAGAGAATTTACTAAATTCTTGAGTTGTATAATGGAATGTTTAACAAATTGGTTATACCATTATAACACGTCTCCCATGAATGTTTTGATGAGAAGTTGATTAGTGGAAAAGGTATTATTTTGGACCCATTCCTTATAGATATTACCAAAGGACTTAATGAAAATAACATGATCTTTAGTCTCATCATATGTGATAGTTGGAGAAATATTTTTAATGTCTATGGGCTCAATGAAGGGAGATAAAAGTTCACTTTGAAGATGTTGTAACATTTTATTATGCATAATAGGTTGAGGTATGATATTACCATTGGAATGTCTAAGGGGAGGAGGAAAAAAATTTAAATTTTGTTGAGACATGATAACTAGAGGTTGGATATCCATTTGTAAGATGTGAATTTGCATTTGGAGTATTTGAGAATTATTAGTTGTTTGCATGCTATTCATTTGTCGAGCCATTTTTTTAAGGAGTTAAGTTGTATCAAAAGGTAGATTTTGATTTTGATTAGAATTAATAGGAGGATTATTAGTATTAGGAGAAAGATTCCCATGTTGGTATCGATCACTCCTACTGGAAGTAAGGAAGTTTAGAATTATCTAAATCATCTTTTTGAGTTATTTGAACCATGTTACATGCTATGGATCTAGATGTATTTTTAGAATTCTTGCACTAGGATGTGTTATATTGAGTGGTGGACAAGGTAGGTAGGAAATAATAACCCATGAAAAATAGGAGTGGGTTGAGGCTATGAAGGAAAATTCTAATAGGAGACTTCATGATGTTGAATGGATATGAAGAAGTGATAGAAGAAGGATAAATTAAAAAAAAAAAACAATATCATCCAGGTTGATGTAGTTAGAAAGAATATGCTTAAGATAATATGGTATCAATCAACTTAATACAATTTAATAAAAAATTGACACAAATGATGGTTGGGGAAAATTGAGTGTATCAAGAAGTTCAATAACATTATGAAGGCAAAGATGAGATACCAACTATATTTGGATTGCCAATGCATTTTTATTGAAGAGATATTTAAAGGTAATTGTAAATACAATCACACAAATAGAGGGATAAGATACAAGACAATAGACTATGTTTAGTTGTTTGATAAAGTTAGGGATGCAATGATTTATCAGGCTGGTCGATGTAGTCTACAAACATAGGTAAATATATCAACAATAGTTGATGTAATTATAACACACAACACATAACTATATCAAAACTAAATGATTTAGTCTATAATAAAAAATACAATAACAAGCAACAAAATTGAAATCTAATTATTATTGCTAGCTATTTTTTCAAAAAAAAGATTAGTTAGATGTACTAAAAGGATTTGACTAATTTGTAGGCTCTCATAGATACTGACTCATCCATTGAATAGTTTTGGCCCAATGTTTCAGAGAACTAACATTGAAATAAGTACCTTGACCATAGCCCTCTAAATCTACTATCAATAATAAGCTGAGAGTAACTTTCCAGGGCTAATCGCTAACTAGTGCACGATAGAATCAAATGAATGGATGGATTCCTAGAGCTCAAATAAAAGGGAATCTTGGTGTTTTTGATATAATGTGATCCACATGGAAACTAAATTATATATTTAACTCTATACTATGGATATGAGTATTTGGGTAAGACCCTCACACCATGATGTCTGTAAATAATAGACAAGGATTGCAAACAAAACACCACATATGCCTTCATGATAGTAGTTAAGTAGTTTGAAAACTATTGGAACATAATTTCTAGAGAAAGTCAAATAATTAAAAAATAAATTTCAAAAATCAATATTGAAAACCAATTTGTAACATTTAATGTATTGAAATAAATAGTTAGTCAACTTGAAATGAAATGTGTGATTGGATTTTGAAAGGAAAAGTTGATTCGCCTTATTCATGCTTGAAAAATAAAACAAACATAAATGTATAAGCATTGGTCAATAAAGCTGTACACATAGTGCATATTATATTGAATAGATTGATACAATTTGTGTAAAAACAAATATGACTAGATAAAATTGATAGAATCAGTTTATAAAAAATAATTACAACTATAGAACTAAATCAAGAAGGTTGATATAGTCATTAGAAATAATTGAAACATAAAACTAATTTGAATAGTTCAATACATCTTAGTGAAAAATAAATGTACTATAGTTTACTAGAAATAAGTTTTAGACATAAGTAAAAATGTAAATACAAAACTAATTTAGAAAGATTGATCTAGTTGATAAAGTTAAAACATGAATGTCAAATTATGTTGAGTAGATTGATATAGACAAAACTATATTGATTAGTTCGATATAGTGATATGGATATATGGATAAACATAGCAAAATTGATTAGGTCGATATAGTTTTCTAGATAAAATGAAAATGTAGATCTGGGAATAAAATAGTTTGCACTTGCCAAAACAATTTATTGAGAAATAAACATAGATAAAACTATGTCAAACTATCCAATATAGTTTTCTGTAGGTAAAAATTATGATTAAGATGTATCGACCTATTCGATATAGGTTGTTGATAAAAAGATGAAATAGAACTGGATTGATCTATTTGATACATTTCACTATAGAGGTGAAAGTAATGGTTATTTTCACGTCAGATTTACCAAAATCTATGCAATAGGCTATGATTGGCTTGTAATTATCATATCTAAATATTTGGACTCTAAGAAGGTGAATATAATAGAGACCATTGATACTTAATTTAATTGGGATATGACCAATGGATCCACTAAACCTAGCAAGGGGAGCATCTACAACAGATTGTCAAGAGAAAGGGTTCCAAAGCCTCTAGGAAATGAACACAATGTAATAGCCTTAACTAGGTCTCTATTTAAAAAGTAATAAAATATTGTAATCAAGTAATGTCAGTAAGGGGAAAGGTTAGAAACATATCAAAATGGGAAAAGATTCATGGTAGGTAAATGGGGGCATAGGCTTCCTAAAGTGGGTAAATGGAAAGTTTGAATAATCTTATTGCCACACTAAGTTTAAGTGTAGAGATAATTTAAACAAAGAGACATACATTATTTAACCAAGTAAATATTCAACTTCTATTTATCAAAAAGAAAGAGTTAAGGTTAGAATATACTTACCTTTAATAAGACTCATTGAGTCTCAATCACCCCCTTAGCCAATGGTGATTTACAAGAGATTGTTATGTTTGTAGGGATCTCAATGGTTGAATAAATCTCTAGGCTAAAAGGACTCCTCCTATTTCATCCAAGATTCCAAAAGGCAAGTTTTGACCTCCAAGATAAGATCTAAGTAATAACTCCTCCAAAATCATATTTACGGTAGAATTATGAGCAATAGCAATTGAAAATGAATGTTTCCTCTTATTGGGTTAAAATAATGACTTATATTTATAGTGGTGAATAATCCTAATCCCTCCCAGATATCTAGTTGATGTTATCAATTGGATTGATTTCATCAAAAGAGGGCTGATTAACCTCAAACTAGGTCAATCGTGATAACATAGATATAAATCATACACTAGAATAACTCAAACTACATTGATATGATTGATGTATCCAAGATGGGACAGATAATGGTTAAAACCACATTAAATGTGCCACTGACATACTAGAAAAATAAAGGTCTTAACATAGTGAGAGAATACCAGATTGAAGGAGATAACTTAGGGGATCAACTCTGAGGAAGATAGGATAGATGTAGGGATAAATAAACAATAATGTCTCTCATAAAGCACCATCAATATGCCCACCCCTTTCCTAGTGCACTCAGAGAGATTGAAACTTGATAGGTTGTTGTAAGAGAGAAAGCATTAGTAAATAATAAAATTAAATAATATTATGTGTATACACATTCTTTTCTCCACATCCCCTCCATGACCTACATACTCTTTTGAGTTATGATGTGGTGATTCACTAATATAGTGATGGCATGTTGCATGTATTCACTTATTTCACACAACTGTGCTATTATCTAGTGCACAGTATGCCTTCACACACATTGTAAATTTTTTGAATCCCTTGCATTTTTCTATTTTTGAAGCCTTGTTAATTGATCTTGCTCACTGGTATTAATATATACTCCAATTTCAATATAATATTTATAAATATAAATAAATTAAAATTATGAAAAACATTCAAATCTTAAAAAAATAAAAAATTAGGTCATATGCATGACAATATTAATAGATCCTATTATTTACATGTGTTATTTATTAGATGTTTGATATATGGCATATTCTCTTTCATACACGCATGCATTTCGTGGTATATGAGTGTGATGTAGGACATATAGATCATACATAGACACATAGATGTTGGACTATGTTATACCCTATGGCCATGCTAATGTTAGGGGCATCTTATTTTATAGGCCACATTATCACATGTTATATCTTTTTATGACTTTCTACCATGTTGAGATACATAGATTTCTTACACATGTTTTTCTAGTTACTCATATATTACACATTTCTATGTGAATATGCTATCTTAATATGCTATAATATTGACATACATGAATGGTGTAGATTATTTTAAATTATTTTATGCTTCATTAATGTTGTTTTTCTTTCATGATATATTACTCATTATTTGTCTATCATGTGCAGACCTTGGCCTTTATTGTGACACCTTTCTATCCCTTTTTTGTGGCTTTTGGCACTATTTATTGTGACATCTTTATGTCCCTTGTCTGTGGCTCTTAGACATGTTTGTAGTGACATATTTATGTCCCTTGTTTACAACACTTAGCCTTATATATGACATTATGTGCTTATGGGTGGATCAATCAAGGTTTACCTTATGAGCTTGTTGAGATGGTTGATTTTGTGATCACACACTCCCCTTTATGTGTGGTACCATGATTCATATCATACACCTCTTTACTATGTAGGTTTATTCAATTATTATATCAGTAATGGTTACTACTGCATTCTTAATTGATACATATATCTCAACTTGACACTTAGATGCCTTATATTACATATGTTACATACATAAGGTAATCTTGAGTAATACCATAGATCATTCCATGTATCATTCTTAGACTCTGCATACAATGAAAAACTATTGACCAATTTATTTCCTGAAAGTCATCAAGACTATACATTGGGATGGTTTTATGATCTCTCTCTTCAATTAGTAAGACCATTCATCCCTTGTTTGACCATTTTATAGTGCACTTTACCATAAATATAAATGTTATTTTATTCACAAGTTGCGCACAAGTTTCTAAGCTAAACCAGGGATCCATTGAACCAATCAGTGACTATGTGCTTTGATACAAGACCATGCAAGCCAAGCTAACCAATGTTATGAATGATAATAAATTACAAACTATATTCAAATAAATTTTTCTATCACCACTCCATGAATCAATTAAATTCAAAAGATTCAAATCATTTGATGCATTATGCCTTATAGTGAGGGACAAATAAGTCAAGTTAATTGCTTTGAACAAACTTAAGTATACATTAAACCCTATGACTACTAATATAAAAATGAAGTTTCAAATCAAAATGAACTATAAGGAAAAATAAAGTGATAAGAAGAAGAGGAAAATTTTATAATCAATGTAGTGTTGCAACTTGCAAACTAGTTACAATAGACAACTCCACTAAAGAGGCAATTTTTATAATTGCCATCACTTCCTCATGTGCTACTAAAGAAATTGATCTAATGTAACCTTATCACACTCCTTCCTTCATAAGATTTATATTCAATTAGATATTTATAATTAAACTATGATGTAAATTCATATTTTGAGTATCATTAGATTATGGGGCATTCAATGAATAAATGTTTTAAGATAGGACACAAGATATAGGATTTCATAGATGACAACATTATCAATTTAGGAACTCATATGGAGGAATATTGAGTGTAATATAATGGAAATAAAATATGTAATATCTTTAGTGATCCTTTTACTAAACATGAGTCAACAAAAACTAACGAGACTTCAAAGGTACATTATGCATACAACATGCATCTACCATCGGTGACACATGATCATCCACTAGAAACTATCAAAGGTACACTTAGTGATAGTCTAGCTCCATGGACCATGATTATATTCAATGACAAAGAGATAGTTGATGAAAATTTATATTTTCATGCATTATTCATATGAGCCTATATTAAGGAACAACCTATACGCAGTGTTAGAATTGATAATGGCTCAAGTGAGAATGTTTGTACGATGACACTTCTCCATTTTATTGGGTACACATGACAATATTTAGAAGATATAATGAAATTAGTAAAAGGATTTTATGAATAGAGACACAGTACCTTAGGATGAAAACTATTACCTCTTTAGGTGGTATCAACCATATTAGTCACACTATTCTTAGTTTTATAAGGTAATGGGGTCTTCGACATGTTGTTAGTATACACATGGATGTAGAAACTTCATGTAATTCCTTAGACATTAAATCGATGCCTAAAATGAATATATTTTAATAGAGTGGTTATATTTTTAGGTGTATGGTATGAGTATCCTCTACAGTCAATGATATCTTCTCCTTCATCCCCATCACCACCATGATTGGTTGATACACCTCTTTATGACCATTATTCAGAGAGGGTCGATACATCTATTCAAAACCATTATTTAGAGAGGGTCGATACACCTTTTTAGGATCATAATTCAAAGATAGTTGATAAAACCATTTAGGGTTAACATTTAGAGTCAATTATTACACATATACATGATCAATCTATATATCCATCTATTCCACATTTATTACATTAGAGAGTTACTCAATGACCACAGAGGCCACCATATTTTAAGGCACATACTCAATTATAACCATGACTAAATTTTTTCCAAAATAAACACAAATAATGGGATACCCTCCTAATACACAATCAATACCATATAGTCATTGACCTTGTATATCCATTAATCATACCCTCATTTATATGAGTATTGAGCATGATAGACATGGAACACCACATGATTCCCTAATTTTTTTTGATCCATCCCCAATTCATACCTCCCAACCATGACATAGTCTCCCTCCACCACCTTATATAAGAACTTCCCATGGTTCTCCCATTGAATGGATCATTAGCTAGTTTTTCTAGTTTCAAATATTCTAAAAATATAAAAAATCCAATAATAAAAAAATGTAAAAATATTTAAATATTAAAAAAATACAAAATCAGGACTTGATCATGACATGATTTACAGTTTATACTATTTACATATGTTATTTATCACATGTTTGGTAGATAACATATAATTTTAATACATACGTCCATTTCATGGTATTTGAGTATTATGCGTGACATACATGTTACATGTAGACATAAATATGTTAGTTTTCCCTCTACTTATTGGCCATATCAATACTGAGGGCATCTTGTTTCACAAGTTTCATTATTATAGGTTATAAATTTTTGTGACCATTTTACCATGTTAAGATACCTATATTCTTATATATTCCTTACTAATTACTTATTTCTTATACATGGATACATGATATGCCATTATACTACAATGTGACACTGATATATATGGATGGTGTAGACTAGTTCCTTAATATATACTCCATTGATGTTATTTATCTATTCTAATTTATGTGTGGCCCTTGTCCTTGCTTGATGCAACATACTTGTTGTCCCTTATTTGTGATAATTTTATGTCCTCATGTGTGTGGCCCTTGGCATTGTTTGTTGTGACATTTTATGTCCCTTGTATGTGGCCCTTGGCATATGTGTGACACTAATAATTGCACTTGTTGGGATTGTTGACATTGAGGGGTGACATGATCTATATCATGTAATGTTATTATGTAGTCTTATTCAAATATACATATACTGCATGCTTCATTTATATATTTATCTAGAGATGACACTTAGTATCTCATGTGTTACATACACACCATAATTGACACACATACTACTATGATGACATATTATCCACATAATCAAATTATATTAAATGATGTAATCTATATACATGACATGGCACAATTAACTCTTATTTTGATATGAATGACTTACAGGATGCATCTCTCATCTCAAAAGGGGGCCATTACTTTGGGCTTGTCATAGAGACATAACCTCCATAAGCATAAAATAATAACAGAGTACAAATTCTAGAGATGGTTAAAAGATTTAGATAGTTCAAATATCATATTGGTTTATATATATGAGAAATATTGGCACATCAATATAAATTATAGGGGTATATGCCATGTACATGCACTTGTTTTATAGACACTTGAGAAAATATTCATACACACTTGGGTGCATATGCATAACAATTTACAAGAATAAATTTACAAGTTTTCACTTACACATACATATGATATATTGATTATTAAATTTATCATATAAATGCACATCATTATATATTAGTGGTACATATTTAGGGGTCATGATACTGGTTCATGCACATATACACAACAACACAGTTGTAGTTAAATGGTAAATGGTTTTCATTCTACTTATCACTTATCATATATGCAAACATGATGAGGGAATGAACATGATTCATTCTCTTTTGATCATGCACTATATTCAACATTGAGCAAAACTATACAATCAAATCTACGTACATGGTGGGGGCATGCCATTATTCATTCCCTTTTATGGATTAATCTGGAAAGAAGAATTATAACTAAATATATAAGTCATTTATAGTTGTTGATTCATTTTATTTGAGAAAAACTTCCTTGATGGTTCTCTCAGTGATCTACATAGTTATTTCTTTGAGTGAAGTTGGTCACATAGTTCTCCCTTTTTCCAGCATAGTTATTTAGATTATTACACTGCATAGTTTTCAACACAATTATGAGGGTTGTGACATGTTGCTTTCCCAACACATGATCTTGCATAGTTACATAGTTTTGAGGCACAATCACCCCAACTCTCCATGTGATTCAATAAGGAATCAAAGTTCTACAATGTTTCGACAATGAAACATCAATTCTAACAAGTTTCAAGGGCAACAAGTTTTCAATAATGCACATATGGTCTCTAACCCTTGCTCTTTCAATTTTCAATTTTAGATTTCAGATTTCACATATGGACATTGACTACTTCATTTTTGCTACATGTTTTCATGGATATAAGCTATATATTTGGAGTCATCTCATAAAAATAAAATTGTGTTGTAAACACTCAAGTAAATTTTATCTTTTTTCTCTAGAAATTTTATTACTAGAATAAAATTTGGGCATTTGTAGATACTAAAATTTGACCTCCAGTTCTTGACAGTGATAAGTTTGACACACATTTACCAAGGATGATTGAAGCATATAAACAAGGTCCTAATCGACCATCCTCTCACACTTGCATGATTTTTTGTGATTCAACCCTTGCATTTAGTTGTTACACACATATATGAAACTCATTGTCTATTTAAAACTTGTTAAATATCTAACATAAACATCTTCAGATGATCTTTTACTAATGGCTATTTTCTAAAACTAAACCCATCCTTGCATGACCCATAAGCCTAACATGTCAGTGGCATGAAGAATTATTCAATTGAACCCATTTATATGTAAATCAAAGTCTCATTTAAAAGGGACTTGGTACTTATTTGATGTACATCTATACACTATTGCACACTAAGCAAATCTACCATATTCTTCATAATTTGCATACATATCACTAGGATTAGTCACAACCCTAGTCTAAAAAACTCAAAATCCAAGGAAAATAAAGCATTATCAATACCTAAGCTAATCATTAGCTACATACATATAATGAAGTAGCACAACTATACAATCGAACTAGGTGAGAGAACTACATGTGGCTTGATTTCCATCCTTGGAGTATTGGATATGTAACCAACTGTCGATCATCAAGCATGGGTGATTGGGGTTAGCTCAATCCATTACACTTTCCATATTTTTATAGGTTTATATCCCTCACAAACACATATAGGGTTTCAAGGCAAACAAGGTTGATTCTTGGATTTATGCACGTTATTAAGGTTCACTATCACAATTATATAACAAGAAAAGACAATTTCAGGTGACCATACAATCATTTTGCCCTACTTTTGTGAATGCCAATATCGAGTGGTAGGTTAGTATCAATCAATAATAATAACTTGATCTTGGATAACTAACCCAACACAAACAATAAATCTATTTTAGAATGGAATAAACCACATGTTTACTTATCTATGATTATCACTTCTAGAGTACAATCATAATTAGAAATCAACCAAAAAATCTAAGTATCATGATCTATTTAGTAATTTATATATTTTACATATGCCCTTATCAATTAGACTAATGAATCCGAGTCTTTTACATTAATATGTATGTTTTAATTCCATATCTATTGATCTAAATTACATTTTAAAATTTTATCGTAATTAGATTAATCTCACTCATTAATCCAAATTAGAGAAAAAAGATATAGACATGAGCCTCCATGAAAAAAAAATGATTTTTAGGTACATAATACAGTTTTTAGAAGTTTACAATGCTTCAAATATCAGATTGGTTTAGATATGTGACAACTATTTGCACATTGATATAAATTCTAGGGGCATATGTCATGCATATGCACTCACTTTATAGAGACATGAATAAAAAATTATAGATTAAAATAAATTTGAGTGCATATTCCATGCATATTCAGATGATTTACAAGTATAAACATTGCAAATTTTCACATACAGATACATTTGAGATACATGTTATTGGATTTTAGCATATAGATGCATTAAATTTTATATTAGTTGGTATAGATCAAATGGGGAATGATGCATATTGATGCACATATACACTATGTAAGTTTAAAGTTGCCATTGATTAAGTGAGGTATGATAGTTGTTCATGCACATTTATCCTTTTTTATATTGAGCATGATTATAGTCTTTTATTTGTAAACACAATTTAATGACACCAAGTAGTGATAAAACTTGAATCTATAATTTTGTCTACTGTGATTGATTCATTTTTTTAAAGTAATGTACATTAAAGTTCAATGATGCTCAATGGCCATGGAATTACACATATAGATCCCATTATGTGGTTCCCATCTTACCATCTTGAGGTTTAGGACTAATTATTTGAGGTAGAGCAACTGAGACTCAATGATGCTCAATAGTCTTAGTATTGCTCCACATTCATGAGGGTTGGGGCATTTATCATCCTAACCTAAGGGATTTCATACACTAATTTAGGGTACTGTCATCCTAACTCTCCATGTGATTCATTAAGGAAGCACTATTATACAATGATTCAATAAAAAAGCATCATCTCCATCAAATTTTAGGGAAACACAATCTACACGCATGCACGTATATTCCTTCTTTACTCTTAAAAAATTTCCAAGATTCAATTTTAGATTTTATATTTCTTGTACAGACATTGACTACTACATTTTCATTGCATGTTTTTATTAAGGGTAAAAGTGGGTGTTAAGGGGACCCAACCCATACAATGCTATCAATCCTGTGGGCACTCGCAGGCATAGAGAAATTCAAGCTCTCAAAGAAAAAATAGATCCAAAAAGAACATAAAAAATAGAAATATAATAAAAACACAAAAAAACAAAATCACACACATAGACCAAGCTAGCACTCGAGACAATCAACTATTGAATATTTTTTAGTTTTCATATGCCTTGGTCTAATCTTTGATTATGCTCTTGAGGTTTTTATCTATGACTCTGTTGATGTTTTCCTCCTTACTACCATTGGTGATCCCTTTGATATTTTTCTTAGATCTAATTCATTTGGTAGTCTCTTCCTTATTATTGAAGCACATGGATAGGCCTTCCATGTAATTCATGGCATTATTGATCATGACTTTGCTAAAGTTAACCTGGATAGAAATCTCGTCTTTGAGATTTTCCTTTTACATATTATAAATTCTGTGAGTGAGTGATTCAATCATGGAGAATAGTTCTAATGCCTTTTCCTTGGTTCAATAGAGCCCATCCATTTGATTGATTTAGTTAATTTCTTGCTTTAAGTGGGTATGGTCTTTCATAAACCATTTGAGAAAACTTTGTGAAGATTGACTTCATCTTCTAATTCTTCCATCTTTTTTGACTCTTGACACATTCTACCATGGTTTTGGATTAAAAATTGTTATGAATGTTGGAGGGAAGCTCCCCACCCTTGTCTTCATGACTATCTTGCCCAGCTCTGCTACCAGACCCCAAGTTCAAATCCTTTTCTTTGTCAAGAGAAGCAGTGGCATTGTTGGAGTTGATTTGTATGGGATTCTCTTAGTTGTCATCAAGCTCCTCAAGGTCAACCAATGAAATGTTATCCTAATAAAGAGGATTCTTGAATCAATGATCCATGTGCCCCATAGAGGTAGACTTCTTAGAATGCTTCTTGGGTTTAGGTCTGATGCTACTATGAAAAATTCTAGCAGAATGCCTGATCATAGGAGGCTATTGAGGGCTCTACCCCTCAACCTGACCTTGAGTTCTAGAGGACCACATGACTGAAGGATCTCATTGAGGATATTAATCTTCAAACATGCCCTGAGGTTAAAGATGAAGAGCCTTAAAAAACATATAAATAAGGAATATAATCGCTTAATGAAGCAACTCCTTCATTTTCTTTCCCTACTTAACATCCAAGACTGACTGTTCTAATGAATGTATGATATAAAACAAAATGCTAATGGGAATATTTTGGTGAAGGTAATTAAAGCATGGAAAATGATGGTAATTAATGACCTTATAGTGCCAATCTAGAGTCACATACCTGACTAAGTTCTCAACAACATCATGGAACAGAGCAAGAAGGTATTCCCTCTTGAAACCCCCTTGAAAAGGTGTAAGGCATTCATTACCCACAAGTAATTTATATTTTTCATTCTCAAAATCCTTGGTAATATTTTTGTATTTACGCTCCTCAATTTTTAGTGTAGTGACTCTAGTAATGAACTCTTCATTGATCTCCACTGAGATATTCCTAATCAAAACCACTCTGCTTCTCCAATTTTTGGCAAATTGATGGGATAAATGCTTGTTGATTCTGCAAATGTGATCAATAAAGTTAGTGATTCCACCAATGTGGAAGATCTCCCAAACTTATAGTTTGTTCCTAATGTTATCCATCAACAGTGGCTCTAACTTATTTAAATCACACCCCCGCCCCCATGTACCCCCCCACCCCCCCAACCCCCCCCCGCCATTTTGGATTGCATACCCACAATCCCCTTCAAATTTAGGTTATTGTTATGTCTTTGTAGCCATATGCCTTGCGATTGTTTGCCAATTTGTCTTGAAGCCTAAAAACTAGACTTAGTGTTTCTATACCTATAATGATGGCCACCAAGATTACTCCCCCAACCATCCTTTATATTCCAATCATTACTAATACTATGATCCATATTATACCTAATGAGTACAACTTGTCTCATTATGATTATAGTTGGTTTTATCCTTATAAGATATCTCATTAATCTTATTAGTTAGTATCTTCATAACATCCCATACTTTGAATTGCCTAACCTCAAACCCTTTGTTGGAAAATGCATCAACAAGAATATTGCCTTCATGGTAGGTATGCTGAAAAGTGTTACTTTTGAAGTTCTTAGCCAAAATTTGAATTTCCTTAATGATGTGAGCTATGGTCTAGCTAACCACATTATTTATATTGATGCAATTTATGATGTTGAGTGAATCCCCCTCAACCAGAATAAATTGATAGCCTTAATCAAAATCCATTTGGACACCCCATAAATCTTCTAAAGCTTCTGCAAAATGGTTAGATTGAAAACCCATGCTTCCTTCATAAGCAGCCAAAAAAGATCCCTGATTGTCCTGAAACACCCCTCCACCTCTAGAAATTCTAGGATTGCCTTTGGATGCCCCATCAAAATTGAGTTTGATCCATCTAGGAGGGGGAACAATCCATATAACATTTTGCCTGAGGATAATTTTAGGATCCACCAAAGGTCTGTTATCCATGGAGATGAGCCATTTCTTAGCAATGACTTCCTCAGAAGGAGAGAGGATGTTTTTTACCCTAGTTAAACTTTTTTGATGGTTGTCTATTACTTTAGGATGATTTTTCTACAAATGTGTTTTGAAGACGTTTTAGAGAAATATGTATATAGCATGGAACATCCTGTAGCAAAAAGAATCTCATTACATAGACCATCCTGCAACCACTACATGACCAAAGCCGTGGATGAACAAATTTTTATTATATTTTAAACGAATCACATAAATGACTCTAACCTCTATGAAACTCAATAAGGAAGTGGCTGAAGAATGAAACAACCTTATTTGTCCTACAACAAAGTCACAAGATTCATATGAAGGATGTCTTTAGCAAAAAGAACCAATTTTAGTTATCCCGATTCGAATGTATCTTAGAATAGAATGTCTATATTGTTTTACATAAAACAATCTCCTATAAGATATAAAAATATGTAGCAGTAGAGTTGAGAGATATAGAAAATAGTATATGTTGAATAAAGATTTTTAGAAGTACATTGTGTTAAGCAATTGTGATTGTAACTTGATGCAACAATTCATTGCTACACTTTTGATTAATATGAGTGAGCAATTCTGATTTCAATTTAGTGTTGTAATAAGAAGGGTTGAAGCTGGAGTTGGAAGGAAGAAGGGCCCCCTTTGGAATGTTGTAGCAATAATCCAACCTATTTTTTTAGCTAATCATGTTATTTGATTTCCTTGAGCATTTTGTGTTTTGTTTTTGAGTTGTTTGATTTACATTCTTGCTTAGATTCAATTAGGGAAGCTTCCATGCATAAGCATTTATTTTATTGTACTTTATTTTCATTTCAAGAATTTTATTTACTGCACTTCAACATCTTAGATACAATTAGAAGAATTTCAAATTAAAGATTGAGTGTACACATATAGTGACATCATCCTATCAAGTCTACATCCCTAAGTTGACATTTAAGTGAGGTAGAAGGTATAGATCCATGGTTACTCTCTTTGTTCATTTTTGATCAAGAGGAATATATCTGATTGTGAATCAACTACTAGTCATTTTTGGCACCATTGCTAGGGAAGGGTGTCACACACTTGTAATCTTCAATCTTGAGAGCAATTGTTTTTGGATATTTTTTTTCAAAGCTTTTTGTTTTTCTAGATTAAATATTTTCCACTTTCATAGTTTAAATTTCCCTTTTTGCAAGTAGGATAGTGGATTTTTTTTTAAAAATCCCGTATTAGTAACCTTGTGTAGGTAGGGTGGGCAAAAGGTTAAAAAAAAAGTGGTTGACATATGCAAAGCGAAGAAGACTATATAGGAATTTTTTTGCTTGAACCATCAAACATTGTTGCAAGTTTTGAAATACATCCTGCAACAACTAATAAAAATGAAAGAATTCTTGAAGATCACTCACAGTTGTCAATAAAAGAGGTAGAGAAAGAATAATTTTTAGCTAGATTGGTAGCACAAGTTGTAGATATTGAAGAGGTTCATACCCCTAGAAGAGACCCATAGGCACCACCTCTGAGAACTCCTACCTTATCACCTCATACTCAGGAATATCAAGTTCACTTCGATGGTTCATAGGACTTGGAAAGGATACCATTTTTACTTGGAAAGAAATGAAGGAGAAATTTCTAATGAAATACCAAGACTATTGTAGGGACATAAACTATAAGAGAGATGACATTTTTTGAATGACACAAGCTAGTGACGAGTCACTGAAAGAGTATATGGAAAGATTTTTGTTCATCTTATAAAAATACAAGCAAGATACAATGGATAAAGAATCAGTCAAGATGATATTCTTGAAAGGAATTAGAGATGATTTTATAGAAGCACTAGATCTAATGTCGAGTGGTGATGTTTCTATACTACCATTCAATGATCTAACAGTCTTATGTATGAACTACTTCAGATCAACCATGAACAAAAGTAGGGGCAAAACCTTTCTTACAACATCTATTGTAGGACTATCTAAAGGTGAAGTTAGAAATGTGATATAGGATATGAAGTAAGACATCATCAATCACCTAGCTACTTAGCTTTATACATTACATACATGATGAAAGTAAGAAGAAACCAAGAAAGCCTTAGCCACTTACTATCCTAAATGTAGAAAGAAGAAGGTGGATTACACATGCCATTCCATGAAAGCTTGGGTAGCTAGTATTATCAAGAAAAATATTAAGACAATAGTGGTGCATGCCATAGGATAAGATGAGAACCAAGTGTTTTTCATGGCTCAATAGAAATCATGGGTACAAAGACTAGGTATGCCATCAAACTCTATGTTTGCAAATTATCAATTCTCAAATAATCCTCAATACAATTCTTGGATGAATATACCCAATCCAAATTGGTCCCAAACAAATTGGAAGCTACCCTAGAATTAGTTATGGATGCAATAGAATGGACAACAACCTCAATAGGGAAAATTTCAAAACCAACAATGGTTTTATACCTCTAATCCATGGTAAAAGCAATAGAGAAGAAATCAAGGTTTTTCCTAGCAAATGAAACAACCATAATTATAGGCCATAATGTCAAACACTCACCAACCTATTCAAACCACTTAATTACCCACCCAATCCATCCCCCATCCTGATAATAAGTCAGTTCAACTGACACAATCCACTAAAATAATACAATATCGAACATACACCTTGGATATTAATCAAGTTTAACTTTGCTCAAGGTATGTTTTTCCACAACCCACCTCACCCATAATCATAGAACACTTTGAACCAGATCCACTCCATACTAATCCATAGCCATCTGTAGCCAATCCTAAGCTAGGTCAATTAGAAAATCTAAAAGAAACTGCCAATCCTTCTTTTCTAGAGAGATTGAGTATATCACGTCCTGAACAAGACCCTGAATTCAATATCTTAAGATGAATCAAGAATGTGTGCATCAATTTTTTTTTTTCAAGAAATAAAGGATGTTCATATCTACAATAAAGTTTTTTGAGAGATATGTTTGAAAAACCTAAGAATAAAGAAGAAGGATCCTAAAATAATCCAAGTCATTGGCCAATTAGTAGATATTATGTTAGGAAATATAGTTCCCTCCAAATATTCTAAACTGGGAAGCCTTGTAGTTAATGTTAGCATCCATGACTAACCCATCTTCAATAATTTAATTGACTTGAGTGCAACCATTAATGTGATGGCCATGGAGACCATGCAAAAAATGAAGCTTACCACTCTTTGTCCAACACCTACTATCCTCCAAATGGCTGATAGATCAATTATTAAGCCTAAAAGAATTATTGAGGACCTTATTATTAGTGTGGATTCTTAGAAATATCCAATAGGCTTTATTATCCTATAGTTAAAGAAAAATTTGGAGGGTTATCCTCTCATCCTTGGTCACCCATGGTTGGATACTATCAATGCCTTTATTGGCTGTAGGTCAAGAAAAATGCTAATTTCCAATGGAAATGACACCAAGAAATTGGTCTTATATCGATCAGCTCAGCCTTCCTCGAATGATGGACCAATCCCTTAGATGGACGGCTTTAAATAAGATATCTCTTTGTAGACTCTCTGCACAATTGATTAGATTTAAACTCTGTATGCCTAATAAGAAGACATTATCCTTACTAGTATCCTGCAAAACACATATTGATAGGATCCTATAGCCACCAACCTATTGGAATGTACAACATGCCCTCTTCAAAATACCTTTTTTGAGAATGATTTTATTAAAAATACAAGAGATATTTTTACATTCCATCAATTACTTTCCCATAAATGTAGTTATGCTCCTTTAATCACCAATGTAGAGACCATGCTTTCTTTAACAAAGCAAGTAGATATCCTCCCAAACAAACCTCTCAACATCAACACTTCTTTAACACCCCAACAAGAAAGTCAGTTACTTATAATGCTAAGAAGGCACACAACAACATTTGAATAGCATGACCATGACATGAGAGGAATACCCACAGATTTATGCATGCATCACATTTACATTAAAGAAGAATGCAAACCTATTCACCAACCCCAACAATGAATGAATCCTGCAGTCAAAGACATTGTCAAGACTAAATTGCAAAAAATTTTGGATGCAGGATTTGTTTATCCTATCTCAAATAGCCAGAGGGTCTCTCCCCTCATCATTGTCCTTAAGAAAGAGGGAAAATGGCATATTTGTGTTGACCACCGAGAGTTGAATGTTGTTACTAGGAAGGATCACTTTCTCCTTCCATTTATTGATCAAATATTGGATACGTTAGTATGAAAGAAGTAATTTTGATTCCTAGATGGCTATAGTGATTATAATCAAATATGAATTGCTCCATAAGACCAAGACAAAACCACTTTTACTTTCCCTTGGGGAACCTATGCCTAGGCCATCTTACCATTTGGTCTTTTCAATGCCTCAACTACTTTTCAAAGGGTTGTGTTGAGCATATTTTTTGATCTCTCCCATGACTGTGTTGAAATATATATAGATGATTTCATTATCTATGGAAAGACATTTGAAATTTTTTTAACCAACCTAGAGAAAGTTTTTCAATGCTACTAAGACCATCAATTATCTTTGAGCAATGAAAAGTGTTATATGCTTATGACTGAAGGGATTGTGTTGGGACATCACATATCCCCTTCTAAAATTCAAGTTGACCCAAAAAAGATAAGTATTATCAAAGATATACCCACACCAAAGAAGCAAAGAGATGTTAGAATGTTTTTAGGACATGTTGGTTATTATAGATGATTCATCAAAGATTTTAATAAAATTGCCATCCCATTATTTGGATTGATGACTAAAGATGCTAAATTTACATGGACTGATGATTATCAAATTGCCTTTCAACTCAAAAAACTACTCATAACAACTCCTATTTTGAGAGGGCCTGATTGGGAGAAGCCTTTTCACATTCATACAGATGCATCTGACACCACTTTAGGAGCTATCCTTGGCCAAAAAGATGAATCTCTAAGTTATGTAATCTATTTTATCAACAAAATTCTTCAAGGAGCTGAACTTAACTACACTATAATGGAGAAGGAATTTTTGGTTGTCATCTATGCCATTAATAAATTTTGACACTACATTACAAGTTACCAAGTATTCATCCACACCGATCATGCAGCAATAAGGTATTTAATGAACAAATCTACTGTAACAAGCAAGATAAATTTTTGGTTGCTTTTTCTATAGGAATTTGATATCACCATTGTGGACAGACCAAGTAAAGATAATGTAGTATCAAATTTTATATCTCAGTTGCAAAATGATGATCATAGTCCTATTGTTGATGATTATTTTCTTGTTGAATATTTATTTGCTATAATAGTTCTTTCTCTTTGGTTCACATATATTGCTGGCTATCTTGCTATAGGATCACTACCACAACATTTCTCACCTAGGAATAAATAACACCTTATCCAAAAGATCATACATTATTCCTAGATTATAGGATATCTCTTTATCACTAGACCAAACTCAGTTATGATAAGATCTATCTAATAAGATGAAGCTTATGACATTCTCAGATCTTGCCATGATGAGCCCTATGGGCATAATTTTTCTACCAAATAGACTACCATGAAATTACTCACTACTAGATATTATTGGCATTCTTTGCATAAGGATGCCATGATATACACCCAAATATGTGATCAATGCCAGCATATGGGAAAGCCCACTCATTCTGATGAAATACCATTATAATCACAACTAGTTCTGGAACCCTTTGATAAGTGGAGACTAAATTTTGTAGGTCCTATTGATCCTAAATCCAATAATAAGGAACACATATTGGTGTGTACTGATTATGTCACCAAATGGGCAGAGGTCAGAGCTTTAACCCATGATCAAGATGAGAAGGTAGCTGAGTTCCTCTATGAAGAAATTTTCAGCCGCTATGGAGTTCTAAGAGATTGTCATAGACCAAGGGCCACAGTTCACATCAGACCTCACAGTTGTCTTAGTTAAGGAATATGAAATCAAAAACAATAAATATACCCCTACCATCCTCAGTCAAATGGTCAAGTGGAAGTGAAAAACAAAGAACTAGAAAATATCTTCACTAAGACTGTTAGCCTGCATAGAAAATATTAGTCAACTCATCTTCTAAAAGCAATTTGGGCTTATAGAATCACTTAGAAAATTACAATTGGTTTCACTCCATATATAGTTTATGGTAAAAAGTTTGTTCTGCTCATTGAGTTTAAATGTAAGACATTAAGAACACCACTTAATTTGGGCTTAGATCTTTCTCAAACTCAATAAGATAGAATCATGCAGCTAAATGTTCTTGATGAACTAAGAAAAGAAGCACTTTATCATATTGAAATAATGTAAAGACAATATGTAGGATGGCATGACAAGAACATCAAGACTAAGAATTTCTAACTAGGAGACTGGGTACTCCTTTTTGACTCTAAATATAAGGATCATAAAGGAAAGCTACAGTCTAGATGGCTTGGGCCTTATAAGATTGAACAAGATTTTGAAAATGGAGATGTAAAGATCATGATCATTGACTCTGTTAAGTTCTAACTACTTGTTAATGGCCACAAGCTCAAGCTGTATAAGAAACCATTTTACAAGGAAACTCTCACTTGCCAATTTCTTGAAGAATAACATCCATCTCTTCTCTAAGAATCCAATAAACTTGTTCCTGTAGTTAAAGGGTATTTTTTTCAACTCTTATCTAATATTTTATAAGAGTAATAAAGCTTCCTACAACCAAGAACAAGTCATTCCTAAATGGATTGGTTTAGGTTGAATAAAATCTTACCCTCTAGATTCTTGCGATTTTAGTTGAGTTTGGAACATAAAATCTAAAAAAAATAAAAATAATTAGTAATGAAAACTTTTGAGCGTTGTTGACGGATGTTGTCTTAGAAAACTAGGTCACTGGCAAATCCTAATTCGTTATAAAAAATTAGAAAATTCAACAATGAAAACCTTCGAGCATTGTTGATGGATGTTATCTCAGAAAACTAGGTCACTCGCTGATTGACATTCATTTTAAAAAAATGAAAAAGAGAAAGGCACTACTGCAATAAAATGTTTTATTTTCCCTTGTTTTCTTTCATATTCATTCCTATGGAGCAAACATATATTTTCTTTCTTGCTACAGGATGGAGAACTTATCGCTACAGGTGAAAAACTTGTTGTTGCATGATAAAAACTTGTTGCTATAGGATAAAAACTTGTTGATGAAAGATAAAATTTAATGTTAAACAAAACATATCTTGCTAAAAGATGTATTCCTACATTCCATCCTACATCAAGCATTTGCTACCACTCAAATGCTAGTGTATGCCACGATCTCCACTTCACATCATCATTTGCACATTTATGAAAGGTATTTCTATAGGTAATACACTAATTATTCTATATTTATTTCCCGTCCTACATTTTAATTATTTTTAAAGATGATGAGACTTAATGTTATTAATATGCATTGTATACTATCCTTATCATGCCCACTTACCATCTCCTTCATTGATGTGACCATTGACATAACTGCTACTGCCATCCCTTACTCTTACCACATGTGTTTTTTGCACATCAGCCTCATCCCTCAAGGACGAGTGCCAAATTAAGTTGGGAGGGAGATTTTACATTAATTCAAAAGGATTATTTCACCTCCCAAAGCCAAAGTTGTAAATCATTCCACTATTACCCAAAACCTTTACTGCAAGAACCTAGACTTGCAACTCACACAATATGGGAGGCGATTTGTTGAAACATTAACCACTGGATATCACCCCCTTGACTAATAACCAAAAAATATTGACCTCATTCTAGCATATAACGTGGGTGCATTATTTTGATAAAATATAAGCCTTGGATGAAGGAATTATAGAGGAATTTATTGGTACATTGCATAATAGCCTGGCCACAGTAAAAGGGATGGAAGTAAAGCTGACAAAAATAACCATCAATAGAGTAACATGACTACCAAGAACAAGGGAGGAATGACAAGACAAATACGATGTTGAGGCTGAGAGATGAAAGTTTAGTAGAGTAAATGAACACCTAAAAACCTCAAAGTAGGGCACCACAAGGTTGTCTCTACCAAGAAGATGGGCTAAGGCTTTTAAGTTTATCTTTAGATATTTTATTTATGAAGGAATGTATTCTATGTTGCATGTCCTACACTTCAAGTTCCTGAATCATTTATGAAATGGAATGGAGATAATTATTCTCAACTTTTTTCTTCACATGATCACCAAAATGTTGAAGGCTTTTCAAAAAAGTAATTCTAAAGCTCTTTCCCATTATTGTCTCATCCAGTTACTTGTTCAAGTCTATTTGCAAAGAACTAGACCCAACATCAGTTGGGAGGAATTTATCCAAGTAACAGGAAATGAAGAGAGTGGAAGGGAATGAAATAGAAGAAGAATTGGAGGTTGAATAACAAAGATCAAAATAAGAATCCCCTTACAAAACCCTAAGAACCTGTAGCAAAAAATCTTCCTGTAGCTACACAAGAACCTACAAAAGAAGGTATTCTTGTAGTAACACAAGAACATGTAGCAAGGATTAAAGAAGAGACTTCTAGAGGTAGGGAATCTAGAAGGATGAGGAAGAACCTCATGCTCTGACCTAATTCAGATGAGTCTGAGGAGGAACTTCTACCTTCTTTTAAGAAGATCAAGGTAACCCTTACTCCTCGTAGATCTCATAGATTGAGGAGAAAGATGAGAACTAAACCTTCTTCTATTATTTAAATAAATTAATAATCTAGAAAAAATAGACTGCTAATAGTAATGAATCTTTAGAGACTGAAACAAATAGTGAAGAATGTTTTCCAGTACTCCATGAGGAAGAACCAAAACACTTTGAGCATAGTTTTGAAGAATTCTATGAAGAGCCAATACAAGAAGAAGTAGAACAAATTGAGTAGATTAGTAAAGAATTACATCAGGAAAAAGAACAAGTTGAACATAATTTTGAAGAATTCTATGAGGAACCAATACAAGAAGAATTAGAATAAGGGAAGAAGCTGAATAATTGGAACAACCTACTACACAAATCAAATTTTCTAGTCTTGAGTAAGCCCTACAAGAAATTGAGAAAGTAAGGAAGTAATTTCAAGATCAATCTGGTGGAGGTCTGGATGCGCTTGCTATAGTAACTTGTCAGTTGCATCCCTCAGTTGAATATCATCTTACAACCAACATTCCACAACCTTCTGTAGAGGTCAATTAGTAAGAGGAACATAAAGCTGCCCCTAAGGTCAGGTATCACTCCTATTTTTCAATATATTCTAAACTATTGAATTGGCTGGATAATCAATTTGAATCTCTAAAGGAACTGAGGAAAGAAAATAGGAAATTGAAAGAGGAAAATAATTTGAAAGAAGAGAGTATCACCAAACTAAAAAAAAAGTTGAGGACATGGCTGGTATAACATAAGAACTCCTTGATTACATGCCTCCTACAAAAGTTTATTTAGTTTATCTTGAAGAACAATGGCACAAGTTCAAATTTATGAGAATTTATTGTGATATGCCCCATGAAGTTATTGATCCCATTTACTTATTTTCTCTTTATAAAGAAAGTTCATAGCAAGAACAAGCACAAGTATGCGAGTTTTACCTACACAATTATGCTATTTTATATGATAGAGAGTGGAACCCCAATTTATATGTTGGAGATGTCCAACTATAGGCATTTTTATCATGTTTGTTGAATGAACAGAGAAGAGAAAGAGAAATAGAAAAATATAGGAAAAAGTAGAATGAGAGTCAACTGCTCATTAAGAGAGAATCAATGGCACCTGATGTTGTTTTAGCAGAATGAGATAATATCATGTTGAAGAATGAAGTAAGAACTTGGTTTGGTAAGAATTGTGATAAGATTCAAAAAATTATTTAGGATTGAGATCTTCTACTAGTCCTCTTACAAGAGAATCATGTGCTAAATGATGGAATGAGATCACCCCAACATTAAGAAAGATGGAGCCCTATTACCCTTTTAATTTAAATTCAAAATTTACCAGAACCATAAAATACATTCTTCTTACAGGTGACATGGGATCACAATTTTTGAACTTAAAGTTCTAGCACCACTGTTTTGGCACCTTGTTCTAGATTGGTAGAATAAAACCTTGGTTGATGAAGCCAGAGAAGCCAAAATTTGGAAACTATTTGAATAGACGCATGGATTCTACGCTCACCTTGTCAGTGGTACTATAAATTCCATAGATTATAGAGTTCTTTGTGAATTGGGAACGAATAAGTATGGTGCTCGAGGTCGAGCAAGATCTTAAGTTGGGGGTTGTGATGAGCCCCATAAATGTCTTGTTATTATGTCCATCTATTATACTCATCCTGCTTATTTACCATGCTTTTGAACACTTTTCCATATACTTTTATACTTTCATAAGCCATATAGCATTATGTTTTAAAACTCTTTTGAATAGTTAAAATTGTGAATTGAAATGAAATATATGATGGTTGTCTATTGATTTAGGATGCTTTTTCTATAAATGTGTTTTGAAGATATTTTAGAGAAATAGGTATATAGCATGGAGCATCCTCCATCAAAAAGAATATCATTACACAGACTATCTTGTAGCCACTGCATGACCAAAACCACAGATGAACATACTTTGATTCTCTTCTAATGAACTCACAGAAAAGACTCTAACCTCTATGGAGCTCAATAAGGAAGCAGTTGAAGAATGAAATAGCCTTGTTTGTCCTGCAACAAAGTCATAAGATTCTCATGAAGGATGTCTTTAGTGAAAGAAACCAATTTCAATTGTCCAAATCTGAATATATCTTAGAATAGAATGTATATATTATTTTTCATAAAATAATCTCCTCTACGGTATTTAAGTATGTAGCAACAGAGTTGAGAGATATAGAAAATAGTATATATTGAATAGAGATTGTCAGAAGTACATTATGTTACGCAATTGTGATTATAACTTCATGTAGCAATTCATTACTGTACTTTTGATTAATATGAATGAGAAATTTTGAGTTCAATTTAATGTTGTAAGAGGAAGGGTTGAAGCTGGAGTTAGAAGGAGGAAGGGCCCCCTCTAGAAGGTTGAAGGAGCAATCAAACCTATTTGTTTATCTAAACATGTTATTTGATTTCCTCGAGCATTGTGTGTTTCATTTCCAAGTTGTGTGATTTATATTTTTGCTTAGATTCAATTAGGGAAGCTTCCATGCATAAGCATTTATTTTACTATACTTTATTTTCATTTCAAGTATTTCATTTACTGCACTTCAACATCTTAGATACAATTAGCAGAATGTCAAATTAAAGATTGAGTGTGCACATATAATGACATCATCCTATCAAGTCTACATCCTTGGGTTGACATTTAAATGAGGTAGAAGGTACAGATCCATGGTTACTCTCCTTGTTTGTTTTTAATCAAGAGAAGTATATTCGATTGTGAATTAGCTGCTAGTCAAACCCTACCATTTTGTTGTCAATAATCTATATTAACCTCTTCGTTTCTAAAAAAAGTAGCTAAATACCTTAATCAAATATCTCCAGTTCATCAAGTCCACATTATTTTCTCCTAGACACTAATGTCAGGATAGATAGCTTTGTTGATGAAATTGGCTCAGGGTACCATTAGTGACCCTCTGCCAACAACGATTACTTTTAAAATTAAATCAGTTCTATGGGTAAACCCATTTTCCTAGAATGTTTATGGTGTGAGAAATCACCCAAATGGACTCATATAAATAAAAATAAAATTGAAATTTAATATTCAATTAGAATTTGCCTATTAAGCATATATACACTACTAGACATTGAACACATTTGTCATATTCTTTTCAAATTAAAAATTAATCACTATGAGTAGTCATTAGCTAAATCTGAAACACATCAAGCCAAGTCAAGAGCAAACATTATCAAGCACTGAAAGTTAAGTTCTAGGTGCATTCACATAATAAATGAGCACAATTGTACATTCACATCAAGGGAAAGAACTATGTTCGGCCTAACTTTCTCTTTGAAGTGATAGATACATAGGTAGCATCAATCATCCATGAGGGTGATTGGGGTTAGCTCAACCCATCATACTTATAAAGTTTTTAGAGGTTTATATCCTTCATAAGTAGACCTAAGGTTTTAAAGATAAGGAGACTGATTTTTGGAGCTACACACACAGTCAAACATCCAAATCACATTTACAGAGGTATCACAAATAGGTGTAGCTAATTGTACGACCATAAAGATCCAAATTAGCCCAAGATAATAACATCTGCATCAATCACTAATGTTGCAAGATCTACCCTCCCCGGATATTAATGACCTTACACACATAAATAGTCAATTGGAGATCTGAGCAACTCATAAACCTATTTCTAATATTTTTCCTTATCAAAAGTGGGTCATAATCAATCAATGAATTAGAAAAAGATAAGTATCTTGATCTATTTAGTACTTTCTTTAATTAGTACATACTATTTGTCAAATCTATTTCAATAGTTTACATTCAAGTTTATGCTTAATTTTCACACTTTACAATCCAAATTACATTTAAATTTATTTTTTCATTAAGTTTATACAATCCAAATTAAGGTAAAAAAATACACAAATATAAATTTATACATCTCAAACATAAGACTAGTAGCTTTTATGTAACCTGACCAAACTATTAAACTCCTTTAAAGATTCTTGTCAAATAATCGAAACCTAGAATAATCAAATTAAAATAAACCTAACCAGATATATGTTAAACCCTACCTCCCTTAAGCATTAGTTTGGGTGTAGGATAAATATCTTATCTTTGAAAGAATATAAAGAAAATGACATAAAGAACATAAGATATCTAGGGTTTCACTAGACCCTATTATGCATGCATTTAAAAGCTTTAAACTATTAACTCATTACTTTTAAAACTCCTTGTTCATGATTAACCATTAGGTTGTGAGACATTATTTTTATTTATTACATTTAGGTATTCTTTTTCAATCATTCATTAACATTTAGAGATTTTTTGATTTTTTAAAGGTTTTTACCAACTAAGGTCGTGGGGGGTGGTTATTACCATTTAGAGGTTTTTATCTATTTAAACTATGCCTGCGAATATCAACATCTAGGGTCAACTAACAATTTTAGTTTTCTTTCTTATTTTCAAAGTAATTATTTTCGCCTTTGTACATTATGTTTTTCTCGTAAACAAGATTATATTGAGGTGGTCAATCGAAGCACCTTCAAAATAGTTAATAAAACTTCAACAATAATTGTTTTCTAAAATAACAATAATTATATATTGAATCAAATATTGCTAATTAAATGTATGATTGGATCAAAATAATGTACAAAACTTTATTGAATTGTAGAAAATATCATAAGTGATATCACAATAATTAAACTGTAAAGTCATTTAAAGAGATATAAATGGGTTGGTAAGTCAGTTGGTTGTGTCTATCCCCACCTAGGTTCAAATCTCATTGGGTATTTGTAGGTCAGATGTGATTATTTATGTTGACTTCATGATTTCAGTGGTTGATGTGATTATATTAATTTAATGGTTCTTGAGAATTGAACCCCCTATTGTATCTCAGAACTAGTTCGTAACTCCGATTAAAAGTGATTATCAATAAAATAAAATAAAATAAACTACTAAACATAATAAAATAGTAAAAATAATAACATAAAATAATAAACGTTCTAAATAACAACAATAATTTCTAAATATACATTCACATTGAATATCTCATAAGATCAACAACATATCAGTCATCCACAAGTTTACTTAGTACAACTTAATGTCATATGCACTTATTTAAACAAAACTTGAGTTTAAAAATTGGTTTTATGAGAGTCAGGGCTTAGGTTGAATGATTAAGTGTTTGTTTTGTGTATTATTGAGGTAAGCGTTTGTATTGAACAAATTTAAGTTTAAGTCAAATTTAAACTAAAGTTTAAAGTAAAATTTAAATCAAACTTAAAATTTATGATAATTTTTTTAATATTCGTATGAGTTTAAATTGAAATATAATGTAAACATAAATAAACATGCTAAATTAATATTAAATAATTACTACAAAATTATTTTAAGTCTTTAAAAAAGGATGAATAGGTGAATATAATCTATCATTTTGAGTTTTTTTTAATGATTTAGAGTAAACACTTTTGAAGCCAAAACTATGAATCAAAGAGAGGGTTTTGATAGGTCCCCCAACATGTTACAAATCACCAAAAGATATGCAATAAAGCTCAATAATATCCAATAGGGTTAACGAGCCCAAACAATTAAATGATGACTAGCAAACAATAAACCGTTAATAAACCTGACTCAATACAAGATATGAGAGTTATAGATTAGAGTGAAACCAAACATCAAAAGGGGTTTTGGTTAGGACCCAAAACCAAATATAATGCAAAACTAAACGCTGAAGGAAACTAAAACTAAGATATTCCTAAATATTTATATCTTTCTTTTACTTGATGAGGTTGTTGAGCCCCCTTGAATTCAAAGATATATTCTTCATTTTCTTGGTTTGGTTAGACCCTTAAGTCCTCCCAACTTAAGAGTTCTTTGTATCCCATTAAGCACCTCCACTACCATTTCCCTAGTTCTAATTTCCATTCTTGAAGGTCTTCCTCTTTCACTTTTTGGTTCACCTCCCAGCTTTGTTGATTTCTTCATGTTACAAGTTTACCTCTTGCTAAAGATTTGAGTGGAAGCCAGGGAGATACAATGCATATTTTGAGGTAGAGAACACGAAACAAAATCTTCCTCCTTTGTAAGAGGAGTTGTAGATCCATGATCTTCGCTATCCTCCACCACTTGACATTTTCTAAGTTCAATGGTATCTTCACTTTTTCCTCCTTGGGGGTGTAAACTATATTAGACCCTTGATCCTTCTCTAACCTCCATCTTATTCATTTCCAATAGTTTTGAGGGAGATTTTGATTGATAAGCTTTGTACAACAAAAACTTTCGCAAGCTAACACAGTTTCTTTCTATTCCAGCTTTTGGGTGCTTCACCATTGAACTTGACCTAGAAGATTCCTTCTCTGGCACTTGACAAACTTCATTCTCTAGTTTTTTTATCCTTAATTGGATCCATAGTATTTACTTTTCTACTATAGTTTTGGAGTTTTCGTTTCCTTGGTGCTGTTACCTTCTACTCCCTTACCCTGGTTAATTTTCCTCTTGATTTTGTCCATCAGATTGAAGTGGAATTGGAAAATATTCTTATTAGTTTCTTCATTCTTCCTCCACTGCAATATATCCTTGTTCATTTATGGACATCCTTTAGAGTCATGCCCTATCTTGTGACCATTTTGCCAAAGCTCCATCCTATCCTCGTATTCTAACACTTGATTCCATTCCCCATACTTAGGCTTTAGAATGATGGATGGTGGGAGGGCCATGTCCAAGGATATTGAAACATAGATTCTAGCAAAAATCAGTGTTTTCCTAGATTTATAAACTGGATTGATGGTTATCGACCTTCTAAAGGACTAAGTAATCCCTTGAAATACTTCATCCCAATATTCCAATGGCAATCCTAGGAGCCTAACCCATAAGGGAAATTCATTAAGTTTTTCTCACTCAAGATCATACCTAAGGCAACGATTTTAAGGAACATATTAGATTTACCCATGAACAAAGAGCCACCCATCAGAGTGTTAACCATATCTTATTTGCAAGAGAAAGAAATAAGAAAAAAACCTTTTGCCATGGCTAAAATCTCTACGTTTTTTTTCTATTTATAGAAATATACTATTATTATTTTTTAAATTAATTGTGATCGAGCTTAAAAGTTGTGAACATAGTAAACGTTGTGAGTATACATCATAACTTTCCATAAATGCATGCCATGATTAAAAATTTCCAATCATAGTTTATGTGAATTTGAAAATGAGAAAGTTGACAATCGTTCTCTAAATGCATGCATTTGGGGATCATCGTTGACATTAGCTAGAAACAAGTGATATATAATTATCACGCAAACATGATTTCTAGGTCTAAATTGAAAATGATGGTACCCAGTTTTTTTTTTTTTAAAATTATTATTATTATTATTATTATTATTATTATTATTATTATTATTATTATTATTATTATTATTATTATTATGTTGTTGAAGGAATCAAGGTTGATTGGTTGAGTATCTATTGCTGACTATTTTAATATTGAATTCACTATACATTTCGGGACGATGTGATATGGGTCTTCATCCTATCGTAATTTAAGTCGAAATTTCTTCTAGAAATTGTCAAAGTTAAATAAATGACATCCAAATTTATTTATTTAAATTTTGAATTCACCAATAATAATTTCCAGTAATTAAGATAAATTGTAAAATCTATTAATACTATCCCATAAAATTGAAGGTAAATCAAAATTTGTAGACTAGCAGTTGCCTTAAAGGTGTTATGTTGAAAGGGACGGCGTAATTTTTACTTTTGGTAAAGTGGGGTTTTGTAAATTGAAAGAGTGTAAAATAGTAGTTGTACTTCACTTGAAACCTATAGATGCATACTCCGTATCATCTATAGGAATTATTTCAAACAACAATAATCAGCTATTTATGGTGGAAGTGATGGTGGAAAATAAGATTATATGTTCTTTCATACAATAATGAGTTATTTGAAGAGGAGATATTTTATTTCACACAAATCCTTGTAACATGTCTCTACTAAAATATATTAGATATTTTATATATTAAATTATAAAAATATTATATCATATATTATAATAAATATTATATATTTTTGTATAATATTTAATATAATTATAAACTAATTAATAGTATTATATATATAATTAATATTATTCATTATATATTATTATGTAATATTATACTATAGTATTATATATATATTATTATTATTATTAATATAATATATTATATAATATTCATTTACATATATTATATTATGCTTATATATAATATTATAATATAATAGTATTATAATATATATTATACTTTTATATTATATATAATATTTTTTTAGATCGATGCCAAGGTTTAAGGGTCCCTGTCCCACAAAAACATATAATTCAAAAGAACCGCATTGGTCTAACTTAACAATCAACATTGTTAAGGCATATAACCTTTCAAAACTAACAAAATTCCATAAGTTTTAGATAACAACTTCAATCGATTTAAAATACAATCATCAAAACCAAATAATGATTACAAATATTTGTCACCTACCTAACTTCAACATTATTTACCAAAATATTGTAAATTAATCCAAAATGATCAAATCGACCACCTTATCATCACTTTACAACAATTTGCTCGAAGCTGAAATCTTGTCTTGCTTTTTAAACTGGCAACAGGTGCCTCTTAGTCTTTAACTTCTGAAATTGAGCTAACCACCACCAACTCCTACCCTGTCTAAGAGACCTCTACCTCCTGCGACTGCAAAAATTTCAATCCACTTTTACTGCTCCTTAGATCTTATAGGAGCTTGCCTTTCCCCTTTCCACCAAGGTGGTCCTTGAAAAGATCCCTTGTGACTCCTTTGGCGAGCCATTTTATCACTTGCACCCATTTTGGCTTCCTCCTCTGTGCATGCCATTCTTCCATATGGGGAATTGGCTTCAAATGATCCATAATCTCAGGCATCACAATACCTCTATTCTCTTCTTTCTTCTGCTCACCCAAGCACACCTCATCTATTTCCTATGTGAAATTTACCAGAGCCAAAAATCTAGTTTCTAAATCATGAAAGAAGGATAGAGGAATGAAACACATGTTATCCTTACCTAAAAATGGTAGAGTTGGGAAAGGACCAAGAGGAAGAGTGTCAATTTACGTCATGAGTCCCACTCTATGTTCTGGTCAGATGAAGAAATCAACCAATGTTTTGATTTGCTCTCTATCCACCATTACCATGTAAAGGTGACTTGCAAACAATGATGCCAGGTCTGAATTAACACATAACTGTTTGCTCACCACCAACAACTCTACCCCCAAAACTTTCTTAATGGCTTTTGCAACTTCTACCATGGGTATCCAAAAAATTAAAGAAACATGTTTTGGAGATGCTACCTGAGAAGCCCATCTCACGAGCTTTCGCTCTGTCGAAGATCAAAGGCCAACTGACTAATTCCACGTAGTTCTACTCCATGTTGACAGTGTAAATCAACCATAGACCCAGTCCCCAAAACCACATTCGACAACCAATTCAAATAAATCCTTCACCCTAACAATACACATGACCAATAAATTTGCATGTTTGCCTTCAATAGAAGCAATTATGAAACATTCAACACCCAATTGCTAACTCAATCGTTGGAAAAGAACCCGCCACCATCACCAAACATGATTAAATCCCATGAAAAAATCAATCCTCAACATTGCAAATATTAAGTTTACCACCTTTTTCTTTTTATAAAATTTAAGATTACAAGTCAATTTGGTCTAGCCCAATGCAATCTTCCCATCTTTCTCTAACATTATCCACTATTTCATTCATAGTTTGATCAATATCCATATTCACTAGAAATTCTGCTACTTTATTTCTTTTTTGAAAGAAATGGGTACATTTCCAATCCTCAAACTGGTTCAGTTTAAGCCAAATTATTACCAAAATATTCTCTAGTTGATATGATCTAGCCCTATAAACTCTCAAAGCTTGGATGACTAATTGTGAATCCCCTTTAATTTTTAAAATAGAGATCCCACAATCCAAAACCATCTCAACACCACCTACCAGTGCCTGGGCCTCTACTTCATTATTCATTCCATTTAGTAACTTTAAAGACATTGCTCTTATAAGTGAACCACTGCATTCCTTAATCACACAACCATCCCCAGATGCTCCTGGATTTCCTCTGCAAGCTCCATCAAAATTCATTTAAAACCAACTAGGTTGTGGAGGAGACCAAACTACATCCTTTTTATGTCTCATATTCTTCTTATCTACCATTGACCCTTTAAAAGGAATATTATATATAATATTAAAATATATTTGTGTGTGTGTGTGTGTGTGTGTGTATTAATAATTAATATATATAGTATTCATATTAATTATTTTCTATTTTGGTAAAGCAGGGTTTTGTAAAGAAAAAGAATGTAAATTGACAATCATATGTCACTCGAAACCCATGACCATAAAGCTTGTCTCACCTTTTTTACATGAAGTGTTAAGCCACAATAATCTAATATTCATTTTAATAATCATTCCAGAACATATTTTTCCTGACTAGTGCTCCCTAAAATTTTATGTTTTTTTTTCCAGTTAGGATAAATGAGATGCTTATGGAGACAAAATCCGGTTGTGGCCACCTTTTCTTCCAAGGGTCCGATTATGTCATTTGTATATGTTCTTAAACATGATGTAATTGTTCCAAGGGTTAATATATTGGTAGCATTGACAAAATAAAACTACAAGATAGACTTTAGGATAATTGTTATCCATATGTCACTTTAGAGAAATATGTTTGTCTTTCAACTGACAACATGTTTGTTAAAACTAATATTATTGTATATTATATGATATATAATATTATATTGTTATATGGGCCCGTAGTGTATAATATTACATAAAAAACCTTGTCATTAGTCCTCACCGTCATTGCACAACTCACCTCAAAATCTTTCACCTTGTAATTGCTTTAAGTGTCAATATATTGGAAACATCGATGAATGGAAGCTACAAGATAGATTTTGGGATGCCAAAGTGTTGATTCGAGCCACACATCAGATGTGGATCCATGTCATAATCAAATCAATGGAAGGGGTATAATATTTTGTTTTCATAAAGTGAGGGAGTATAAATCAGTATGACCATTGAACCCATCT